>JAMKPW020000032.1:0-110871 GCA_024184665.2 Zalaria obscura | reverse complement strand
CCCCCCCCCCCCCCCCCCCCCCCCCTTTACAACCACCCGCCCCTCCAACGAGTAACACACTAACCCCCCCTAGACGACGACGAACAAATCCACCCCGCCGGCCGCCACGTGCCCCAAACAAGCGGCGAACCCTCCGCCGGCCTGCCCGCCTGGATGTCCGCCGACGCCTCCGCCAGTCTCGAAAACACCGACGTGGTGCTCTGGCACACCTTCGGGCTGACGCACTTCCCATCCCCAGAGGACTACCCCGTCATGCCGGCTGAGCCGATGACGGTGCTGCTCAGGCCGAGGAATTTCTTCACGCAGAACCCGTGTATGGATGTGCCGCCGAGTTACTCGAGCACGCCGAGTCAGGTGGCTGCGGGCAAGGGGGTTGTGGAGGGACTGAAGGATGGGGTGTCGAAGTTGGCGTTTGGAAGTGAGAAGACGAAGGGGGGGAGCAATGGCGCTTGTTGCGGCAAGTAAAGGATATGTTGGGCTTTTTCGGGCTGGGCGTTACAATGGGGTTGGTTAGGGGGTAATTCGAACCATCACAGCTAAGCTGGTCTGTTGTTGTTACCATCACGGCCTATTATTTGAAAGAAATTCTTAAAAGAATCTAAGTGTTAAGAAAGCGCGACTTATGCTACACGTACAGTCTCTCTCTGAGGCCGATCCCGGCCGTCTCACTTCGTAGCCCACGTACAACGCCATCGGATCTCATTCCAGCATTTCCGCCAGCATCCCAAACACCGTCTTTCTCGCCCCCTCAATCCTCTTCACCCTCTCCCTCTCATCCCCATCCTCACCATCCCCAACAGCCTCGAAAGCCCTCGTAATCATCTCCATACCCTCATACCTCCTCTCACCCCACACATCCATCCTACTCCTCTCCCCATCCTCCGCCCGTGTCCTAACCTCCCAGCCCGCCACATTATCAAAAACCGCGATCCGTCCTTCCCCCGCCTTCCCCTCAACACTCTTAAACCCCGGCACATACTCCCCCCACGGCTCCCCGCCATTCGCAAACGCAACCCACTTCCGCGCCATCTCCGTCGCCTGCCTCGCGTAAAACCCGTCTCGGCTTCGCGGATACCGCTCCCGCAAAGTGAGGAACAAAAACAGCATATCGACGAAATGGTGCGGGACGAACGACCACGGCGAGCCCGGGAACGGGTTCGTGGCGCAGAGTTGGTAGCGGTATACCTTGCGGCGACTCACCATGCTGCGTCTGCGGTCCGCGAAGGGGGTTGCGCTCGCGACATCCGCGTAGACGGAGCCGGCCAGCGCGTCGGCGAGGCGGTGTGTGGGTTCGGAGAAGACGAGGTCGCCGAGGAGCGCGGCGCTTTGGGTCCAGAGGAGGGTCGAGCTGATGGGGCCGGCGTCGGGGTCGAGGCCGTAGTGCTTGAGTATGGCGGCGGCGTGGGAGCCGAAGGCTTCTTCCATGCCTGAGAGGAAGGGGAGGAGGTTGGGGGCTTTTGTTGGCATGAAGATCCAGCCTTCGAGGAGGCAGTCGCCGAGCATCATGTCTGAGATCCAGGGACAGCTGCTGATGATGCTGTCCTGGGTTGAGTAGGAGGGGATGCCACGGGTGAACATTTCGTTGTCTGGGCCGAGGTAAGGGGAGAATGAGACGTGGGGGAGGGCGTTGATGGCTTCTACGAGTTTTGAGGCGGGTACGGCGCGCAGTGCTTCTAGTCTTTCTTCTCGCGTTTCGAAATCCATGTTGAGATAGTCCAGCAGTGCCCAGTAGCTTTCATCGTGGCTGGCTAGAGTGGCTGAACGCATGATACCGAAGTTGCCGCTCATCATGATGGCTCGTTTGAAAAGCGGCAAATCGGAGGCTAGGTGTATCGCAATGCTACCTGATCCTGCACTCTCGCCGAAGGCGGTAATGTTGGAAGCGTTGCCTCCAAAACCGCCGATGTGCTTGTGTATCCACTGAAAGGCGGTCCTCTGGTCATGTATGCCTAGGTTGAAGGGGTATGCTTCATCAGACGACTCTACATGCTCGTCAATGAGGTCGCGACAGTTCATGAATCCAAACCAGTTGAGTCGGTAGCCGATGTTGACAATGATGACGGGCCTGTTCTCGGTAGCGCTGAGCCCAACCATGTGAGTCGTATCGTGAAGTGCAGAGATATGCCCGGCTCCCTCTTTGAAGGCGCCACCATGTACATACACCATTACAGGCAAACCATGATTTCGTTGCCCTGCGAGCACGGCGCTTCTGGGAGCGGAGATAGTTAAGTTCAAACATGTCTGCTCATCATAGGTTCGAGGTGTCTGTCCAGGCAAGGGACCTCCATATGCTGAATCGGGTTGATGTACTGAGGGACATGCGTTTCCGTATTCGGTGAAGTCACCCTTCGGTCTGTGATCGAAAGTACTGGGTATATTTTCCAGCAGAGCACATGGCTTGAAGCGACCCGGAATGGTGGCATACGGAATAGAGCGGAAGTGCACTATGTCATTTGCTTCATCCTGCCGAAAGACGCGGCCTTTGATATCACCTAGCTCGGGATGGCTGAACGTCTCCACCTGGTAGAAGAGAGGGTTCATGGCTGCGAAGGGATACGGAAGCTTTGCGATGTGTACCAATCTGTAATGTTCAAGATGATACGATACCCCAGTGTAACTTACCATTGACAGAGCTGGAGGTGGCCGTTTACGTTGCGTGCAGTTCAGAGGGGTGCGCCACTCACCTTGCCCCTCCTTCCTTCGCCTCCTGGGCTAGGCTTGGTATCAGAGTAGACGGGTTCGCGGTCTCCGCATTGGGACTGCCTACGCGGCTTGCAGGCGACCTGTGAATACGCCCATGTCGATACGCCAGCATGTTCCAGCCTCTTCAAGCCAGGATGTGAGGGGTGCGTACTACTGTACCTGTACACGTATCTTCGTCCTGCGCGACGTGCGCCCTGTCGTCTCGAAGCTTTTCCCACGGGGCCCCACCACCAGCCGCTCAACGATAGACAGGCACGAGCATCGATCAGAACACATCTCTCACTGACCGATCCCCCAGACAACGTAGAGGCCGAGCGTTCGGCCCAAGTTCGCGAGAGATGTGATCGGCAATTGCAGAGGTTGGTAAACTGCTAAAACATTTGCGGTATATGGAGGCGACTAACGAACGCTGGGGGCGTCATGTGGGGAAAGCTGTTCATTTCCCCGCAAGGCGTTCCTGGATCGAGTGCCCAAGTGGCCCTCTCTTTCCCGCCCATTCCGTAGCGGACGAATCACCAGCGCACGAATTGAAGGTGGAGAGGGACGGACAATTCGGGTGGCAAGCCTCGCACATCATGCTGAGTCTTTTTGATGCTCGTACGACGCTGGGCGAGGAAGAGGAAGGTGCTCAAGAGCGTACCTTCCCCACCTCCACTGTTCTCTCTCTCACTTGCCTGACTTCCATCTTTTAGATCGGTTTCATTGGAGTGAGGTATTGAGGGTTCGCTAGATCTCCATATTAATATAGAGAGTATTTACCCTGCAGATATGGGCGGCAAGGTCTGGCTCGGGCTTGCAGTTGGGCTGCTCGCCATTGGCCGAGGAGCGATCGCCCAGAATGCTGACTTCTCCATTCCATCGACGTACACCAATTGGGACAACGACGGCTGGGTGCTTAGTACCAATGAGCTCATCCAGGCACAGTACCAATCACGCGCCCCTATGGGAAATGGGTAAGTCTCGGCCCTGTCTAAACGTTCTCCCATGCTAATGGCTAATCAAATTTAGCTATATTGGCTGTGGACTGGCAGCTGCAGGCCCGTTTTTCGAGGCTGATGTCAACTTCACCGATCCAAATGGCGGACCGCTACCTATCAATGGCTGGCCACTGGACAATCCGCGACAGACGTTCTGCACCGTATCCGGGTTCTTCAATGTTCAGAAGAATACTACACGTACCAATTTTCCCGAGCTCCTGGCAAATGGCGGAGAGAGTGTCATTGCCGGTATTCCCAACTGGCCGAATTTGATCGTTCAGTCAGGAGGCGCGACGCTCGATGCCACCGTGGATAACACTACCATCCTCGACTTTTACTCAAGCAGGTCGCTAAAGACCGGACTTCAGACATGGAACTATACTTGGGCACCATCTTCGAACATCAGCTTTGCCATCTCCTACCAGATGTTCATGGACCGCTCGGATCCGAATGTTGCTGCCATTCGCTTGTCCATCACACCTTCTGTATCGACCAACGTAACCATTACCGACCTGCTTGATGGTCGTGGGGCTGTTAGGTCTGACCCACAGTCTACGGGAGCGTTGAGGAACTCAAGTACTATTTTCTCTGCCGTTTCGCCACATTGGCTTCCCAATATCACAGCATGGATTTTCTCGACCACGACGAGCTCTGCATTCGATGTGTCTGGCCGCCAGAATGCTTCAGCAGAGTTTTATCAGTACAACAACGAGTCCACGACTGGTCAAGCCTGGGATGTGTCACTGACCGCTGGCAAGGCGGTGACGATTACGAAGTTTGTGGGTATTGCGTCTTCTGACGGCTTCGATGATCCGGAAAGTGTCGCCCGGAATGCATCAATCAGCGCGAGCAAGAGCGACTTTGACAGCCTGTTCCAAGGAAGTTCAGCTGCTTGGGCAGTGCTGCTTGAAGAAAACCTCGTCGACGACTACACCCTGCCGAACGGCTCACTCCCGGCAGACCAGAACGTAGTGGATATGCAGATAATCACAAAGGCTAACACCCATTATCTGTTACAAAATTTGTTGCCAGAAGATGGCAGTGGCCTAAATCGCTGGTCCGTAAGCGTTGGTGGTCTCGGTTCGGACTCTTACGCCGGCCTGGTGTTCTGGGATGCCGATCTCTTCATGTCCCCTGGAGTATCGGTCTCTCACCCTGTCTATGCCAAGCAGATTGCGAACTATCGCCTTGATCTGGCACCTCAGGCTGCTCGTAATGCGGAATTCAACAACTTCTCTAGTGAAGCGATCATTTACCCCTGGACCAGTGGGCGCTACGGAAACTGTACCGGCACAGGCCCGTGTACCGACTACCAATATCACATCAACAGTGACATCTTCTTGAACAACATCGTTTACTGGAGGGTGACTGGTGATGATACCTGGTTCAAGAACAATGTCATCCCTGTTAACGACGCCATTGTCGATATGTTCTCACAGCTGGTTTACTATAACACGACTGAACAAGGTTACTCCATTTTCAACCTTTCAGACCCTGATGGTAAGCACGCCCAAAATTGTACTATTGACAGTTACGGTTACTGACCTGTTAAAAGAGTACGCCAGTCAAGTCTCAGATGGCGCGTTTACACTTGCGTCGGTCGCAAAGATCATGGAGTTTGCGACTGATTACAGTGATGAGTTTGCGCTCGACATCGGCAGAAACTGGTCAACCATCTCTTCTAACATGGCCTTCCCATTCGCACCATCCGGACTCCTGACCGAGTTTCGAGGAGCCAACAACACTGCAGTGATCAAGCAGGATGACGTCGATTTAATTAATTATCCATTGGACTACTCTTCCGTCAACTACACGCGAAGCGACAAACTTGCTTCTTTGGACTATTACGCGATCAAGCAGTCCCCAGATGGGCCGGCAATGACCTTCAGCTTGTACTCCGTCTCTGCCAATGCATTATCACCATCAGGTTGTTCAGCATACACTTACGCACTGAACGGATTCCAGCCATATACCCGTGCTCCCTGGTATCAGTTTTCCGAGCAGCAAGTGGACAACTATGATTTGAACGGCGGCACCAATCCAGCTTTCCCTTTCATGACCGGCGCTGGAGGCTGGCATCAAGTTGGCCCTATGGGATGGCTCGGTGCTCGTATAGTTGAAGACCAACTGATTATATCTCCGTCGCTTCCGCCTCAGATACCGTATGTATCCATTCGAACTCTCCTCTTTGGTGGCGCCGGCATCAAGGCTACAATGAACTACACCCATACCACCATCACTCGCGTCGATGCCTCTAGCTACCTTCCACCAAATGCGAGCGACATTTACGCCAACAAGCAAATGCCATTCACCGTCGGCTTCTCGCTCTCTACCGGCCAGAACATGAGCATCTCCATGAACCAGACTTTGACCATCGAGAACCGTGAGTACTTCAGCAACCTGACTACGCCAGGCAATCTGCTCCAATGCAAGCCAGTCTCATCTGAAGGCGCATATCAACCAGGGCAGTTCGCACTCGCTGCCATCGATGGAGCGGCAAGCACTAGGTGGCAGCCAACCAGTCGTGAGCCGGCCAGTCTAATTGTCGATATCAGTGACGTGCCATATCAGCCTATCACTGGTGTCTCGTTCGATTGGGGACGGCGTCCAGCGGCGAGTGCCCGCATTACTCTGTACAACTCTACTAGCGGCAACAGCAGTGCGAATGTCATCAACATCGACAATCTCATCATCGAATCACCATACGTTGCAGCGACCAACGACATTGTCCAACCCTATGTTGGAAACATGTCCTTCATCTCCCTCTCGCAACCGGTTTACTCTGGCCAGTTCGTGCAGTTGGAGATCCAGGGGTGTCTGGAAACCTCCGACGAGCTTGGAGCTACTGTAGCAGAGTTCAACATATTCGGTAGCAATGGGACGGTTCTTGGCGCCAGCAGCAGCTCCGGGTCCAATGCAACCTCTATCAGCACTGTGACACCTACCAGCACCTCTGGTCAGTTTACCGCTATGCCGTCCTACACCGCGACTGGATCCGGCTCGGTAGGTGGCGGATCAAGTGCAACCAACACGGCGACAGGTCCTACGTCGAGCTCGACCTCACCAGCTCAGAGCAATGTAGCATCGGGCTTGAAAGCAAGCACTGCTACTTTTGCACTCGCGATTGCGATTGTTACGTTGGTGGCGATGTATGCTCTGTAAATGGCGCATTGCTTTAGTGGCAGGGAGTTGGATGTCTAGCATTGTGGTACCGCGCTTTTGGACATTGAAGTGTCACTTAATCAATAATACATATCATAGTCGAAAAGAAACATGGAAAATGTATACGAGATGTCAGGAGGTCGAGCGTGGCTGTGTATATAAGGGGCACAGAGACACGTATACATGTGCCGTTAAGGTTCACAGTGACCCATCGCTGAGCTGGCCATAGCGTTGACTTTGTCAGGAGAGAGTCTGTCTCTGATCGCTCACGCGAGCTGTTCACGCGCGGAGGACAGAAGATATGGCCGCCACCTTCAAACCTGAATTATTGCGCGCAGTAGCCCACAACACTCCGTGTCACATATATTATGCTCTTAGGATTATTGCTGGCCTGTTCCTGGACATTAGTTGCCGCGTCGGAAAGGGGGCGGTTGAATCTTATCAGCATTCAGTGAATCAGTGGTTCAGGCCAGTCCGGGGAAACCGCCGATCAGAACCCACAAAGGTTCCAGGAGAGCCAAACAAAACTCCAACCGTGCGCCAATTGCGTGTTGGCGGCGAGACGTTGTTCTGACACCACCGCATTTCCAGGGTTGTTCCTATTTCTGAACCTTCCGCCTCCTTCCCTGCATCTTGCTTCCGTCACACGCGCGCTTCCTGCTGCGGCTTTGTTGTTCCTGACCCTGCTCGTTCATTTCCCCTGGCGGCTGATACTTGCCTCTTCGTACCCCACATTCGCTGTGACATCCCGCGCCTTCTCCCTGGAGCCAGCCTCAACATCTATCTTCGCCCCTGCAAACTCACTCAGTGCCGCAGAGCACAACTATCTGCCTCCTCATAATACCAAGATCACATAACAAGCGGAGACGTTACACCGCCAAGATGAACATCAACAAGAAGCTCGATCGCATGAAGCAATGGGCTGGCGAGCGGATGGGGAGCGAGGTCAGGACCAACACCTCGGACGAATTCAAGGCGCTGGAAATGGAGATGCAGCTAAGACACGAAGGTATGCACACGAACCTGTACGTCATGCGAAGCCGGCTGAATTGACACGCTGTCAGGAATGGAGCGGCTGCAGAAGAGTATGACCATCTACGTCAAGTCACTCTCGAAGCGTAGCGAGGCCGAAGACAAGGAGAAGACGTTGCCTGTAGCATATCTAGGATCGACAATGGTCGCCCACGGCGATGATTTCGAGCCGGATTCGGAATTCGGCCAGTGCCTCTCTGGCCTGGGAAGAGCAAATGAGAGAATTGGAAGAATGCAAGAGTCGTACGTCGCCAACGCTACTTCCAGCTGGCTGGAGTCGCTGGAGAGGTCCTTGGCACAGATGAAGGAGTATCAGGTACGCAGGCTGCGCAACTTATTGGAAGTTACACCGCTGATAGCGTCATCTACAGGCTGCTCGGAAGAAGCTCGAGAGCAGGCGCCTTGCTTACGACACCTCGCAAGTAAAAATGCAAAAGTCGAAGAAGGAGGACTTTAGAATGGAGGAAGAGCTACGCGCGCAAAAGGCGAAATACGAAGAGTCGAGCGAGGACGTATACCGCAGAATGATGGATATCAAGGAAGCGGAGGTGGACAGCATTGCTGATCTCAGCGCCTTCCTTGATGCTGAACTGGCGTACTATGACAGAGCGCGCGAGGTGCTGATGCAGCTCAAGCGAGACTGGCCAGCGTGTGTATCACAATTCTGCATTATCGTGTAACTTTGCTAACCTTACTTAGATCTTCGGCAGTCGCCCCAAGCCCTGGGCCCCGCAGAGGCCCAAGATCTCGCTCCAACACTGCCACCTCCATGCGCAACATCGAAGAGGAAGCGCCCACGGTCGATTTCCGTGGCATCCCTATGCGACCAAGATTGCCATCCGGCCAGAGCTCACCGCGCCGTGAACATCCAGGCTTCGGTTTCGCGGCTGAGAAGCCAGCACTAAACAGAAACGCGACTTTCGAAGGGCCACGATCACTGCGCGACAACTCACCAGCCGGCATGCCTCGTCTAACACGCGTCCCCACTGACAGTTCGATGCTGAGCCGCTCGAACCTTCGCCCAGTGGGTAGACGCGAATCCGACGTCTTCGGTGATCCGGACGAGGACGGCGACTACTACGACAAGCGATCTGTCTCACCTGCGCCTTCGTTCGGTAGCACACCGTCGAGAACAACAAGTGCCAGCTACAACCAGGAGTCAGCATTGAGTAATGGCATGAAGAAGATGCCTCCTCCACCTCCTCCGTCACGGTCGAAGAAGCCGCCTCCACCACCTCCTCTCAAGCGTAGTGCGCTTAGCACATCGGAGGTGCCTTATGCGCATTGAGTGGGGGTTGCGACGGTAGTATCTGAGTAATGGGGCGCTTGCATGGCAGTCCCGCGGAGCAGACGTAGGAGCTGTGGGGTACAGATTGACTAGGTAGACATACTTGTGGAGTATCGCGGGATTAGGTTGGAAACAATGGCCGGTACGTAGTATCGAGGATAGGAGTAATCAATGGAGTACGCACATAATAGTCACGTGATCTGTCTCGAACATCATGGCCATCTGATCACTATTTCTTGTGAATTGGACTGTGTATGTATTATTGTTAGAACATCTATCAGTTCACAATCTTAATGATAAGCAACATGTGTTGTACATGTAGACATTCACTGCACCCGAATCTCAAGGAGTTCACGTGATGTGGCTCGGCATCAGCCGGCTCCGCTCCAGCTGTGTCTTGGCCTCCCTCCAACGCGGAGGCCTGAGAACCTCGTCGTATCGTGGACCACAGCCGACGGCATCAGAAACCATCGCCTACCCCGCCAAACCTGCCATACAAGCCAAAGCCACCACGCGTTCATCCTTGACGCGCCGGCTTCGGGCCAGAATACACGTCTTTCGACCCGACCCCGACCCTACCACACTCGTTTTTGTGCGGCCTGCGCGCAGCCGCAAGCACCAGATCGCGGCTTCCCAGCCAGCACGTCCGACGCGGTCCTGCACTGTACGGCGTCGCGCTTCCGCACCCCTCCCCCCCAAGAGCGCGAACCTTCTCCGCCGCCCTCCTCCCACACCGTCGACGCGCTTCCCGGCGGACATCGACGTGTTGCTGCACCATCCCGGGACGCAAACAACGCGCGCCAAACCCCGGGCTTCTGTGAAGCTCAAAGCCCACCATGGCTTCGGTACAACAGCCCATGGCTATGCCACAGGCTGGAGGGGCTCCGAACAATGAACAAGCAAAGAACTATGTAACACAGATCTACAAGGTATGTAAAATGGGATTTGGCATACATCTGCATCTTTTGGAAGGACCGTCGCAGATACTGACCGGGAGAACAGAGATACAACCAGCTCAAGGCGCAAGGGACTCCAGAGACGGACCAGGAGATGCTGCATTGTCGGAAAGTGCTCCATCATTTCGCCAAGCAGCAAGCAATGTTGCGGCAACAACAGGCACAGCAACAAGGCATGATGCAACAGCAAGATGCCAGCTCGGCACCTCAGCAAATTTCCAATGGACAACCCGCCACGAACGGTATGGCTACCTCCACCGAATCACAACCTCCCATCACGCAATCAGCAACCCCTGCGATGAATGGTATGCCCAAACCAGCGCCCCAAACACCAGCGCAATCGACCATAGCTTCCAGCCAAGCTGCTGCTGCGCAAGCCGCCATGTCCAAGGAACAAGTTACTCTTCTCCGTCAGCAACTGGATGCGTTCAAGTTCCTCCAGAAAAACATGCCAATACCGCAGAACCTGCAAGAGCAGTTATTTGCCTCACAACAGCAAGCAAGGAAGCTCTCAGGCGTTGGCGACAAGATCAATGCCGCAGGACAGATACTGGAAGATGCCGCAAAGCTTTCCGGAGAGGGGGCACATGTGAGCACGGAGATCACGGGCATCAAGCGTCACGAGTTCAGGACATTCAAAGACCCGCGGTCGGCGTTGTTGTCTGAGATTCCGTACATTGATCATTCACAGCGAGATCGTAGGTATCAGATCCCTAGCATCATGCCCATCGGTATCGATGTGGAAAGAGCTAGAGAAGAGAGAGAGGTTCTCCTCTACAACCGCATTATGGCGCGCAAGAATGAGCTGGAGAAGCTACCTACAAACATCGGAGCCTGGGATACAACTGAATCCGATACTCCTGTGGATAACGGCAAGCTGAAGCTCAAGGCTTTGATCGAGTACAAGATGCTGAATCTGTTGCCAAAGCAGCGCGCATTGCGTCAAAGCCTTAGCAGGGAGATGATGCAATCTGACAACCTTGCGATGACCGCAAACAGAGCCATCTACCGCCGCATCAAGAAGCAGTCCCTTCGTGAGGCGCGTATTACGGAGAAGCTCGAGAAGCAACAACGTGATGCTCACGAGACGAAGGAAAAGAAGAGACACAACGACTACCTCAGATCGATCGTTATGCACGTCGATCAGCTCAAGGACTCTGCTCGTCAACAGCAAGCAAAGGTCCAGAAGCTGGGTCGCTTAATGGTCCAGACTCACTCTGTGATCGAGAAGGAAGAGCAGAAGCGCATCGAGAGGACTGCCAAGCAACGTCTGCAGGCTTTGAAGGCAAACGACGAGGAGACTTACCTCAGACTGCTTGGACAGGCCAAGGACAGCCGTATCTCACACTTGCTCAAGCAGACGGATGGCTTCTTGAACCAACTAGCCGCTTCCGTCAAGGCTCAGCAACGTGGTGCTGCCCAGCATTACGGAGATCTCGGTGCGGAAGAAAGCAGCGACGAAGAAGAGCCAGAAGAGGACGAGGATGGCGGGAAGAAGGTCGACTACTACGAGGTTGCTCACCGTGTGAAGGAGGAGGTCAAGGCGCAGTCCAGCAACCTGGTAGGCGGTACCCTGAAGGAGTACCAGATCAAGGGTCTGCAATGGATGCTTTCGCTCTACAACAACAACCTTAACGGAATCTTGGCAGACGAGATGGGTCTCGGCAAGACTATCCAAACAATTTCCCTCATCACCTACCTCATCGAGAAGAAGCAGCAACCTGGCCCCTACCTCGTCATCGTCCCTCTCAGTACGCTCACAAACTGGAATAACGAATTCGATAAGTGGGCACCTTCTGTGCAGAAAATTGTCTACAAGGGTCCACCGAATCAGAGAAAGACGCAGCAGCAACAGATCCGTTACGGCCAATTCCAGGTTCTTCTCACCACCTACGAATTCATCATCAAAGACCGACCGATCCTTAGTAAGGTTAAGTGGTTGCACATGATTGTCGATGAAGGTCACCGTATGAAGAACGCTCAATCGAAATTGAGCAGCACGATCACCCAGTATTACACCACGCGGTACCGTCTCATTTTGACTGGTACGCCATTGCAAAACAACCTTCCGGAACTGTGGGCACTGCTCAACTTCGTCTTGCCCACCATCTTCAAATCCGTCAAATCCTTCGATGAGTGGTTCAACACGCCTTTCGCGAACACTGGAGGTCAGGACAAGATGGAGCTTACCGAAGAAGAACAGCTGCTCGTTATTCGTCGTCTGCACAAGGTTCTTCGGCCATTCTTGCTCCGTCGTCTGAAGAAGGATGTCGAAAAGGACTTGCCGGACAAGCAAGAGCGTGTCATCAAGTGTAACTTTTCTGCCCTTCAGGCCAAGCTCTACAAGCAGCTTGTCAATCACAACAAGCTCATGGTCAGCGACGGCAAAGGCGGCAAGACTGGCATGCGCGGTCTCAGCAACATGCTTATGCAGTTGCGAAAGCTGTGTAACCATCCGTTCGTGTTCGAGGAGGTCGAAGATCAGATCAACCCCGGCAGAGGTACCAACGATCTGTTGTGGCGTACCGCCGGAAAGTTCGAATTGCTTGACAGGGTTCTGCCAAAGTTCAAGGCCACTGGTCATCGTGTCTTGATGTTCTTTCAGATGACCCAAATCATGAACATCATGGAGGATTTCCTCCGCCTGCGCGGAATCCAGTACCTTCGTCTTGATGGTTCCACAAAGGCAGACGACCGTTCGGAATTGCTTAGGCTTTTCAACGCTCCAGACTCGCCTTACTTCTGTTTCCTGCTGTCCACTCGTGCCGGTGGTCTCGGTCTGAACCTGCAGACTGCCGATACGGTCATCATCTACGACTCTGATTGGAATCCTCACCAGGATTTGCAGGCTCAGGATCGTGCTCATCGTATCGGTCAGAAGAACGAGGTTCGCATTCTGAGACTGATCAGTTCCAATTCCGTCGAAGAGAAGATTCTCGAGCGTGCGAATTTCAAGCTTGACATGGATGGAAAGGTCATTCAAGCAGGAAAGTTCGATAACAAGTCTACGAACGAGGAGCGTGATGAGATGCTTCGTGTCATGTTGGAATCTGCCGAAGCGGCTGAGAGCTTGGAGCAGGATGAGATGGACGATGACGACCTGAACTTGATGATGATGCGTTCTGATGATGAGCTCATCAAATTCCAGGAAATGGACGCTGAGCGCGCGAGAGACCAGAAGTATGGCCCAGACAGGAAGTATCCACGTCTCTTCTGTGAGGCGGAGCTTCCGGATATCTACATGAACGATGACAATCCTGTCGTGGAGGAGATCGAAGTCAACTACGGCCGTGGCACGCGTGAACGCGCCAAGGTTAAGTACGATGACGGTCTCACTGAGGAGCAGTGGTTGGAGGCCGTCGACAATGATGAAGATTCAATCGAGGCAGCCATCGCAAGGAAAGAGAAGCGCATCCAACGCCGGTCCGGCAAGAAGGAAAGTAAGCTGCGCGGAGAGTTCGATCTCGGTGACTCACCACCTCCTTCTCGCGACAGCTCCGAATCGCCACAGCCCAAGAAGCGCGGCCGCAAGCCGAAGGCGGAGAAGCGGAAAGCGGAAGAGCAGCCGGAATCTGAAGCAGCGCAACCGCGGAAGCGTGGTCGCCAGGCTAAAGCGGCCGATACACTCTCGCCTGCGCAGCGCGAGACACTGCAGAGTATCCTCGACAATGTGCACGACTCGCTGATGGATTTGGAAGAGGAGTCAAACGATCCAAATATCGCGAACCGTGGCATCATCGATCCCTTCATTGAGCTGCCGCCACGCAACGACTATCCGGATTACTACCAGCTCATCACCAAGCCCATCTGCATGGAGCAGATCCAGAAGAAGATCAACAAGAAGCAGTATCAGAACCTCAAGCAATTCAGGAACGATATTGGTCTTCTGTGCAGTAATTGCAGGCAGTACAATGAAGACGGGAGTGTGTTGTTTCAGGATGCTAATCTCATTGAGGTATGCTTATCGACTCCATTTCCCGTCTGTAAATTCGATCATATGCTAACATACCACCTTTAGGAAACATGTCTTCGCAAGCTCAAGGAGGAGACCGAGAAGCACCCCGAGTTCGCCGACTGGGACAACGATAACTCGACCGTCGACGGGACCTCGACCCGTCCTATGTCGAGCACCGGCACGCCGCAGCCGCGTCCGACGCTCAAGCTGGGCGGCAGGAAGAGCGCCAGTCGTGCTGGCACGGATAGTATCGTGCAGAGTGACGACGAGGAATAGGAATCCAAGAGTGCGCATGAGAATGACGGGGACTAGGAACCTTGAGTGAACGAGTGGAAAGTGCGGTGCGAGAGCGAGCCGAAGGGGGGAAAGTGGAAGGTGGAAGGAAGGAAGGGATACCCAAGAAACATATTTTGCATTCTGGGCGTTTTTAGACTGAACGGGGGCGATCTGGAGCCTGTGATGGTAAAGAACAAAGGACTGCTGTAGACTGCCCGTTGTTGCTTTTTGCGCATTTCGTTGGCGCTTTGAGGGGGTTCGTGGCGTGGCGGGTGTTGAATAACTGCTCGCCGTGAGGTCACGTAGTCTAGGCTTGTATCAGTACCGCATAGTATACACTATTACACGTACCACGTTCAGCTGATCTATTGACGAGAACAAGAAACACTTGAAAGAGCGGACGAGACTGGCGGGAGGATAAGGGCAGGCGGAAGCTCCGCGGTCTGGCACCCTTCCA
Source organism: Zalaria obscura (assembly GCA_024184665.2). NCBI lineage: Eukaryota > Fungi > Ascomycota > Dothideomycetes > Dothideales > Zalariaceae > Zalaria > Zalaria obscura. The sequence goes on along the minus strand of JAMKPW020000032.1, from coordinate 96,065 downwards.
GGATGCTTGCGAAGTAACCTTGTGCTGGAAACAGACGGCTAGGACCGTGAGAGGGTGTGCGGTCGAATAAGCTTATAGTGACAGGTGTGGTGAGACGCCTTCGGCCGATGCTACTGTCGCAACGTCGTAAGGCGCATGAGTCGGGTAATGTGGGTATGGAGGAGAGTCATCTGGCTTCATTCTGCGCGTGTGGTCGTTTGAGGTGCGGCTCTGGTTGTCGCATTCTGTGCCTCCTTTGGCGTATCTGCTTATTGTGGTAATGTCTTCGACCAAGACGACCATCATTGACTGTCGTAGGTCCAGCGAATCAGGTATGGCAGAGGGTTCATTAGGCCTTTGGCGACCTGGCCTTTGATGTACCATTTCGTATTGCTCGTGTACCTTGAAGGTTCCTGAGAATCGCCCGAGTATAAGCTGACGGAATTCACTGACTCAATTTATGATCATGCTCTCGTGAGTCGTATCCAAACTACACCGCCATCATGCTAGTCATAGGACTCGCGAGTCAGGTATGGGAAGTGTCATCAGGCCTTCCGCAATACATTCAACTAATTCCTTCGTCGGAAGTCGCCACTGCTGCCAACACGAGCCGCTTACGACTCGGAGAATAAACGACGCATAGGGAATCCGCAGCGGTGTTTGCATGGGACTTGGAACTCGGCATCCGGCATAGCGGATCAGTCGCGATCAAACCGATACCAAGTTCGATGATCATCGCTAAGACTACTAGAATGAGGTTGGCACTCGGAGTTTTTCCAAGACTTGACCTTTAAGCTTCCTAACGCCCATAGTGAGGGGATCCGTGGGGTAGATCTTCTTGTTTTCCACAAAGCGCCCACTTTTCGAGCACCTTCAGGTAGCCAACACGCGCCCGGCGCGCGGCACCCTTTCGGAGAATTGCCACTGTAGAAAGTCCTATCTCGCATGAGACACACTGGGGACAATACTCGAAATGTGGGTTAAATGCGAGTCAGACATCTCTAAACAAGGTCTTTGTACATGCGGTCGGGGCGCTGATTTGTCGCGTGCTGCGGCTTGGCCTGTCGAGCAGGGCAATGTGATCGTCATGGAAGCGAATGAGGCTTACTGCAAATGCATGGTGGCTGCCTACATGTATGTATATTTGGATTAGGCTTTCCGGGACCGATTTAACCTCAGCTCATACATGGATGCGCAGTGGTGAAGAACCAAGAATGGAGCCAAGAAGGAAACCAGGAATGGCAGCCGTATATTTCTTCCAATTTTTGGTAGACAATATGCTATGTTCGCAGAAGGATGTCTTGGATGCGTGTAAGCCACACAGCCATGCGACTCTGACACTGTGGAACGATGGAAGAGGCGGTGCATAAGATGCCATATCGGGCGCAGGACGCGGCTCAGCGGTAAGGCTGACAGTCCGTGTCCTATCGTTCGCGGCAGGGCAAACATCCTTGACGTGAGAGGCGGACGTGGTTGGGACTGACACCCACTGTCATCTCAGATAGGAACACTAGGGTGCAGGATTAACCCATGGTTGTTGCAGCTCGATGATGCATCCATCGTGCCGGGTCCGATGCTTGACCTCACTCCTCCACTCCACTTCCACGCTACTTCCTACTTCGCGTGGCTGTCCTCGCTACTAAGCATGCACATATGCATTCGAGCCGGAACCCTGCACAGCACGCCGCCCTACTCCACCCAGAAGTCTCTTCCTTTCTGTCCATGCCAACGTCGATCATCCTCGGGAAGATGCCTAGGTCCGGCATTGAGGCGCACACATTCCCATCTGGGACTGCCCTTGTCGAACGCTGACGGGCTTGAGTGCTTAGCAACAGCCACCCGCAGCTCCCAAGACCTGGTCACCACTGTCGGCGTCTTGCGGCTTGCGGTGTAGTAGCTCCTGTGAATAACCTTAGCGCCTCGAATCAGCTGGCCCTGGTCTATTCTGTAGGCAAACTGCGGGACGTGCGAAGTAGGAACCTCACTCATCACGTAGCGAACGCTGTGAGTGTGCCGTCCGTACCTGTCCCCATGCGGCCCGGATACTCAGCCCGGCTCTGAAGATCCTGTTGGACATGTGCTATTCTGGCGGTATGGTGGACCTTGTTCCTGCGTCAGTCAGGCCCTCTTCCGATGTTATAAGAGGGAGGCAGGAGCCTGCCGTAAGTATCATCTCTCTATCTCACCCAGAAATCTTTCGTACATACGCCGTTTCTTAGTCTTAGTCCTGTCTTTGCTTGTTTGGGTATTACTCCTCGCATTTCCTAAAACACACAGTCATGGCGGGCCGCTGGATACTAGGCGCTTCGTCTGTAATAACCACCCTGTCGGCGTTTGTGAGCGCTGCGCCTGCCGCCTACTCTAATGCTTCTGGCTCTGTGTCGGACTCGCCCGCGGCCGCTGCAACTCTAGCTGTTGCTGAATCATTCACACAAGGTAGGTACACTGCTATGAGCGTTCTGTATATGAGTTAACGGAAAGAAGGCGGAAGCAATAGTGGCGCATACCACTCCCCCGCGTATCTTACTGGAGGTTCCAATCTTGGCCACCCGAGACTCAGTCAGCAACAGACGAATGGCAACTCGGTGCTAGGTACTTCCAAGGCACCAAAGCTCGGTCAATGGGTACAAAGTTCCGGTCAGCCGATGCCGGCGGGAACGCCTTGGGGAACTGCAAGTGCAAGTAACACCAATTACTACACAAATACTCCCAACACTGGTATGACGAGATTCTACGACTTCACAATTACTCAGGGTGTCATTTCGCCTGATGGAGTTAACAAGACTGGCATCCTCATCAACGGTGCCTTTCCCGGGCCTACGATCGAGGCAAACTGGGGCGATTGGATTCAAGTGACCTTGAACAACCAGCTGGCTGATGAAGGTACCAGCTTGCACTGGCATGGTCTCCTACAGAAAGCGACTCCTTGGATGGATGGCGTACCTGGAGTACAACAATGCCCTATTGCTCCTGGCAGCAGCTTCACCTACCGCTTCAAGGCTGATCTTTACGGCACATCATGGTATCACAGCCATTACAGCGCCCAGTATGCCGGTGGTGCTCTCGGCGCTATGATCATTCACGGCCCAACCAACGCTCAATACGACGAGGATCTCGGTCCTATCATTCTGAGTGATTGGTATCACGAAGACTATTACACCCTGGTCGAGCAAGTAATGTCACCCGCTAGTGCGAACGCTGGTGCACCGACTTCGAACAATAACTTGATTAACGGAAAAATGAACTACCCTTGCGAAAACACCACTTTGCCTTGCACGCCAAATGCCGGTATCTCTAAATTCAGTTTCACCTCTGGCAAGAAGTACCGTCTCAGACTCATCAACGCCAGCGCTGAGGGCATCCAGAAATTCAGCATTGACAACCACACCATGACTGTTGTTGCCAATGATTTCGTGGAGATCGAGCCCTACACCACCAACGTTGTCACACTCGGTGTAGGACAGCGCAGCGATGTCATCGTCGAAGCGACAGGCAGTTCCACCGATGCCGTCTGGATGCGCTCAAATCTAGGCCCGACTTTCGCCGACGGTGGTTGCAGCACCGCTGATGGCATCTCGCCCGAGGCCGTCGCTGTCATCTACTACCAAAATGCCAACACTACCGCCGTACCTACCACAACCTCGGATGTCACCACCACGCAGCTTACCACTTGCGCCAACGATCCTCTCTCGTCCACGAAGCCGTTCTACCCAATCAATCCACCTACCAACCCAGCCACCACCGAAGTCATCAACATCACTTTCGCGGCCAACACAACCGACACCAACACAGCCTACGACCTCTGGTGGATGAACAACTCCACCTTCCGCGCCGACTACAACGACCCCGTCCTCCTCGAAGCGAAGTTAGGCCACGACACATATCCCGAAGACTACAACGTGCACAACTACGGCGCCAACTCCAGCATCCGCCTCGTCGTCTACAACTACGCCACCTTCGCCTCCCACCCGATGCACATGCACGGCCACAACGTGTAAGTTCCCAACTCACTCTATTTGCAACCCCATCCACTAACACACCCCGCAGCTACATCCTCGACGACGGCGTCGGCCTCTGGGACGGCACGCTGAGCTACGGCTCCAACCCGCAACGGCGCGACGTCCAACTGATCCAAAAGGCCTCAGACGCCTACACACCCGGCCGACTGGTGCTGCAGATCGACGCCGACAACCCGGGAGTGTGGCCATTCCACTGCCACATCGCGTGGCACGTGAGCGCGGGCCTGTATATGAGTATTTTGGAACGACCCGATGATGTGGAGAATATGGATATTCCGGGCGTTATGGCGCAGACGTGTAGGGATTGGAGTGCTTGGACTGGTGGACATATTCCTGACCAGATTGATTCGGGGTTGTAAGGGGGCTAAGAGTAGAGGGGTTAGATGATGCGCGTGTGCTTTGGGTTTCGGGTTGGGTTTGGATGTTTGGCGGCATTGCGTGGTTGATTTGGGATGGGTCTGGCTGGTGGTGCATTGCGTGGCGCTGGGTTTAGATGAGGCGTTGGGGATGGTTTGATGGGCATTTCTGGGTGTTGGGGTTTGTGTTTCATAACTTATAATACCATACACCTTATGCCTCACCTATCTATCTTGCGTTCCAGTTGCGTCTCATTTGATGTGTATCAGGTTGTCTCCATCACATATAGACAGTCGGTTAGGACCTGTTGTGGTCAGCGTTGTTCCTGGTCCAACGGCGGTCTCAACGCCATTTGGGAATGCTGCCATCCCAGAGCCACACCTCCTAAACCATTTGAGTCGGCCCTGCCTCTGCAGACTTATCCGTCATCTCGACCTGCATCCTGGTCCTCAGTTCCACCATAAGCTTGTTGAAAAGCTTGTCAAAGCCACTGCTAGCATACCCTTGTATGTGACCCTTGGTGCCCTTGCCCTGCTGCAGGTCTTCATGTGATAAATCGCTAAGCGTACTTCTGCAGTGCTTTGCTGCAAGTCTGTTATCAGAGTTCGGGCGGGTCACCAACCTCTCCAGCCCTCCGCATGAGGAGTTCGACCATCGAGGAAATGCAGGCATATTGCTAAGCTTCAGGGTATGCGAGGGCATCTATGGTGAAGATAGGCTTCGCCGCTGCCGACAATACCCATATTTGTACGTAAGAAGCTTTCTTTGTATGTGGTTCTGCTAAACAGCGTGCGTACCTAATATGTACATACAAAGGGAGTTGACTTGGCAATGAGTCTATACATGTCGCCCCGTCTCAGTCATAATGTCCTGGATACGACAGTAGAGCTTCGGATACTGCCACTTCGGCACACTCCAAAACAAAAACAGAAACACCCACGCAAACCCGACCGCCTTCCCCGCCCTGCTCGCTCTGAACCGCCGTAAACGACCCTGCCATCCAATCCTCCTCGCCAACGCATCCACCCAACCCAACCCAACCGCCTCCACAGCCCCCGCCCCAAAATTAACACAGAACCACCACACGTCCCTCGGCCACCCACACCGATCGCCCGTCCACCACCCCACAGCAGCATGCATCCCGCCGGACAAGAAGAAGACACCTGCGATACAAAAGATTCTCTCCGCGCGGCCCCCAGACCGTAGCCGCAGCAGCGCCCGCGAGCACAACCTAGCGTAGCTGAGACAAGCCGGCACGCCCAGCCGCTGCCAAAATCGGGCCCAGAAACGCCGGACGCTGTGCGCGTCCGCCAGACTGCCGAACAGCGGTGGCCATTCGGCCGGCGAGTCTAGGCGCAGCAGCACGACGAAGATGAGTGAGAGGATGCTGTGTGCGGTGTCGAGCATGGCGATGGCGCCCCAGGCCCAGTAGAGGGCGAAGATTGCTCGGAGTTCGGTTTCGCGCAGCGTCACTGGGCCAGGAGGGGAGGAGGTTGTTGGGTGAAGGGAAAGGAGGCGCCGGAAATAGGTTTCGTGGAGGGGAGAGAATTCGTCAAGGTGGAGGGGGAGGAAGAGGCCGGGGAAGAGACGCGGCTGGATGTGGGTGACAAGGGTGTAGTATGTAAGGAGTTTCCCAAGCCGATGTAGCGCGAAGCGTGGGAGGGACGGCGTGTGTTCAGGCGAGGCGCGCCGAGAGGGATGGAATGTCGTGTTCAGGAGACGCGGGTTGTTCCATAGTTTCCGTGCTCTGGTGAAGCGTTCGGAAAGGGTGAGTTGCGTGACATCGTCGGCGATTGTCAGTTTCTCGAGGTAGAGGACTGAGGTGGAATGGAGGACCCAGATGCAGATGAAGAGACCCCAGAGGCTGTCCCAGTCTTCTGGCAGGTTGGTTGATGTGGAGAAGGATAAGCATGCGGGAATGAGCAGGAATGGTAACCAGAAGATGCGATGGCATTGGATTGTGTTGATCGCGAGCATGAAAACGAAGCTCGATATGCCAGAGTATGCGATTGGCACGAAGATGGGTAGGTATGTCCTCATGATGGCAAGAGTGCCGGTGTACGCTATCGTGAATGACAACTACTTGGGTCCGTTGCCTGATGTTCGACGGTCAAAGAGAGAGGAACGCAGCATGATGCCTGTGCCATCAGTGTACAGCTGCATCAGCGATCGAGGCACTTGCACCTCGATGGTATACAGCATGTGTAACATGACCCTGTGGGTCAAAGGATGAAGTAGAGTCTCGTCTAGTCAGGCAGCTGTGACAGATGCCCATTGAAACGACACTCGGTACCATACCCACAGCACGACCCACCCCCTGTTGATCCGACCAGTTATTGCAAATAGGCTGCGGTTTCCGCATACGAGCTCAATAGTGAAAGGGTGTGGAGTCGACAGGCAGGGTTATCACGACGCGGTGCGGCCCGCGCACGTGTAACCGTCGAACATCATGACAGGCAATGGGAGGAAAGCATTGCAAGCACTGCCGGGTCGGAACGGACCCCAAAGCAAGTCTAAGACAAGCCGAGTCCATACTCAAGCAACCGAAGATCCGCGCAGGAGTTTCAGCAGTTATGTAATAATGCGTGAACCGAACACCAGGTGAACGAACGCATCGGCCACAGATCGTCGACCCCAAAGCAAGCCGGGGCTTGGCTAATTACCCGATCTGGAATCCTGCCCTAAACCGGCACCACCCGCCGGCAACCCACATTCATTCCCGTTTCACGTGCGGCCCCGGGCTGAACTCAAAGCTTAATTTCACCTCTGACGGCGTAAGTCGTGTAACTTGCAACGATGGATTGGCGGGCGCAATGTTCACAACCTAATGTCGATCGTAGCATTGAGACATGACAAACTGGACTACAGCCTTTGAGGTACGGAATGGTAAGAAGTAGGAGAAGTGTCGGTTGTTTCCTTGATTCATCATTCTAGGCGCCTGCGACGACGGACCGTCTATGTACACCCCTCAGTATCGGGGAAACAACACCATCCTAGATCCATCGCATTCTCCTCAGTGCATAACATAGCACAGCATACCATCGCCTGGCACTTGACCACGAATTCGATTAAGAGGAGCCAGACAGAGCGTTCTGCAAGTTCGTCTTGTCCTCATCAGTCAGACCAGTGTAACTGAGGCTGGAGCTGCTCAGCGGGGTAGGAACGGGACCACCAGCCTGGGCAGGTTCTCCCGTCAGGACCGTGGCAAGATCCATGCACGCCGCTGGCACGTTGTCGACTTGGGCAGCTGGGTACGCTAGTCAGCCACTCTCCATATTCACCAGGTCCCTGAAGATCGGAGCACGCCTGTATCACCACCTGTGCTGCGGACACCGCTCTGGTCTTCACCCACTGCTTCAGGCCAGCGTTGAATCAGATGGATAAGACTTACAGTCATCACCAGTCGAGTAGACATTGACAGCAGTTCCCTGCGCATCAATCGCCTGCACGCAGAGATCGATACTGTTCTGCGAGATGCCGGCCGGGTAGTCGCGCTTGACCATTGTGACAAAGCCGTCGCGCTTGGAGTTGGCGATGCCTGCGCTGATGCCGCCGGAGATGGCGCCTGAGGCCACTGCGCCGGCGATGGGGCCGATGATGGCGGGCGGCGCTGGGCAGAGTTGCACCATGGCTAGCAGGGCTACGGCTGCTGTTGCGGTGGTCCTGAGAGTGAACATGTTTGAGGCGTTGATCTAGGTAGAAGAATGTGGTTGCGTGTAGGTGCTTGAGTGAAGACGTAAGTTGCGTTGTCGGATTGAGTTGCAGTGGTGAGGACAAGGGTGATTGGGGAAGGGGGAATAAGTACCCTGTCTGGTTGGCAACCCTACCTCCTCTTCACCCTTCATGTTGGGGCTTTGATCCTTCTCTAAGTCTGATGGCTGAGCATCTGACCATGTGTGGGCCTTTGAGGTGGGCTCAACATCTCCTTCCTTCGTCTCAATAGTGTGGTATAGAGACCTCCTGTCTGTTCCTAAATCAATAGGGCTGTGGAGTCTCAGGAATGATCTGTCCATTCCAAATACCAGGCTGACCAGAGCTTACCAGCCAAAGTAATGAAGGTCTTCGTAAGGGTCCTTTGGATGTCATGACCCCAGGTCGCTCTTGGCAGAGGCTGAGTGAGCCATAGGACGGCAACGTGCGCGAGAGTGGATCTTCTACAGCCCATCAAGAGCGTGAACGAAGGACTCGGCCAAATCCATATACGCAATGATCAGAGGGTGTCAAAGGTTGACAATGGAGGGCTCAGAGGACCCTGTCACACAATAAACCAGCGCTGCCCTACCACTATGGGTAGAGATCAACATGTCTGAATCTGGGTGTACCTGCATTCTCGAACTAGAGACACAAGTTCGAGGATTGTGCGTCACATTGTCTCAAAATATTCTTGTGTAGTAGAACACCACATGCGAGAACGTATAACTTCACAATATCGAAAAGAGTTCGATCTGGTGGAGTATCCTATTCTGCAATGATGGATCTGCTCCGCGCTCATCAAGCTAAAGCCGCAATTTATGGAAGTCTCAATACAATGCCTCTCAGTCTCGGTCCGCGGAAGGTGGAGACAAAGCTAGAGACACACGAAACAAACACCGTTGCCCAAGGAAGCTGGGGCCGCTCTGGGGAAGATCACCGAAATCAACAGCCTACTATAAGCCACCGTCGGCTATAGAACATTCCTACAGGCAAATCCGTCTACTGAGAGCCTCACCGCACCACTTGCCTATACCAGATGGCCCATCATATGATCAGATTATGAGCTGCAAACGACATCAGTAGAACCTCTGAAGGATTTGGATCGATCCACTTCGTGAGAGCACGTTTTGAGGGCTCAGTGGCTGAGCATCAAATCCACAAGGCAGGTAGAGTTTCGTTCAGCGCTCAACAGGAGTTACACGCCTCGAGAGTAGTGGATCTGAGCGTGACAATCGGCCGTACCAGCTACAGCACGAGACAAGCAGTCAACACTGCGGGTCCAATCCTTTCAATATCCAGGGCTCGGTGGAATGAGAGGCTTCCATATGGAATCAGAAGACCAAGGCAACAGCATATTAGAAGCTCAGCATATGAAGCCAGGCCCTTCCGCCACCAGAACTAAAGAACAATCCAATATCGACATAGAGATTCCCCTTTCAACACTCTTCACTAAAACCATCACCCAATCAGTGCCCAAACGCCCCGACCCCAGAAACATGAAGACCTTCACCGCCTCCATCTCCACCGCAATCGCCCTCACGGCCCTGGTGCAACTCTGCCCAGCCCCTCCCGCCGTCCTTGGTCCCATCATCACAGGCGCCCTCGCAGGCGAGGCCGGCGCCATCACCGGCGCCGCAGCCAGCGGAAAGATCGGAAAGCGCGCCGACAAGTTCGGCGTCGTGGAACGCGATGATGATGTATGTCAGCTCCTGCCCTCAAGCTTTCTCTGACATTACTCTGGACCTTGCCCGGCCTTGCGGCTGTTGGGGAGCTGAGCTTAACTTGCACGACGGCTGGGCTGATACTGATACTGATACTGATACTGATGCTGACGGTTGCGTGTGTAACAGCCCTTCGCAGGCCTGCCCCAGCCCGCCGCCGACGAATGCAAGGCCCAGCTCAACGGCGTCTCGGTGACTTTCACGCCTGAAGGGACGGGCGCGTTCAGGATCGATGGCGTGCCGAGTGCTTGTATGACGCTTTCGACTGTTTTGCTTGGCGAGGGGACTGATGCAGTTCCTACTCCTTTGGGTAAGTCCATCGCTTTTGGAAGATGGATCGTTGATTGTTTGGATGCGTGAGCTGACAAGCGGGGGTAGGCTCGGCGGCGCTGGAGTATACGGGTTTGTCGGATGATGATATCGCTAGGTTGCAGAGCGCGCTGGATGGCAATGGATATTAAGCGGATAGAGGTTGTTAGTGCAGAGGCGTAGTTCAGTTATGTGATAGTAGGGTTAATTGAGTTAGTTATGCATATAATCTGGTCTCGTGTCTTCTATTCGTAGAGACTGTTGAGATACGGAATAACCTCTTCGTACCGTTTCAATCGTTATAGTAAGGTGTACCCTCGAATTATCTTCTTGCCCGTTGGCTTCTTGTCTTGTTTTATAAGGGTGACCATGACCAACTGGTGATATCTATCGACCATAGCGCTGCCGCACGACCATCTGTCGCTGATTTCTGATGGAATACGCTGACATTATAAGACATACGATTCTCTAGGCACCAGCGCCAGCTCCAGCACCAACACCGGCACCTACACCACTGAACGAAGCCGTCACACTACTATCATACATAGTGCGAGCGAGCAAAACCGCAATCAACGAAGCCTACAACTCAGTCAGCATCCCATTCCCCACATTACAGCCCCCCATCACCTTGGGACTCACCAACGAAAGATCCATTCCCTGCGCCACATCAACCTCCCACTCCATACTCTTCCCCGGCACATAAACACTCATCTTATCCGTCCGTCTAAGCCGCATGACCAACGCCCCCTCAAAGAACACAAACGTGTTCAGCTTCCACACGTCCTGGCCCCTGACCTCGAGCAAGACCTCGGAGCCACCATCGGCAGCGTTGGACACGACAACGTCGACTTTGTCCTTGAGCAGACTAAACCGCGGCATCATCTTCACAACCGCTTCGTCCCTGTCCGCAGACCCGGGCAGCCCGACATACCACGTCACGCCCGCTTTCTTGCGGTACATCTCGAACAGCGGCAGGCCGGTCGCGTCGCGCATCGAGGTCCGTTGCGACCACGATGTCACTTTGCCGTCGACGGTGAAGAGTTTCGCGCCATCGGTCAGTGGGCTCGAGCTGCTGCCAGATGTGGAGGCGTCGGAGGAGGAGGCGGCGAAGATGGTGAAGTCGCCGCCGGACCAGGATTTGGAGTGTTGCTTGATGCGTAGACGCGTCTGTTCGGGCGCGACGTGCTCGGGGCGGAGGGAAATGGGGTGTTTGAGGGCGGTGAGGAGGGGTGGCATTTGTGGTGTTTCTTGCTTGTTGGTCTTGGGAATGGGCGCAGAGGCATGCACTGCATTGGGGTGCTATGGATGTACAAGAGGCTTTCGGATATGCCGAAACAGTATGGACAGATACATGTAAGTCAGAGGTGCAGCTGAAGGTCCATGTGGTGTGAGGCAGTGTCCCTCATCCCACTCAGCACGATGATCCATGACTGCGGATTTCTTGGACACCTCACAGCCTCCGCTCCATCACACCCGCAGATCACCATTCCACCCCATACCCGCACAGTACGAGGTCCACTCGCCTCAAACAAACGGCGTACAGTACAGTTAGGGCTGTACATACTGTACCAACGGTAAAGTAGCAGGTGGAGACGATCAGCTTGGGGCCAAGAAGGTTGAAGACCCGCCCCCAGCCCTACGTGGCTTGGCGAAGGATCAGGGTCCACCTCACATCACAGGCAGGTAGGGAGGATTGGCAATTCCATTTCCATTTACACAAAGGATTTTTAATGTAGAGAGGCGGGGAAATCATCGTACTATAAGGGAATGAAGGATGCCCGATGTGCGGCCGAATACGGGGGCGTGACAGTCCCAGGGCAGTCTTTGGCTACCACCCAGCCGGGATGAGTCTCTTGACTCCAGTGAATGATGGCAAGCGCCTGAGGTGACATTCGTCAGTGAGCCTGTCTTCGTCCACTTCCCCTCCTACAGCTCTCTCGACTTTGCTGTGACGACCAGACAGCGACTGAATCGGTACCTTACCTACACAATGGGCGTCGGTCCATTACCAGGCGGCGCGAGACTAAGAGCGGCGACAATCCACAAAGAGCTTCTGCGCATCTTGCTTGCTCTTTCCACCGCCTTCATGATCTGGAAGGCGCTGGTACTGATCACGAGCGCCACCGTCCCAGTCGTCGTGGTCGTGTCCGAGTCTATGGCTCCGGCCTTCCATAGAGGCGACCTGCTTTTACTTTGGAATCGCCAGCAGGCCATCAATGTAGGCGATATCCCCGTCGTATGGTTTCCAGGGAACAAGCTGCCTATGGTGCATCGCGCGGTCCAGGTACATTGGACAGAGAGCGCCACCATGGAGGCGAGGTAGATGAATACTCACATGTCTTGGTTGTGGCCGCTGTTGTACTGATGCAAGTGAAGCCAGTGGATCCTGACAAAGGGCGACAATAACGAGATTGATGACCGGCCGTTGTATCCTGTTGGCCGCGATTATGTAGAGAGGGATGAGATCGTAGGTGTTGTGAGAGGGTACATACCGTATCTCGGATGGGCCGCGATAGCGATGGGAGAGTACCCGTGGGTGAAGGCACTTGTTGCTATATTTGTTACGGCAGCGAGCATATCATGACGTCTCACGGTATGTTGTTGCCTTTGAGCATGTATGTCGGCTTTCGTGATTCTGAAGGTACTGACCAGACATAGAATCACGTGGAATCAGCATACATGATAAAGAAGAGCCATAGGCACAATTGCACCAATTCACTTTCTCCGCCCACAACGGCTCACTCCTTTGAGTCACACGATCGATTTCATTTCCATTCATGTGCTCATGACTCCTTATTGCAACGTCATATCACCTTCATGCTATCCCTCAATATTCTCTACCGCAAGCATCCTTCTTTCCTCATCCTAGTTCCTTTCCTACCATCACACTCCTCTTGCAGTAGCCACATTAACCATGCCGGCACCCAAATCAAACAACCCCTCCCAGTCCCTCACTGGTAAAAGCAAGACAAAACAACGCATTATCCAGAGTAAGCGTCGAGCGAAACAGCGAAAGATTGCTAAGACTCAGGCTACAGCTGCTCAAAGGGTGCTCGCTCAACAGCAGCGGCAGCAGTAGCAGCAGCAACATTAACAGCACCAACATTCAACGTCGGCGCCACCGACACCGCCCTCCTCATCAGACGAGAGCAACGGCGACCTGTGACATCTATCATTCGACAGGCAGCGGTCACGTCTGAACTCACTTTACTGACAGCTTGCTTCTTGGGAGATCTTTCCGTACACAAGAACAACACTGCCTTCACCTTGGCCATAGGCCAACTGACTACGAGGCAACCCCTCTCTCGTTTTGCTTCTGGCTGGCCCTTCACTCGTACTTCCTCACTCCGATTCCTACTTTCACATTTTGGTTCACATGTCATTGCTCCTTGTTCTTCTTCAGAGCTCCTTACTGCACAAGCCACAGACCTCCTCTCAGTGTCACTCTTGATGAGCATCATGGAGACAGCAATCGCACGTTGCGAGCTTCACTATGCCAGGGAAACCAACCAACTTATCGATTTCGAAGACGATCCTACTCCAGTGCATGACCAGCCATGCTTCGGTCAGGGACCGGGAGACGTAGCCAGGACCGAGGACGCATTACCTGAAGCAGAAGCATATACCGAAAACACCTGGGCTGAAGCTCCAGATACACGCAAAGCGACGCCAAACGGAAGCGCAAGTTGTGACAGACTCACGCCTGAAGAGTCAAGCGAAGGGGCGGATGAACTTGGGATCATTCACGAGGCCATTCCGGTGACCTTAACGAGAGCGAAGGCGCAAATCATCTCCATGGATGCAGACCAACCTGAATACACTGCGGGATGCGCTAGCCCAGGCTACCATAACCCAGCGCTACCTTCCGTGATCTTTCGACTCCGAAGCCGTGGCTGGTTGCGCAGCCAGAGGAATATGACGCCAGCGTACGCCCAATACAACAGTGTCCCAGCCAGCTACACCAACTGGAACCGTCGTGGGGTCGAACACGCAGCACAGACACATGCCTTCGGTCGGCACATTCCTCACCCCATCCCACAGACCTCCAGCAACCAGCTCCATATGGACGTGGTAGAGTCTCATCCAGCAGCACACGAACATACCCCTTTCCCCAGAACCCTCAGTCTGGGGCCACAACCCACCGCCGCCATATCCCCAGCCCGTACCTTCACCTTCAACAAACTCTGGGCGCTCCAGGGCTTCCTAAATCCGCACCACCCCAGCCCCTTCACTGTCTCCTCGGTCCACTACCACCATGCCGCCGGCTTCTATCACGCCGCAAAATTCCACTTCACGCACCCCTCCCGCGCTGCAGCACTAGCCACAGTCACGCAGCCGCTAGAATGCGCATGGCTGGCCGGGCCAAGCGGACCGTGGCGCATGAGCGAGGCGCAGAAGGCGGAGTGGAGGAACCGCAGACGCGGCGTCATGTACGCAGCGCAATACGCCAAGTTTGCTCAGAACGAGGAGCTGAAGCGAGCGTTGTTGGCGACGGGGGATGCGGCGTTGGTCTTCGGGGACGCGGGCGAGGTCTGGGGCTGTGGGCGGGACGGGATGGGGAGGAATTGGCTCGGCGAGGTGCTCGTGGGGGTCAGGACTGTGCTGCGGAGCGAGCGGGCGGAGGCGCAGTCGCCGGCCACGGTGTCGGAAACCCTGACGCCGGAGAGTGTGGGTACTGTGGCTTTGTTTGAGGATGGAGTGGAGCAGACGCCGCATACGACGCCTAGTCGGTCACTTCCTGCCGTGACTCCGCGGTCATGGTCAAGCCTCCTGAGTAAGCTGAGATGCGTCCATGACATCCGTGGGAAGAGTGCGCCAGGCTCGGACCCTGCTTCGGATACTCTCATCGGCCTGGGGATCAAACTTGAGGACGCGGGAAACTCGCCTGGCTGGGATACACCGCAAAGCGCAACTGCGGCATCCAGAGACCACGCCACTCCCAACGTCCTGGCCCAAGAGCACCTCAGGACAGCAGCGAACGCCATAGCCAATTACCTCGCCAACTCCCTTCCAGGCCTGAGGGACAGCATCCACGCCTCGTACCTCACCGAGATCCGGCGTCTAAGCGCGCAAATGAGCGATCAGGAGAAGAGGATCCAGCTCTTGCAGCGGCAGAACCGTGACCTGAGGCAGGAGGTGGAGCGGGACATGGCGGGCTATGGGAACAGGCTCGATACCACGGTTCAGGTGCTCTCGGATGAGAATGACCGGGTCTGGGAGCGGCTGGAGATGCTCGAAGGGAAGGTCGATGATGCGAGGGCTGGTGCTGCGAGGGATGTAGCTAGAGATATCGACGCTGAGACTGAGAGGCAAATGGATCTGATGGATATGGAGTAGGCGGATGGGAAAAGGCTTGCACTGGAATCATGATGGTGGCGGTTCCATTTGCGGCGCGGAGGGGGAGATTTGATTGTTTCCTTTTGAGAACTTTTCCCCCAACAGATCCAGTATTCCGATATTCTATGCAGTAGATAGCCCATGCATCAAAAACGTGACATTTCCGTCTCCGCCCCCTAAAACGGGAGCCTCGAGTTGTTCCATTTACACGCCGTAACGCCACGCTCCTTATACAAATCCAAAGCCTTGAACCACAGCCCCCAAATCCCCCAACGAACTCAACTCTCACGCACCCCTCCTCCTCTCAATCGCCGCCTCAATCTCCCTCCCCAACGCCACCAACTCCTCCACCCCCGCCTTATCCGGCCCCTGACTCTCAAAACTAACCCCCTCACCCACCCACTCCCTCGCCTCCTCCAGCCTCCCCATCTCCCTGAGACAAACCCCCCTACGCCACCAGCCCTTCACATTCCCCACCTTCTTAAGCTCAACCCCTTTCTCCGCATCTCCCGCACCCTCAACCCACTCCCTCAGCGCCATATACGCCTGCGCGCGGTTCGCATACAGCGCCGCCAACTCCTCCCTCACCAGCCCCGCCGGCTCCCAGAGCGGCCGTTGCAAAGCCATTTCGATCGCTAGCCCGTACATGCGAACTGCGTCTGCGAAGGACCCTTTTTTGAACGAGGCGTTGCCGGATTCGCGCAGTTTGGTGATTGCGGCGGAGCGTTTGGGGTTTACGGGTACGGGTGGGGGCGGCGCGGTGTGTGGGGCTTCGACGTCTTTGAGGAGGGAGCGGTGCAGGGTGTTGAGGGCTGCGAGCTCGTCGCGGAGGGTGGTGGAGGAGGTGGGGGTGGAGATTGCTTTTGTGGAGGGGTCGATTGTTAGGGCGAGTTGGTGGAAGGTGTCTGGGCCTTCCATTTTGAGTGGTGGTGGTTGTTCGCGAAGGATAGGTACCTTATTGCGGTAGGTGTTGGGTTGGGGATGTTCTTTTTTATGTGATTGGGTAGGTGTTCGTAAGGGAAGTCGGTTTCGGTGTAGTTGTGTTTGAAATGTCCGCAGGTATCGATTGCAGTATGTAATGTAGTATACACGCGGTTGTATGACAACGACGGGAAGTAGACAGCTCTCAATAAAGTCCGGGCAATTTGCCGGAGATTCCCCGAAGCAATGCATTCATTCACTTCCACCTTACCTAGTAGTTCCACACCCCATCCGTTCCGGGTCAAGATCAATGTTAGCACATGACTGGCATTTGGTATCCAGATCGCTTGTGACCACAAAAGTATTCACGACGGCAGGCGTCATGTTCTGGACGGTCAGGATCGAGCGTGCATGCATGCCCCGCTGTGCTGCGCCGCTGCGCAGCCTCCTGCTAGCTACGGCTGAGCTGTCCATATTCCAAGCCGCTTCCGTCTCCTAATCTCCTGCTCCAACACTCATGGTGCCCGAATAGACCGGAATTGTGCTTTGTTGATATCGCGGAAACATCAAGAAACTGGTATGGAGTCCAGCCGCCCTCTTAATCCAGCTTTCGAAGGGGTTGATAACCCTCGACCGGAGGCGATATCGCCGCGTGAAATGTGTCCCCAAGGCGACATCTGTCGCAGATGTGAGGAAGTTCTGCACGAGCTCAAGTGGCCGGTCATTCGTAGACGAAACTTTAAAGAGGGGGAATACTCCTCTCTTAACGATGAAGCATTGGTTCAGAATATTTATGTTGGCACCGTAGTCGAGATGGCTGCCACGACCGGTTGTGCTTTTTGCTCTTTCCTTCTCCGGACTCTCAATGAAGATTACCTTGGGCAACCGGATCCTCCGGTTGGACGTGTCGAGTTTACACAGCTGCGTGGCCACTGTTACATAAGCGGTGGCACACAAAGAATCACTAGACAGGGCATGCGGAAGCGCTGGCAGCTCGTGGCATACTATGAGGATAGTAGCTTGCCGCTCGAGATATACGCACCAATACGGTTACTTGCGGAGAGTGCAGAGGAGGTCAACAACGGGGAGGTGATACTTGACCTCGAGCGTTCTGTCGACCATTCACCGTGTGACCAGGGTTTCATTAACGGCTGCTATGAGACATGCCGTTTACAATGCGAGGATTGTGAGCAGCCGAAAGATATACTCGGAAAGGGTCTGAACAACACTCCCTCCGTTCGAGATAATCCGCAAGACATGCGGATTATCGACATACTACGGAAATGTATCACGATAGCACCTCATGGTTGTCGCTACTTCGCCTTGTCCTATTGCTGGGGTGTTGAACAGTCACTTCAACTAAGGAAAGACAACATCTTGCAGTTGACTCAGGAGGGGTTTCTGGACAATGCCAGTGGTGTCACCGAAACAATTCAGGGCGCCATCGAAGTCACAAGGCTTTGTAATGAACGCTTTCTTTGGGTGGACTCCCTGTGTATAATACAGGATGATGCTTCAGACAAGTCCGTACAGATTTACCAGATGGATAAGATTTACCGACACGCGGCTCTCACCATCGTAGCTGCCGGAGATGATATCAAGAAGGGCCTTCCCGGCCTCAAGCACGGATCCAGGTCCCCTCCTGTGAAAAGAGTCAAAGTCAGAAGGTTAAGCTTTCAGCTCCGTCTGCCAGGAATTCGGGAAGCCATAATCTCCACAAGATGGCAATCCCGCGCATGGACGTATCAAGAAGCGCAGATGTCTAAACGCAAACTAGTTTTCACCGCATATCAAGTATTCTACGAATGCAAGGCAAGGACTTTGGCAGAAGCTTCTGTATCACATGTCGAGTTCACACCGGGGTGGCTCGACCCTGAAGATCCACGGACGCGGTGGAACGAAGAATTACTCGGTTCACGTGATTACGGTATCATGACTCTCGAAGTCGCGATTGAGGCCATAACAGGCCGCGATTTAACATACGAAAATGACATCCTCAATGCCATCTCTGGCTTACTGGCGGCAGTTGCTCAAGCACATAACGAGTCATTTCTGTGTGGAATGTTACTCTCTACCTTCTTGGAACATAGTATGCTCTGGACTCCCATGGTGAAGCTGCGTCGGCGTGAACCGGACGCTGGAGGTCACAATTTCCCCTCATGGTCTTGGGCGGGTTGGGTCGGCAAAATCGAATATGCATTCGACGAGCGATTTGGCAACGAAGGCCATAATTATATCGAACGCCGAGAGATAGACGCCTGGTCTGTCATACTTCCTGATGGTACATACGTCCGCGAGGAAGAGTTGAATTCCGCACAAGGGCCATTGCCAATTCAGTCGTGCATGCTCAGATTTAGATCAGAGGTCGCCATTTTCTCGGTCGATCCTCTACGCTACAGTATTCCTTATTATTGGTCTATCCGTGACAAGGTCGCTACACATCGCATTTTTCATTCAAGTATATGGATCGGCAGTGTGATTCTCAGTCGAGCGGATGCCGAGGCACTATTTGTTGACGCAAGGCATCGTGAACTTTGTTTCATCAAGCTCTCACGTGAGAAGAAAACCCTGAACTTGGAGTTCACAAAGTGCCCTTACATGACCCGATCAAATTGTCCACGAAAGATGATGACCCTGGCGTTTACAATGTGATGATGGTTGAGAGGAGGAAAGGAATCTATTACAGGCTTGCAGTTGGCGGAATCCATGTGCATGGGTGGGAGAGGGGCACCAGGGAGCAGAGAGAAATCATACTTGGCTGATGTACTGGCTTACTTTTGCCTTGACTTCTTCTGCTGGCTTTCGGTCTGTCCTGATGAAGTAACCGAAACAGGAATACCCACAGTCGGCTTGGCGCAAACTCAGTATTGCGTCCTGCCCGCTGGACCCGTGGACAGGTTTCCACGTACTGTACATGGCTGCCTGTGAAGGGATGGCGGAGCAGCGCTGGATCTAGCGGAATCGTGAGGACACAAAGGCGTCGTGTGGCTATTTGCTGTTTGGTTTTCTGAGACCGCCTTTCCAACTCCTGAAGTTAGGGTGCCTGATATATCGCGCTTGCGTGTGATCAGCTGGAAGCCTTTGGGCAAGAATGTCGACAAGGTCCATGCTCAAGCCAGAAGTGAGGGTCACATCATGTATATTGAGCAAAACATGAGTCACTATTGAAGCCGCTCAATGCACCCTACTGTACACGCTCGAACGCCTTCCAATGCTTGCCTTCGCTAACGGCCTAACAAATCAGACATCAACCGTCTCACATCCCACTCCGCCTCCTCTTACTATCTCCACCAGGCACAGGCTCCTCGCCCCTCCTCTTCCGCCCATCCCTCTGCTCCCTCGGTTCCCGCGGCCGCTCGTCCCTCCTCTCCTCCACCCTCCTAGGCGCCCCTCTAGGGTCACTCCTAAATTCCTCACCCCTAGGAAACTGTCTCGACGGGCCTCTGGGCTCATCAGGCATCTGTTGAGGAGGAAGCGGTTCGCGACTCCTAGAACCAATGCCATACCCACGATCATTGTGCGGGGGTGCGTTGAAGTGTGCTTGAGACGGCGCGGCAGACATGGGTGGTCCACCAAGTGGGGAGGGCGCGTACGGATCTTCTCTGATTGACCTATCGCCGTTTCGGCGGACCTCTTCGCGTGGACCGTAACGAGGCGCTTCGCGTGGTCCTCGGCCGGACCGGTCTTCATGCTCGCGCTCGGAGCCTCTGCGGCTGTCACGGCCGTCGTCTCTGGGTACTCCCTCCCTGCTCGTGTCGCGGCTGGAGCGATGGCGATCGCGGTCTGAGCGGCGCTCTCCGCGTGCGTCGTTCCTGCCACCGCTACGCCCATCATAGCTACCGCTTGAAGGCGGGCCAGAGCTACCTCTAGCCTCAGGGTCGTCAATTAGGTTCGCCCGAGTAGGATGTGGTTGCGTCTGAGCAGGTGCCGGTGTTGCTGGTCCTGAAGGCGGCTGCGCAGCGCTTGCAGGCATGTTGTCGCCGGCTTGGCGGTTTGCACGACCACGGATGGACGTTCCGGGACCTGCGATACCGCCGCCTTGGAGAGTGTCGTTGAGCCCGGCGAAGCGCCTGTCACCACCGCCTCGCCTGTCTGATGCTAAAGCAGGACCGGAGGGAGGTCCTTTGTTGACTGGAGAAGGTCCGGTTGGCGTCCCAGCAGGCGGCCCTCCTCGGCCTTTAGGTCCTGAAGGCGGGTTGTTCGTTTGGATTGGTGCAAGTTGAGCCATGCGGCTTGGGTGCAAGACTGCGCCCACTGGCGGCGCCTGCTCAGAAGCAGGCGTGGATGGGGCTGACGAAGATGGCTGAGGCCGCTCGTTACGGCGGTCAGACTGTGGTGCGCTCGGAGGTTGCCGAATCGAGGACGGAGACGACGGTGGAGGGGCGGACGGTGCGTCGCTAGGCCTGCCACGGCCACGAGGTTGACTAGGTGGAGGGTCTCGGCCTCCCTGTGCTGACGGCCCGTTCAAGCTTCTTGGGCCAGACGGAGCTTCCGTTGCTGCATTCAGGCGGCCATAGTTCGGATCCTGATGCCTCATATCACGACCTCCCAGTCTGCCATGGCTTGCATCAGCAGGGGGCGGCCTTGCAGGTGCAGGGCCTTCGAAAAGATCCCTTGAAGCGCCAGAGCGACGAGGTCCAGTTGGCGCACGGTCAGAAGGCTCGTCGCGCCGATCGTGAGGTGGATATGGTGAAGGATCTAAAGGAATCCGACGCTCATCGCGTGGCCCATCTATTCTAGAAGGACCAGACGATGATGCGTACCGAGGATCCAACACTGGAGAAGCCGAACGAGGTCTGGAATCGCGAGCTGAACGATCATCTCTCTCGCGTCTTGAATCTCGGGAACCGCGAGCGCCTGAGCCATTGATCATAGCCATGCGCTGTGGGTTGACCGCAGCAGCGACCTCAGCTTGGGGCGGCAGCGGTTCTCTAGAGTGCGTTCCTCTAGCTTGCGGGCCCGCATTCGCGGGCGGTGGCATATTTTCCATACCGTTCGCAAATCCCCTGTCTCCATGGCGGCCAGATGGTTGGTGAGGGCCTGAGTCGCGGCGCAATGGCCCCCAGGCTGCGTCTGCACGAGTATCGTGATGTGCGCGTCGGTCGTCTGGTCGTGGTAGGCCTTGTGCGTAGTCGCGTCTCTCTCTCTCCGAAAGATAGTCACGGTCAGGGGTCCGCGCTCTGCTTCGATGACCAGGAGATGGTTCCCTGGGGTAACCTGATGGCATACGTCCCGTATCAACTGGTCTTTCCGGTCTTCCATAGTCAGACGGTTGGCCGCGTTCGCGCCCATCCCGCTTTCCTTGCCTGTCTCCTGACCGGTCAGAGAAATTGCTGCGTGCAGACTGTCTTGAATCCGGCCTCGCCGGCTCGGGCTTTATAGGGAGGCCATGTGCTCCACGCCCTGGTTGCGGTTGGACTGACGATGGTCTAGAAGAGTCAGGCTTTGCTGGTAGTGAGCCGGGTTGTACAGGAGTTTCCAATGCCCTGTTCGCTGGTGCTGAGGGAGTAGTGGGTCTCGAAGGCGCTCCATCAAGCTTGTTTTCCCTAGACACGCTTTCAGAATCGGCTGGCTTATCGACAGTGACCAGTGGCGTCTCTGCGGTTTTCATAGCGTCCACATCCTTCTTCTCGTCATCGATCTCGCCATCTTCCGCGTCATTACCGCCTCTGACATTCGCTTGACTGTCTCCATTTGGAACAGGCGTGCTGCTGGTTTTGGTGTCGGCGGCTGCATTTGCTGATGGCTGGGGTGTGGCGCCAGTCTGAGGAGTTCCAGGGCGAGATTGTCCTGCTTTGGGAGCGCCAGGTGCCTCATTCTTCAGAGTCGTTAGGATTGTAGGCTCAATCTTTTTTGGTAGGAAAACTCACAATTCGGAAAGCCTGCGGCAATATCCAGGCCTTTTCCCTCTTCTTAAGGTCACCAAGCAAACTTGCCGCCGCCAGCTTCAGATCAGCTCTCTGCTCCTCCTGGCTCAATGTTGTCACCTTCGCCTGCATATCCTTGCCCATGAAGTTCACCGCCGGGAAGTGCTGATGCACAGACTTGAGCAAGATAATGGCGTTACGAATATGCATGTATTCACCCGACTCGAAGCAATGCTTGAAAGCGCCGTTAAGATTACCATGCCATTTCCACAGCAGTCTGCGGAAGTCTTCGTACTCCAGGAAGGTCTCAGGTGTGTTTTCGGCAGTCATTCTGCGTGCGAAACCAGGAAGTTGCTTCTTAGCTCCGAAAGCGTTCTTTTCGTAGGTCGCCTTGTCGGCATGCCAGGATGATAGATCCTTGAGAAGCTCGTTCAGGAAGCGTCCGAGGTTCTCGGCTTCTCTTGATGTACACTGGGAGATGAGCGCAGCCAGTTGGTTCTTCCTGAAAAATAAGTCATAAAGATGCATGGTCCTGAAGCCGGGAGCGCCATTGTTGTGCAGAAACTTTAGCATCAGAAACGTATAGTGAGCATCTAGAGGCGAGAGCAGCATGCGCGGTAGGAAGCAGTTCTGCAAGATGCTAAGGTTGAGCAGATCATTGTCGACTTTTGTGTGAAAAGCTGGGAACCAATGGTCTTTCTCCTTGTTAAGGCGGTTCCTGACTTGCGTGTAAGCCCCGATTTGGCTTTTCATCTCCTGTGTGAGGCGATCCTTCAAGTCCATGATGACCTTCTTCTTCCTATCCCGTTCCTGTGCACCTCTGGCTGACACATCTGACCGGTCATTGCTGATCTGGGCAATTTGATGGCTCAGTGTCGCTAGCTCCTGTTCGTAGCTGTTAGAGTTCACGAGGATGTCCTGCAGCGACAAGGTCCAGAATGCGACGTAAAACGGTAAGCTCATCGAAGTTTCAATATCAGGACCGAGTACACCCTTCAGACCTTCTATGAGCGGCGAAAGAGCGGGATGCCAGTAATCGCCTTGGTTGTGGGTAGGACCGCCTGGTGCAGGCGTTGGCGAAGGCGTAGGCGTCGCGGCCTTGTTGGCAATCGAAACCTCCTTCGTCTCGCCGTCAGCTTCTGTGATCGTGAGCTTGGTGTCCTCGCCCTCCGCTGGCGTCTCCATCTTGACATCGACGTCTGGCTCAATGGTCCCGTTCCTTCCCACGGTTGCTGCCTCTTCCGCATCTGCCATGGTGCTATCGCCATTCACCTGTGGCTTGTCTTGGGTCAATCTCTTCTCTTGTTGCTCAGCTTTCTTGGCAGCATCAGCCTCCACAATAGCGGCAGCGACGCCAACACGGCCAACCGTAAAGGCTATGCTGGGATCAAGACCAAAGTCAGCGATGAGGCTAGGGATATCTGGCACAGCTGCATCAAAGTCCTTGGCCGACATGTTGCTTCTGAGAAGATCCAGATACTGCGAAAACACTTGGTAGATCTTGTCGATGTTGTTACCCAAGACCTTGAGGGGCGCATCTTTGGCCGTGTCGTGGTTGGCGTACATCTGGAGTTCCTGGGCAATTGAGATGAGAAGCTGACCAGCCAGACCAGGCTCAGTCAAGGCTTTGAGAAGGCGACGGGACGTCTTCTCCGACTTGTGGCGTTCGTCTAGCAAGTTGATGAGAGTCTGCGCTCGAAGGACTTCGCCGCCAGCCATTGCGATGACTTGCGCATCGTTAAACGTGATGTCCGACCTGATGCCCGCCATGCTTGTGATGATCTGCTCTAGAATCTCGAGATCCGTTGAGTTGCCGTTGCGAAGCTCGTGAGCAACATATTGTAGGATTGGTGACGGATCCGTCGTGGAGTACCGTTTGAAGATGGCACCAGCAAAGTTCGACAGTGCTCTTAACCATGAGCTTGTAAGCATGCCGTCTGCTTGTACGCGGTTCCTGCCAGCATTGCCGAGAGCATTCATCAATGACCACGTCAGGACATCGTAACCGAGATATGTGAAGTAGCGCGTGCACTCTACAACCACTTCGATGAGGTTGTCGTAGGACTCCATCTGCTGAATTGCCGTTCGCATGACCACTCCTGGCAGATTGTATGCGACCTTTGCAAGTTTCTTGCCCATAGGTCTGATGTTCTCTTTGCTGATGCGTTTCAGAGTGTCCTTTGCTTCGGCCTCCTTAGCCTTGAAAGCACTCTGAATTTCGGGGACTCGGGATGCGGTCGTGTACCAGTAAGCGTAAATCGAATACCTTACGCTTGTTGGCCAATTCTTCAATAACTCGAACGCCTCGTTCACAACACCTGGGTTTTGAGAAGTCAAGCTCAGCGCAGGGACAAGCAAGCGCTTCGTCAGCGCTATCCACCTGTTGCCGTTCGCCTCGGAAGAGTCTTGAGACATGCTGTGTTTGCCGATGCGGATGAGTTTCGACAAAAGGCTAGCATCTCGTCCTATGTTCACACCAGAGAGGTTAAGGAATGTATCGCAAAGCAAGAACACATCATCCACCGTTTGGCATACTGGTATGTTGTCGGCCCATTCGTCCCAGTAGAACATGAAGGCTGTGCCATCACCAAGGTCGGCTCTGTCGAGTTTGGCCCAACGTAGAGTCTTACGTGGTGGTGCGCTAGTCAAGTTGAGGCTTCCCTTCGGTAGACCAGCTGGATCACCGACTTGGTTGGCAGCATCCTCCAGACCTTCGCGATCAGACAGTGGCCGCGTTTCTTCGTAAACCTTACTAAGCATGTGGTGAAGAATGCGGTGGATGTGCTCAGGAACCTCCGGGGCGAGCTCTACTAACCAGGGGAAGCGGCCTAGGATGTAGAGTGCTTCTGGTAGCGCGCCAATGGCCAACAAGCTTTTGAGCAACGCAATCTTCTGGTCTGCTGGCTCTGGAAGCTTGTCCTTCTCATCTTCCTCCGTTTTTGCGTCCTTGTCCTCGGGCTTTGGCGTACTCGCCTTACTCGATGCTGTATCCTTGAAGCTCCTTGCTGGAGGGGGCGCTGGCATGTCATCTGCCAAGGCACCGGCCATGGCCAAGGCATTTCTCGCAGCACCACCCGGTCGACTGGCCCTTTCCCTCTCCTCCTTCTCTTTCACCAACTTCTGCTTGACTTCCTCCATCTGCTCGTCCGCTGGATAAAGGTGAGGGTACAGGTCGCGGAGCGAGATGAAGCCAACCTTGATGAGCAAAGCTGCGAGAAAGATAAGGTTATCAGGAAGTACATCCTGTTCATCCCGCACTGGTGATGCATAGAAGCGAAGCTTGAACCCCAGTAGTTGCGCTGCATCAGCGTTACCCGGTGGCGGTAGAGTCTTGGTCTCTCGCATCCACTTCCTCGCAGCATTGATGCGATTACGCTTCACCATGTTCATCCTGCTGTTCTTGCCAGGCTCTGGTTCCAGTTCGGTGTTGAGTAATTCCAGCACATCATCATAGTTGGTGATGCGACGAGACCCAATCTCGAAGAAAGCGTCCATACCAATCTCCTTCACGCGGCCCCAGAACTCAACATCTCGCGTCTGTCGCAGGTTTGTTATCCTTTCTCTTTCCTCAAGACTGCTGAAGAACGTGGCAGACCCAGGTAACGCCCACTTCGGTAATTGGTCGAATTGGTGACACTCCCACTTAACGTTGTCAAGGGTATGGTCTTCCGGCCACCATGAGCTCGCACGCAAATACTTGATGAAGAAACGGAAATGCTTGATCAGGAGGTTCGCAAAGACATCAAGGGTGATGTCCAGTACTCGGCCTACGTCCAGATCGAAGGAGCCAACGAGCGCCTTGACCCTTTGGAAAGCGTCTTCTGCGAAGTCGTCGTTCATGGCGCCAATTGGAGTCGTCGCTATGTTGAAGTATTCGGTGATGAGCTTCGCGTAACCCTCGGTCTCTTCCCGTAGCAGATTGTAGTTCGATTGTCGATACAATAAGTTCGTCGCTTTGCGGTTCCGTTGTGTTACGAAATTGCCCCTCACAAGGTTCAAGCCCACCAAAGCCTCCAACTCGAGCACCTCTCGCAGGGATTCGGCTTTGACGCCACAAGCATGGAACAAGGGTAGAAGCACCGAGCGCCTGTGATCCGACTCCTCTAATAGAGATATGGTATCAATGAGCATCTCGTGGTAGTCGATGGTTTGTCCTTCTGGCTTTTTGTCCACCATGGCCTTTATAACGTCTCCAGCTTCTGATGCGCTGATCCTTCCGTCCAAGCTGGACCGTACCAGTTCCTGCATGATTTTGCATGCTGCTGTATCGTCTTCTCCACTCTCTTGCGTTGTAGTATCTATAAGAGACTGTTTCCCACTCTCTGACCATGATGCGATGATTCCATCTGTGAGAAAGTCGTAGGCGTAGATAGCTGGAGGTCCTGGAGGAGGCGGAGTTGGTGCTCGCGGAGGCGCAGGTGCCGGCGCAGGTTGCACTGGTGTCGCCGACCTCTCTACAGCTGGGCTGTCGCGTGGTTGAGGAGTTGCTGCTTCTTTTTCCGCAGGTGGTGGATTGGGCGTGTTGCGTGAAGGTGTCGGTGATGCGTTTGGGCCGCTTGCATTCGATCTTCCTCCATCTTGTCCACCCTGCTCGCTATAACCTCCTCTTCCACGGCCTCTTCCACCTCTTCCGCCGTGTCGCTGATTCTGCTGTGCCAAGTTCAGGGACTCTGGCTTGTGGGGTGAAGGCCTGGTTGACCCCTCATCCTGGGAGAACTGTCTTTCTCCCCTCTTTCGCTTGCCTCCTCCGCCAGGCGCCATCGCCTACACCGTCCTTTCCGAATGCCCTAGGGGCTTGTATAAATCCCTCAATGGTACATCCAAAGAGAGCGACAAGCGCGGCTGCGGAGGTTCAGTTCTGTCTGAATGCGGTCGCTACTGGGAAAACGCGCGGTTGTCCGTATCGAGTGTGAGCACGGAAGCGCGGTGTTTCTAGAGCGTCGCTCCTGAGGTCAGTGTTTCAGTGAGCACAAAAAGTATTTATGTGCGCCGGATACGTGTCGCAGATTGTTTGTAGGCCTCGTACGTGAAGCTCCAAACGCAGCTCACAGTGAAGTGAGACTGTGGCGAGTCAGTCACTCTTGGCGCAGTGCCAGTTCACTCAGGGTTTCATGAGTCATGCAACGCAATACTCACCTTCCAAATCCATCCACCGGCGTAGGATTCCCCAGATACCTTAGCTGCGTGATAGATGTGATAGCTGCAGCTGATTTCGCGGCATGTAGATGCCTGCTCTGTAGTACAAGAAGCAATGCCGGGCCACGTCTTTGACAGAACATATGGATGCCTGATTAAGGTAGTATATCAACCCGTCTCAGTGTCACCCTCCCTTTTCCGTTCTGCATCATTCCACATCGAGCTTTCAATTAATCTATCCTACGTTCGTACTCTGTTACCGTCTCACTGTGAATCGTTCCGACAACTACCATGATCGACATTGAACAACTGCTGGACCTTGAGGTCCCTGGAGCGGTCAGAATCTCACCCTCAGGGAAAAAGGTCGTATACACCACGTCACTGTCCTTAGGTCACAGGAAAGGAGAGAACGCAACATCTAGCATCTGGATCGCAGATGTCGGCAAGAAACACTCCGCACGCCAACTCACCTCTGGGCTGTACAACGACAAATCACCAAGGTGGTCACCTGATAGCGAGTCCATTGCGTTCATTTCCGACCGCGCCAAAGCCGGGAAGTCATCTGCTCTGTACTCGCTCTCTCTGCAAGGTGGCGAGCCTGTAGCCCTGACGAATGCAGACAATGAGCGTCCTATCGGTACCTTCGCGTGGAGTCCAGATGGCAAATGGATCGCATTCACTAGTGCCGATGAGAAAAGTGCCGAGAAGAAGAAGAGAGAGGAAGAGAAGGACGATGTGCAGGTCTATGGTGAGGAATGGGACTTTAACAGACTCCGCCTTCTCCACGCCTCGACCAAAACAGTGACGACGCTCTACGGCAAGGACAGACATGCCCTGGATCTAACGTGGAATGAGAGTGGCAGCTCAATTGCCTTCATGACTCAAAAGACGCCAGAGCTCGAGTCCGGCTGGGTAGATGGCTTAGATCTGCAGCAAGCCTCTCCGGTTACTAAGGAAGCCAGCAAAATTTGCGACCTCCCAGGCCTCAGCCTTAGTCAATGGAGAGGCACTGGTCTTCACTGGACCGGAGATCGCATCTACTACATTGCAAC
Source organism: Zalaria obscura (assembly GCA_024184665.2). NCBI lineage: Eukaryota > Fungi > Ascomycota > Dothideomycetes > Dothideales > Zalariaceae > Zalaria > Zalaria obscura. Next base: position 67,674 of record JAMKPW020000032.1, on the reverse strand, counting down.
TGTGGATCCGAAATATGTCACGGGTTCTGACGCCTTGTGGTACGCCTCGGTATCGAAGGGCGAATGCACAAAGCTAGCTGGGGGAGACGTTGATTGTACCGCAGGTATCAACAAAGTAGGAAACAGTCTGGTACTCAAGTTCAATGTCGGGTTGAAAGATGAGCTTCGCACTCTTGACGACAAAGTCTTGTTCTCGGAGATGGCTGACCTCAAAGCCTGGCATGCAATTCAACCTCCTGAATCCGCGGATCCCGTCTTCGCCGTGGTCAAAGGCGATGTGTCACACCCTACAGAGGTCTTTTCCTTCACCGACGCTGCCAACGCAGTCCAGCTATCAAACCACGGGCACGCTTTCTCCGAGCCTCTGGGAACACCGAAAGCCATTTCCGTGCGCTCCTCCGACGACAAGGAAGATATAGACGGGCTCTTCATCACACCTGCCTCAACCTCTTCCTCCCAGAAATCCTACCCAACCGTTGTCCTCATTCACGGTGGCCCCTACAGCCGCATCACTGTCGCTTTCACGCCCGAATACGGCTGGGGCGCCCTGCTCCTCAGCGCCGGCTACGCCGTTCTCTATCCCAACTACCGAGGCTCTTCTTCCCGCGGCCAACGCTATGCGTCCTACGTATACCACGCAGTGGGTACGGCAGACTACGATGACGTGATCACTCTAACCAGTCACTGCATTGAGGCGGGCCTCACGGATCCGAAGCGAATCGTGGCTGGCGGTTGGAGCCAGGGCGGATTTCTGAGCTATCTAGCCAGCACCCGTAACGGAGCTCATGGACAGGGCTGGAAGTTTAGAGGCACTATTTGTGGCGCCGGTGTCACAGATTGGGACATGATGGCCATGTCGTCTGACGTGCCAAGCTTCGAGTCCGAGATGGGACAGTCGCCGTGGCGGGTGGGTGGAGACGATACTACAGCCAGACGCGGGAGCGCGGTGTATGAGATGAAGGAGGCGGCGGAAGAGAAGCGGATTCCACCAGTGCTGATTCTACATGGTGAGAAAGATGCCAGAGTACCGATTACTCAGGCCTGGGCATTTCATAGGGGTTGTTTGAAGTATAAGTTGCCGTGTGAGATGGTGACGTATCCAAGGGAGCCGCATCTTTTTGCGGAGAGGAAGCATTTGGTCGATATGTTTCAGAGGGTCAAGCGATTCGTGGATATGCACTTGTCCTGAACTCCGACGGCTAATGTATAGCGTAGGTGGAGGCATAGTCGGTAGTCTTGATCCTAGCGTAGATTCGGATTATCGAAGCCAACGTCTGCAACAGGAGGTCCCTTGCTGTTCAAAGACAATCCATACGGTATACTTCGCTTGTGAAGCATACTATATGTACTTTACACCCGTGTATCCTCCGGTCATGGGGAGCCCAGAGGAACTCACTCCCGTCCTTCACAGAAAGAATGCCAAGACCTCGTTGTGACATCCGCGTCGCTCGAACTTCATCATGCAGGTGCAGCCTCAGCTCTCTCCCGTCTTCTACAAGCTGGCCGGTTCCGACACTTTTGTACGGCAGTGCTACAGCATCTATCCCATAATAGGGCTCGCTTGACGCGTACCAGAGATGCGCGCCGATGAAAGTCCCCAGCTTAAGGTACCGACTGTTTCACGCAGCACGCAGCAGTTCAGCTATGAGACCAAGAATAGACACCAGAAGTGTGGTACTCATGCCGCAATACGAAGTTGATCCTTGGCATGCATCTGGTGTCGGGATACATCATTCAAAGAGGCGCAGTATAATGTGCTGCTCATGTCCCGAGGTCAGGCTGAGATGATGGCGTCCAACTATCGTGCGGACCTGCTCCGACGGCTGGTGAGTACCACATGAGTACCTGGGTCAACCTTGCACGAGTGGATTCATACACCCCGCAATCGCCTAACTTAGCAATTCGTGTCTTTCTAAGATGCCTTGCGGCAAGAGGCTTTACGGTAGGAAGGCCTACCACTTCATTCGGCATACACCAGGAAGGCTGAGACTCCCGCTACATAAAAGTTAAGTCTTGCCCATTGTTAAGTTGTTCATACATTCATACTGGGCTCACATAGTCTTTCCCTTGTCGCGTTGTGGATAGCTTTGTAGCGCTATCGTCACGACTGCCACCTCTACGATCAGAGCTTCGAACGGTGTAACACGATCAACCCACTGCACTTCCCATATAACTGCAGAAATGCGCGCTTTTCTCTTTCCCTTGGCACTCCTTTGGCTCTTTCACTGCTCCAATGCCTCCTACGTCAAGCGCCAGATTGCCAACTCAACCATTACAGCAGCACCGAGCGCAACATCGTTCACGGACTGCGGAGCATGTACGTTAGCTGGCGCGCAAGCATACCCACTGAATTGCTGGCGCTGGTCACCTGCGTTCTCCTTCTATTCTACTACACATACAATAGCTACCGTGATTCACATCATTAACAATCGTACAAATACAACCAGCACAAGAACTGAGTACGCAAGCGATCACTACCCTTCCGACGTGGGGACCCGCACTTCCTTTCTGTCTTTCAACTATGGACAAAACAGTATTTTCACGATTCATCTGTAAGTAGAAGAAGAAAAAAACAGCTATATAAGCTCGGACAAGGTCTAAGTGAATGGTGCTTACAATACTAGGGCATATCCTACCGCTTACTGTGATTATCCTAATGGATTCTCCTTTCCAAAGCTTGTTGAAACCATGGGCCCTGCAAGCACATCTGTTTGCACTTGGGCCACCGAGTCCAGGGCATACCCTTCTCATCCTCCATATTCACCACAGCCAGGCCCAGGCTACATTGCCCAATGGGACCTTGAAGGCCTGAATTGGGTTATGAAAGAAGACCAGGAAACAGGCGACGTTGGCTTCTTTGATAGGCATTTCCCCACCTTGTACAGTGACATCAGTTCCTGTCCGGGTTTCACAGTAGCACCCATTACTGCTCTTTATGGTGCCTACTCAGTTATGGCCACCTTGACGTCGTACCAGAGCGACTTTGGCTTTACACCATCTCCTACTACCTCGTCCACAACTCCTAGCAGTTCAAGCGCTATCGCTTCTCGCACTCCAAGCACCACAAGCGTTCAGGAGACCTCGACGACGAGTATCTCCTCGGCAGCAGCTTCAACCTCTCCGGCCACCACTCATAGCCCCGCAAAGGAGACAGTAGTTAGCAACAGCGACACCGCAGTCATACAACCCTCGATGAGCCCAGGTCCATCTTCTAGCTCTGCTGACCAGGACTATTCCAGTCTCGTCGATATTGTCTTTAGTGCAGCTTCCGCGTCAGAATCAGGAGCAGGTGTATCCTCTCAGGAGGCCTCGGGCACACAATCCTACGCCAATACAGATAGTACATCCGAGTCGGGACGTCCTCCAACGCTCACATCTGCTTCCGAAGCCAGCTCTTACCCTCATACAGCGAGCTACTCGCCGAGCAGTGCGAGGCCTTCGCAAAGCTCGACTTCAAAGACCTACGGCATTGCCGCCTCTCCGGCAGCCCATAGTGTAACAGCACTAGGCGTCACCACGTCTTCACAAGAAGCCCCATCCATCACAATCGGCTCTGAAGTCATCCCTCTCTCGTACGCATCCAGCTCCGCAGGCTTGGTTTTGCCCAACAGAGAAACACTCGCGCCAGGGTCCGCTACTATATATAGCGGCGTTACCATCTCGCTGCCATCTGCCAACTCAGCCAATGAAGTCTTGATAGGGACGAAAGCGGTAACCCTACCAGCGCCGGAGTCTCTGACCATCGGTTCCGAAGCGGTCCCAGTTTCCTACGCATCTAACTCGGCCGGGCTGGTCCTTCCGAACGGTAACACCCTTTCTCCGGGCTCAGCGATAACCTACAACGGCGTCACTATCTCCCTCCTCCCATCACAAACATATCCCGCAATCGTAGTGGGAACGAGCACCGTCACCCCCCCGACGCCTCTCACCATCGGCTCCGAAGCCATCCCCATCTCGTACGCACCAAGCAGCGCCGATCTAATCTTACCAAACGGCCACACTCTACGCCCCGGCTCAGCGACCACATACAACGGCATCACCATCTCCCTCGCCTCCTCCGCAGCCAACGAAGTCATCATCGGATCCAGCACCGTCAACCTACCAGCCATTGCCGTTTCAGCAACCGCATTGCCATCAGCTACCGCACCACCATCTCTCCTCGGCCACCCCATCTCCTACGCCCCATCATCTGCCGGTATAGTCCTCCCAAACGGCGAGACGCTGGCACCAGGTTCCGCGACTACAATCTCAGGCACGGCCGTCTTTCTCGCGAAGGGTGAGACGGCGGTCGTGGTGGGGAGTTCGACTGTCGCTTTACCACCTCCCTCGGGAACGACGTTGGGGTCGCATGGGACGAGTGGAATGCAGTCGGCTACTAGAGCACCTGCTGGTAGTGGATCAGGTGGATCGCAGACTACGGGTGGGTTGGGTGATTATATTGCCAGTGGGATTGGGGGTGTGGCGTCGAGTTCGGGGAACGCGTCGTCGTCGGTGCCGCTCCAGCAGACAACAAATGGGGCGATGGGTGTGTGGGAAGAGGGTTGTGAGAAGGTGTGGTGGCTGCTATCATTAGCGGCGATTTACTCTATGATATGTATGTGTATGTAGGTCCTCAACATGAGGACTACAAACATTGGTAGACAATATTCAGTGGTTCCTGGAACAAACCATGATGGCTGTAAATAAACCTAAATATCCAGAAAGTCTTTGGCCATTCCAAATGTATGTCTCGGTAGATACATTCAGGATGTACGTGTATCCGTCAATAGACTACATGCAGTTAGCGCCCCTCGATTACGTTTTAAGCTGCGATTAGCGCCCCGGGATCGAGACGTTCCGGCGCAGGTCAAACGCCCGCCAAGCTATGATGCAGGTAGCATTTCCGGGGTTAAGCTCGAGGTCCTAGGACCATGAATAGAACAGCTTACATCCCAGCTTCAGTCTTCTCCTTACCATTTTCCATACCACTCTTTGTTTCGTATACACGTGTCGAATGGTTCGACTTGCATGTAATACTATACCTTACATATAGGTACTCTCTCGCTCCATCCTCGTCTCCATACAACAACCGGGAGCCATGTCAACAGCACCCCCTGTCACGCCCGCCCGGCGCAAACAGGTCCTCAAAGTCCTCTTCATATCCCTCCTTCTCGACCTGGTAACTCCCCGTCCTCCCCAAACCCCCTTACAACCACCCTGCTAAACAAACCAACCCAGATCTCCTTCACCTTCATCCTCCCTCTCTTCCCCAAACTCCTCGAATTCTACCGCACGCTCGAGTCCAGCAGCAACCGCTCCCCAACCTCCCCACCAACCCTCCTAACCCACATCCTGACCCTGCTCAACACCTACAAAAACTCCTTCGCCCGCCCCATCAACGACCGCTACGACATCGTCCTCCTCGGCGGCGCCCTCGGCTCCCTCTTCTCCCTCTGCCAAGCCATCGCCTCCCCACTCATCGGCCGGCTCTCCGACCGCCACGGCCGCCGCACCGCCCTGCTCTGGAGCATGTGCGGCAACATCCTCTCCGTCGCGCTGTGGGTCGCCGCGACGGACTTCCGCACCTTCCTGCTCAGCAGAGTGGTGGGCGGGCTGAGCGAGGGCAACGTGCAGCTGGCGCTGGCGATGGCGACGGACATCAGCGATGAGCGGCAGCGGGGCGCGACGATGGCGCTCGTGGGCGCGTGTTTCAGTATCGCGTTTACGTTCGGGCCGGCGCTGGGGGCGGCGTTGGGGACGTGGCAGGTTGTGCAGGGGAATCCGTTTGCGGTTGCGGCGGGAGTGAGTTTGCTGCTGATTGTGACCGAGACGGTGTATTTGTATTTCGCGCTGCCGGAGACGCTGCCTGCGAAGGAGCAGCAGCACTTGAACGGCAGCACCACGACGGCTAGCAGCAGCGACACCACCACCACCAACAAGGAGCCCAACGCACCTCAGCCCTCGTCAAAGGAGACCTCTGACGCCACCCCCCGCACAAACTCCCACACCCTCCTAAACTTAACCCACCTAACCTTCATCCTCTTCTTCTCGGGCATCGAATTCTCCCTCCCCTTCATGACCTACGACCTCTTCGCCTACAGCTCCGCGCAGACCGGGAAACTGCTCGGCTTCATCGGCCTCATCGCCTCCGTGCTCCAAGGCTCCGTGACGCGGCGCCTGCACCCGCTGCGCTGCGTCCAGCTCGGCGTCGTCAGCTGCGCAGCCGCCTTCTTCCTGCTCGCGCGCACAGAGTCCCAAACGGCGTTGTATAGCGCTGCGGCGCTGCTGGCGGTCACGTCCGCGACTGTCGTCAGTGGTCTGACGAGCTTGAGCAGCTTTGAGGCTGGGAAGGGGGAGAGGGGCGGGAAGCTGGGGAACCATCGCAGTTTCGGACAGCTGGGACGGAGTCTAGGCCCACTGGCGTTCTGTACGCTGTATTGGTGGGCGGGGAGGGATGTGGCGTATCGGGTTGGCGGGGCGGGGATGGTCGGGGTGGTGGGGTTGGTTTTTGGGGGGTTGAGGATGCCGGCTACCAGGGGTTGAGGGGTTGAAGGGGGGTTTGCATGTAAGATATAGGACGGGGGAAATTGGAAAAGTTGCACAGCTATCGCTGTGGTATGATAGAAAACGCTACGAGATTCATGACGCTGAGGGCTATGACCTCCCCCTCCCTCCCTTACCCACCATTGCCAGGGCATCCACACAAGACGGGGCCCTACATGCTCCCATCCCTCCCCCACCACCTCATCCGTCGCTATCCTGCCCAAAAGACGCCTTTCCTACCTCCTAGGCCGAAACACTATCACCACTAACCGTAATCTCCGCCGTCCAAAGACTGCGCACCCCACTGCCATTATCAGCATGAAACACCAAATGCGTGCCATCAGACCAAACATCCGCGCCCCCCGGCGCCGTCAATCCATCATCGCCCGTCGCGAACAACGGCGTTGCGGCCCGCGTATAGGGCCCTGTCACAGCGTTCGCCGTCGCGTACGACACGCTATACACGCTCGTTGTGAAGTCGCCGGGGCTGAAGAAAAGCACGTACACGCCGTCGGCCGTGCGCAGTAGACTCGGGGCCTCGATAATGTTATCGTCGGAGGCGCCTTGGTTCTCGAGCAGCGTGGTGGCCGTGCCTTGCAAAGTTACACCGTCGGCCGCGACGGGTTGCAGCACTAGCGGCGTCGCGGATCCGATGCTGTTGCCGTCGACTTTGTACACGATGTAGCGCTGGCCGTCGTTGTCGCGGAAGCCGGCGGGGTCGATGGCGCCGCCGGCGCTGAGGGGGCAGATTAGGGAGGTCGAGGCCGGGGTGTAGGGGCCGAGAATCGTGGTCGCGGTCGCGTAGCCGATGCAGTGGGTGGAGCCCGTACTGTCGGCTGTGGTGGTGGCGGCGAAGTAGAGGACGAAGGAGTCGTCGGACTGTGGGGTGGTAAGAGGGGGGGTTGTGGGAGGGATGAGGAGGGGCACGTACCAATTGGACGATGTCGGGCGCCCATGTGTTCCAGGACGTGTGGTTCACCCAGTTGGGGAGTGTGGGGAGGAGGTCTTTTTGGGAGCCGTCAGTGTTATAGACGAGGCTCCAGGTGGTGAAGTCGGTGGATTTGGCGACCTGAATGTGTATCGTGGTGCCTTTTGTGCGCGTCGCGAATGCGTACCAGGTGTTGTCGACATTGATAAGGCCGGGGTCGGGGAAGTTGGAGGAGATGACGGGGCCTGACTCTGACCGTGTTTCTAGGTCCGAGTTGAATACTTCGTTGAGTGATTTGCCCTCCAGGAGGACTATGGGTGCTGCAGAGGCGAAGAAGGAAAGGTTGAGGGCGAGGAACAGTAGGGTTGATATAGCGCGACATAGATACATTTTAGACAAGGAATGAAAGACAAGCTTTCAAGCTGGTAAGAACGTCTTGGCTTTTGATAGGGCTGTGAAATGTTTCAAAGTATGGGAAGGTGCCGTGGTAGGACGCGGTTTTCTGCTAAATGGCTTCTCATCTCTTCTGGTCGGGCGAAGGAAACATCTTGTATTCAATGTCCGCAAGAGAGAAGGCTATGAGATCACTTACACCGCTGACTTTCCTGCTGCAGAGTACGTATGTCGTGGCTTGGCGACCTGCACGCCATATAAGGAGGGATTCTCACCTTCATGATGTTTTGTTTATCATCCCCACCCGAAGCTCCACGACTCAGCTTAGAATGTGCTAGTCGGGCAATTGAGTAGGTTAAGGCTGACCATAACGGAACGGGATCTAGGACGATGTGTTTCGAGGCTACGGAAGGGCCAATGCCGGTGATTGGAGTAAGACAATGAGATTGACAGCAGCCTTACCCGTTCCTTGAATGGACCTGCGCCGGTGGACGACCGAATGACGAAGTTGCTGCAATTTAAGTACAATGGCCTTGTGACGGCTCAGATCGACATGCAGTAGGGAGGGTGTTATCGAGTACGAGTACAAACCAATGGGTTGGTTGTAGGTGTTTGCGTGCGACGACACAACGATCACGCAAGCGAACCGCTGCGGGTCATGCTGCTCATGCAGTGGGCTTAGCAAAGCTGAATCGCATCACGCACATACATCGATCTACACGTCCGTGTGAGGGTATAACGCCTTTACATGACGGCTGAGGCTGCGCGGAGATGGAATGAAAAAAGGTGTAGTAACAGCGTGCCGGCAAGGTTGACTGAGACTGGAGGAAGGAGCGAGCCACAAGCGAAGTCGGCGCATGTCCCCGCCTGGGGTTGGATGATGTTGCGGAGCTGTGGAGGCTGGAACGGTCTGAACCTCGGCCGGAGCCGCTATACACTGTCCCCGTCCAGACATACAGTACCATACATGTCGTACCTTGCCATAAGGTACATGTAGACAGGTAGTACCATACCAGTTACCTATGTAGTCGACCGTCAGCGCAGCTTATAGGTGGCGTTCAGCCCTCGACCCGTGTTTCGTATCCCCCTCGTTTCCTGCTAGTGAAAGAATCGTGTACGCCGATCAGCCTGTCAGGATTCTTGTCAGGGAGTATACACCACCATACAGTACGGCGGCAGAGTGTGATTTGGCTGGGCCGTCACGAGTCGTGACACTTGTCGCAACGTTGTCGTCCAGCTCCTGAACGGATCCAAGCCCTTCCAAGCCGAGACCTGGGCGTAGATCGGCCAGATGCGGTATAGAACGCCATCACGTACGAATCACCTGCCGTCGCATGCGCCTCATCAACCGACCAGACCGCAGCCCGGGCGCAAGCCAATGTCACCCCGCCTTCTGGCCCATCTGGATATGATTTTCCCCGGCCGGCCATCTGCTGACTCTCATGCCCCTCGCCCTCTCCCACTCTGTCCTCAACGGCGCGCAACACCCAGCACATGATAACCTCTGGAAGATGATGCGCCAGCACGCAGTCCGGTCCGCATCTTCGGTATAGCACGCCATTCATCGATTTGCGCCGATCACTACAGCTTATCAGTACACGCCATCCGATCCCCGTATGGTGCGAAACCCCGACACCGAACCCTCAGGCTTCGCGCTTCTCCACGTTGCACTTTGACGCGTTTCCCCAGCTCCACCACGCAGCTACCCACCGATATGGTTCCGCTGTCCCGCCGAGTACTGGACATTCAGAAACCCAGTGACCCTAAGGGTCTAACACTCGAAGCATGGGCCCAAGGTTATATGACAGGATCCTTGATTATCATGGCCTGCATAACTGTCGCGAATATGCGACGGAAAGTCATGCTTCACAAGCTGATCTTGATCGAGGTAAGCCCTAAACTCCATCAGGTAGAGCCATGTGCAACACAGCAACGGTTCAGAGTTACCCCAAAAGGGTCCATCACTTTGCTGTCATATGAAATATTTTCGATATGTGAATGTCTACCTACGAGACACTTGAGCCTTGCTGACCGAGTCTGGTATAGCTCATCTTCGGCACATTCCAAGGCACATTCATATTTCCCAATCCACCTTACTATGGCTGGTACCTATCAGTTGGCGCCATCTTCCTCAACACATCATGGACCTTGCACAACGTCATCGCCTGGATGAAGAACAAACCCTTTCTCAATCGCAAGGCAAGTCTCATCTACATCTGCACCGTTATCGCCGTCCAACCGTACTGGATCATTGAAATCGTGGCCAACTTTCTCTACTTCAACAATATCAACAACCTCTTCCAGTATACCCGTCCATATGAAGCCCTTTTCCGTGACCCATGGTGGATCTTCACTTGCTGCTCCCTCTTCTGGAACATTAAGCGCCGCTACGAGTTTGGTATCATTGAGCTCATACGCGTGTCGCCGCGTTTCGGAATCCTGTTGATGGCCATGGTACTATCGGTATCGTTCATCATTGTCGACGTCCTCTCCGTCACGCATGTCATTGAGGGCTCTGGCTTACCGGACGGCATCAACCCATTCTGGAAGCTCGCTTTTGTGTTCAAGTGCTTGACGGACACGGTCATCTTGGACGACTTCAAGACTGCGCTGGACAGATTGAAGCAATACAGGCTGGAGCGCATGGGCAGTGCTGTCAGTGGCTTTGGTGTGCTTGACAGCAATGATGAAAGGCGCAGGAAGAAGAGGGATGTTGATCCATTAGCCGCTTGGGACCAGCAGGTCAAGACCAGAGACTGGGGAAGCCCTCAATTTGATATTGAGCGACTTGAATTTGAGCTGCAGCGACCGCCCGCGGTTGCAGGTGCGGAAAGAGTACGATCAGCATCGACAGTGTGAAGGAATGCTGCATGAATTTCTAGCTTTTGAACGAGCAAAAAGTTGAAGAACGACGAAACGAGATACCACGTGCCTCAAGCACATTGCATTTACGGAGTATAGCATGGCATCATGAGCGAGACATGCGATACTCCTAAGCTATCTTACACCGAGTACAGGATGCATTTTCGGAACAGCAACGACCTACGATCAGAACAACATGATGTGCCGTTGCTTCCCTCTCAGCCGCGGCTGTCACCACCTCCGATCCTTGGCGCGTCCCAGGATCGTGCTTGTATCTTGCCTGTACTGCTGCCGACTGGATCGCGCAGTACAAGCGCTAGAAGATTGCGCTGAGCGCAACAAGGACCTTCAACGGGACAGGCGAAAGACAAGCGGCCGCTCCACGAGAGTAAGGCAAGCGTGATCTGAAGAAGAGATACGGCATGCAAATTCGGGCATAGCGACCTGATTTGCATGCGGTTCTGAGACATTTTCGAAGTAGCGGCAGAGGAGAATAAGGTAGCACTGGTTCCTGAATTGGTGCTGTAATTTTATCCAATTAAACTCGGCTGAATCAACACGATGACCAGCTCCCCACATCTCCAGACTGCATCTCCAGATTCGAAACGTCCACCCGTCGGGTCTCCTACATGTACGCGTGCCTGAACTGTAATGTCCACATTCCTCGGCAACATCTCGGCAACAATCATTCGCTTCAATGCCATGCTCCATGATCTTGTTGATGTGCTTAAAGACCAAGACGAGTGCCGCGTGTCGCACTGCCGCTTTCGCCGAGCCTGTGCACCTGGACCTTCCACAATCTCTGTTCCTCACCATCGCCAAACACAAACAGCTTGATCGGTCTTTTCGAAAAGCTCACATGCAAGTGCTTCATTCATACATGTATCCAGTGACCTGAATAGATCTGTACCCTTCAGGCGGTACCCAATTAGCTGCCGTTCAAGTAGGTGACACGCACCGGTTCATGTTCAATGTTCTGACCCCGCGATGACACGGCGTGATGAAATCCGCGCATCATCACTGGCACCAACACAGCCCAGCATTCAAGCTGTCAAGCTTGCATCACCAATTGGTTTCTCTGGCACCTCATTAGCTGTCCAGATGTGATAAGCCAGGCACGAACAGCCGCACAGTAAGAGCTATTCTTCCCTCTGATCACCTGCAACTTATCAGTTTCCATTCCACATTTCCTGGAATGTCCCTGCTTCGAAACCAACCCCGCTCTATCCTTTCTCTTTGCAAGTCTTCGGGACGAGTTTCAATCACTGCTAGCAGATCCAGGTGCTTCACTGTTTCAAGTATCCGGAGCTTCACTTCAGCTAGTCAATCACCTCGCACCACTTCGACGATCTCTCGACCTCGCCCACTTCAATCCTGCCTGTATCCAGCGTTACAATTACAGCAAGCGACCATGGCCACCCTTGCAGAGCCCCAGAAGTTCATGTTAACATCCGGTGCGGAAGACCCAGTATGGATCCACACCGAGCCCTACAGCAATCGTCCTCGTTTCCCAAAACTGAGCGAGGATCTCGAAACGGAAGTTTGCATTGTCGGCTCAGGAATATCAGGTATCTCCATTGCCTATGAACTCGTCAAGCGTGGTGTCGAAGTCGTCATGATCGAGGCTCGTGAGATACTCTCGGGGGAGACTGGTCGCACGAGCGGTCACCTGGCAAGCGCTCTTGACGATGGTTATGTCAACATCAAGGCCAAGCACGGCGACAAGGGTGCAGCGGCAGCAGCCGAGAGTCATACTTGGGCACTCGAGCATGTCGGAGAGGTCGCGAGAGAGCTAGGCATCGAGTGCGAATACAGGAAGCTTCCTGGCTACGAAATATCTCAATACCCACGGGGTGACAGCAAGCACGCAGAAGATGTCCAAGAGTTGAAAGAGGAGGTTGCCTACACGAAGAGTCTCGGCATGCATACGGAGTTCAGAGAAGGTTTTGCTGCGAAGGGTTGGGAGGGCAAGATAGACCAAAGAGATGCGGCGGTCTTCAACAACCAGGCTACCTTTCACCCAACGAAGTATCTGATCGGTGTTCTCGAGTGGCTCAAGAAGCAGCCGAACTTCAAATGCTATGCTCATACACGCATGATGGACTCTCAAGAGAAGGGCATCGAAATTCTTGGCTTCGGCTCGAAGGAAGTCAAGGTTACGACAGAGGACGGCAATACTATCAACTGCAAGAACCTCGTGATGGCGACCTGCGTGCCTCTGCAGAAGCTGAGCGTCGTTGCTGAAATGGAGTACGACAGGACTTACTGCGCCGCCATTCGCGTACCAAAAGGCTCGATTGAGGACTGCCTTCTGTACGACACTGCCGAGGCGTACAAGTACATCCGTTTCACTGCCTGCGACGATAAGGACGATTACCTAGTGATCGGCGGCATGGACCACAAAGTTGGCCAAGCAAGCGATGAGAAGACCCGCTATGATGAACTTGAGCAATGGGTCCGTGAGCGCTTCCCTCAAGCCGGCAGTGTCGACTACAAGTGGAGTGGACAGGTCTTCGAACCAGTGGACTATATGGCCTTTATTGGTCTTGACCCGGGCCTCAAACACACTTTCATCGTGACCGGCGACTCCGGAAATGGTCTCACTCATGGTGTGCTTGCAGGCAAATTGATCGCCGACGAGATCCAGGGCATTGAAAACCCCTGGTCTTCCTTGTACAGCCCTAAGCGCATGGCAAGCATTGCCAAATCCGCAAAAGAGATGCTCTCGCACGACCTTCAGATCAACTCCCAGTACAAGCGTATGTTCCAAAGTGATATCACTGACATCGAGGACTTGGCTCCAGGCACCGGTGGTGTACTGAACCCAACAACCAGCAAGCCACTTGCGGTCTACAAGGATGAGAATGGTAATGTGAAGAAGTTGAGCGCACTCTGCCCACACATGAAGGGTGTCGTTTGCTGGAACACGGCGGAACAGAGCTGGGATTGTCCTGTCCACGGTAGTAGGTTCAGCAAGGAGGGTATCTGTGTCATGGGACCTGCTAAGGGTAACTTGAACCCTGAGGATGATGCGGCGAAGAGTACTCAGCAGACTGCGGTTTCGGGCTAAACAGCTTGTCCCACAGCTGCCCTTTCCTCTGGGCTTTTTGCTGGTTTCTTCTTTCCACATTGTTACTTCTATGATTCAGACGGAGTTCGGGGGTCCTGATAGCTCGCATAGCTCACGGTCGAAGGGAAGGCATTCGATAGGGATTAAATCTACGTCAATGACAGCTTGTATTTCATACTGATTTGGCGTCCCTCTGTAATGTGTGAAGTCGCTGTATGTCTCTGAATACATGTACATGTCGCGTACCTTAAGGTATAGATATGTCTCGGAGGCACATGCGTCACCGTTGGCGGTAACGCTCAGGAGTGATCTGCAACGATTCATCCGGCCAATCACAGCCCGATTTTGCCGACGACCTCGAGATGCTTGGCCGCGGTCCAGCTTGTGGGCAAACCACCCTTTCCGACCTCCCACACCTCACGTGCAATATCTACGGCGCTAACATCATATTGTCGCGAGACTCTTATTGCTCAATAGAACGGTGCTGTAATTTGCACGGGAAGCAAGCCTCACGCGACTGATACCGACCCGCCAAAGCTCCAACAATCTTCCAGACAGCTGTCAGGGACCACCTCCTCTGACAAGCGGGGTCGTCCCATACCTCACGACAGCAGATGCGATAGTCGGTACTTGCATCTCCTCGTGTGCGAGGACCTCAGGCGGAGATGGCCTACCAGCAGGCGGGTGCTATGGGCGGAGGGCCGTCAGGAGCGAACGAACACCATGGCCCCCAGGGAACTGAATATACGCTTCAAGGTTCGCACTACACAATCTCCCACCAGTCCTTCTGGCGCATAGAAGACGCTGGAATCTAGTCTGGGGCTTTGTCTGTGGACACAGGCTAACGATGAACGTGCAGGTGTGATGCGCTTCCTTCAGATCGAATGGCATAATCATGAGCGGGCACGGAATGCTTGGGACATTGAGCGCGCAGAGATGAAGGCCAAGATCGCTAAGCAAGAGGGCGTCTGTCGGCATTCGAAAAGGATCAACGAGCAGCTGCAGAGACAAATCACCATGCTTGAGAGGGCCCTGAGGACAGAGCGAGCAAAGAACCAGGGAAAAGAAGTCAAGGAAGAGCAAGCGTTGGTCTCGAGCTCGCCGAAAGATAACAAGGGCAAGAAGGAAAAGAAGGAAACAAGACCAGATCAGTTCGGTATGAAGGACGTCAGACGTGGGCGCATCTGCGTAGTCTACGCTTCACTTTTACTTGACTGTGATGCTAACACCTCGTGCAGCTTCTAACATCCCACATAATTCGTTCCTCGACACTAGCGAACCGCCCGCCCAAACTCTGGAGCAGAAGGAGAAGTACAGTGACAAGTCGCGGAAATATCTGGAGAAGTGCATGCAGGAGATACAATATCTGCTCACCCCGCCCGCACACCCTCCGCCACCGCAGATGAATATGCCTACCAACCCTTACAACGGCCTACCGGAACCACCAATGCCAATGGAAGATTGGAACATGAGACAGCGGCAGAAGAGTCAAGCCGCTGGTGCCCAGGCACCAATGCAACAATCTGCAATGCCTAACCATCAGCCGCCACCAGTACCTCAGGTGCCAGAGAATCTTCCGCAAACCACCGGTCCACCTTCAGAAGCACCGTATATGACACGGGAGTCTCCGTTCTCTCAGAACATGCAACGAACACCCGAGCAACCCTCTGAGAGCTTACCGCAACCTCCGCAAAGCCAGTCTTCACCTTTCGAAGAACATGTAGAGCATGTCACTCATTCTTATGACTCTTACGGCCGTCAAATACCACCGAGTGAGGAACAGTCGGGAGTAGTTCGCCAAACTGTACAGGAAGATCATGACGGATGGAACTTTGACGACCAGCAAATCCTTCCAGAACCATCATCAGAAGCCCCCGGAACAAGACGGCCAGACACGGATGTATTTCCCAGCGCAAATGCTATGCCAGCCAAGTCACCGCCTCGTTCTGGACCGGGATCACATCGAAGGAGGTCTTCTGGCTCAACGGGCATGGCGCGGAGACGGAGCTCAGGATCGCATGAGATTCACGACGCCAATGCAGACGCAATAGCAAAAGCAGACCCCACCGCCTTCAGGGTGAAATTCGCCCTCCGCGGTCACCTTGATGTCGTGCGTTCTGTAATCTTCACCGGAGGCGGCAGTCCCTCAGAGCCTGAGATCTGCACCGCGGGCGACGACGGCACAATCAAGCGCTGGATCATCCCCGCCAGCTACAACAGCTTCGCCCACAACACCGCCAACGACCTCGACATCCCCTGCTACTTTACCCATCGTGGCCACGAAGGCATCGTCACCTCCCTCGCTGCCTGCCCTCCCACTTCCTTCTCGACCGGCGGTCGCTCAGTAGGCGACGGCTGGATCTTCTCCGGCGGCCAAGACGCCACCATCCGCGTCTGGGAGCGCGGTCGCGTCGACCCCAAAGCCACGCTCGACGGCCACACCGACGCCGTCTGGTCCGTCGCCGTGCTCCCCGGCACCACAGGCTCCGTCTTCGGCGCCCAGCAGAGCGCCGCCTTCGGCGGCCCCGACCGCATCCTCCTCGCCTCGGGCTCCGCAGACGGCACAGTCAAGATCTGGGCCGTCTCCGCCCCGCCCCAACTCGCGTCCCCGCAGCAGGGCTCGCGACGCGGGGTGGGCGGCAGCCGCCGCCACTCCGTCACCAGCGGCTCCAACCACCCCAACTCGCCGCAGCCGAACACGGCGACCACAACCCCCTTCCACGCGACCCTGGTCCACAGTATCTCGCGCCCCGGTGATAGTGGTGGAGCGGCCGCGCCAACCAGCATCTGCGCGCTCTCGCCCTCCGGCGAAAACTTCGTCGTCGCGTACACGGACGCCTGCATCCTGGTCTTCGACACGCGCACCGGCGAGGAGATCATCGGCATGGCGAGCAACGAGACCTACGACGGGACAAGGGGGACTAGCATCAATGCGGTGGTCGCGGCCAGCCAGGCGAATTTGGGCGTCGATGCGGGACAGAGCTGGGTCGAGGCGCAGGAGCAGGAGGAGGCGGCTGGCGCGGGGCCGACGGGGAGTGCGAAGAGTGGGGGCGTTGAGGGTGTGGTGGTTTCGGGCCATGAGGACCGGTATATTCGGTTTTTCGACGCTAATAGTGGTAAGTGTTGTCGTCTCTCTTATTCCCCCGCCCCCTATCTTCTTTGAGCGCCATGGACTGATTTGATGGATAGGCCAATGCACATACACCATGCTCGCGCACCCCTCCGCCATCTCCTCGCTCTCGCTGAGCAAAGATGGCAGGGAGGCCGTCTCGGCTGGCCACGACGCGAGTATCCGCTTCTGGTCCCTCGACAAGCGCATCTGCACCCAGGACATCACGTCGCACCGGCCCATGCGCGGCGAGGGCGTCTGCTCTGTCGTTTGGAGCCATGATGGACGGTATGTCGTCTCGGCGGGGGGCGATGGCGTTGTTAAGGTTTTCGCGAGGTAGATTAGTTGGTCGATGAGGGGCGTTTTTCTTTTTGATGGTGGTGTGGTTGGGTTGTTTTTGGAGCGTAGAAAGGTTGAAGCTGATTGTGGACGTCTGATGGTGTGACTGAGGGGGGGGATGTTGTGGGCGTGGCGCCACTGATGGCTGTGCGCTGGGTAGATACGATGGCGGTTCCGTTCTTCTGTGTATATCACCTCTTTCCATCTACACTTCACCCTCTGCGCGTTCCTTTCTCGTGTGAAAAAAATTGATCGTTCACTTTCTAACGATGCTAGAGTCGCGCCAGACGTTCAGAAGAGTGGACGATGTGAGCTCCGGCTCCACGCGATCCCTAGTTTACTATGAAGACCCCATCGGATGCTCAAGGATGCTGGACCTGCTTCAACTTCGCTCCGTAACATCAGACGCAAGATGCACACAGTACCAGCTAGGGTCATGTGTAAGTCCTGGTTCGCGTATCTCATTACGAGAGTCACGGTTAGCCTCTGTCAGCTGGTTGAACGGCGTTATCAAACCTTGTGAGCGCTGTCTGGAGCCACGCGACAATCGTATGAACAGCAATCTTATCAGTTCGTCACATGCGGTTGATGTCTTTACTCCTGCTGTTGCCTTGCACTGGATCCTTCCGTATAAAGGTATGCGGTGCTACCCTTCTTGCACTTGCGGATAACTCGTTTTCACTGTCCACGACGCAATTCCTATTCACTTCATGCCAAAGCAGAATACCGACTTCCACACACTTCCTTTGTACAATATGGACACGGCGTGTCTCGAGACTTGCATCCTCTTCTCCTTCCTAGTCTTGGTACTGTTGGGCGCCGCTGTCATCTACCAAACTGCCCGTCCGGAAGACCCAGGACTTCCTCTGCTCAATTCCAGTCGCGCTACCCGCCGAGCAAAAAAGCGACCACGGCCGGTAAGCCATCGATCAAAGCCACCGCAACGCAGCAGGCCGGCTCTCAACAGCGAACCGTCCCGTCACCGTAGCCATGCAGCACCGCAGACCGAGACGGTTCCACGCACCACCTCCTACCCAGCCCACCTCTGGAACCCTCGCGACCGAACCCAGTGGCACGATCCCTCGCTGCGCGACCACCCGTGCCGCCGTTCACAAGGTACATGGACTTTCGACGGGGATGAGGTGAGAGCGAGAGTGGATCGAGCACATCAGAACTCTGAGGACCTGTTCGAAGACTCTGACGACTCTGACGACTCTTCCCGGTTCGACTGATTCCTTGGGCTGCTGTGCCGGCCCAATCCATAGGAAGGCCCTTGTTCCCGACCACTTCGGCCTCGGCCTTGGTCACGGAGATGCTGAAACAGCGCCCGGATGCTACAATGCCAGACCTTCGACACAGACATAGCCACAGACGCCGAACAGCGCAGCTCAAGCATGAAACTCAAATCCAAGTTCAGCCCCGACATCTCAATGCCCTGGACCCCGGAATCGCCCTAAACCTGGGACCCTTGCCCAAGCTTTTTGGAGTGGATTCAAAGCTCAGGTTTCAAACCCAAGCTTCACGAAGCTTAAGGTGTTCAAGCTTAACTTCAAGCTCACCACGTTTCGCCTCAGAATCTGCATGGATTGGGGTGGTGTCCAGGTCCAGGTCACCCATGCTTAGTAACGAACGTCGATCCGCGTTTCAACGTCCTGGATACGGGCGTGTGAAACCGGCCAGCCCGAGGTGCCAAGAATACCTTAACTGTAACGCAGGCGTGGGGTGGGAGGTGTGACTTAGCCGTGGGGTGGGGTGGGGGACGGGCATTGGGGGGTGGTGCCGGGTTTCAGACTGTCAAACCGACGAGAAAGCCACGGGAAGGCTTACAAAGCGGAAGCGGCTATTGGGTAAGATAGACGACAGGCGCTGTGCGTTGGGTTGAGGCAAGAGCGTGGAAGCCCCGTGTGACTGATCTAACCTACAGGTCACGGTGGGCGTGGTGGGGGTGCTTCTTAGGCGCGGAGAAGGTTGTCAGCGGAGACTGTGGAATTCAGGTAGGCGTAGAAATTGGGTTTGTAGTCGGGTGGGCTCTTGGTTGTTTTGCTGGGTTCCAGTCAATAGGGTAGGCTGGCTTATGGGGCTTGAGATTATGAACTCGCCGGATTGCCAGCTTCATCTTCACGCAGTCGAGAAAATGAACAGAGTGCACGTGAATGTTAGGAACAAAGGCTCATCAGAAAAACTTCATCGGCTCTATCATATCAGAAACTCTCCATTTCCAGCAGCATGCATCTCTCATCATCCACAAGACAACCCAATCCGGGTCCCGAATCCCCTCCATCTCATTTGCCTTGCCTTCCACCCACCAAGCCCCTACCATCATCCAATCGCCCTTCCTTTCCAATCCCCACCCGCGCCGCCATCCTGCTATGCACCTTGAAGCCAAAGATAAACGAAAAAGCCAACAAAAGAAAGGGGAAAAAAGCCAGATAACACATCGTAAGAATCGTTGCATGCACAGGGTATCAACCACCACCGCCGCCTTCCACCAACCGCCATCGTCGTCGCCATCACCGTCTGTTGCCCTCACTCCTTGGTGATGGGGACAGACGCATCAATCGCTTCGCTCTCGCCGCAGCCTGCGACCACCATGCGCTTTGAGCGCAAGTCAGAAAAAACAAAAACAAATAAAAGCCAAAGGGGAGAAAAGGAGGAAACGCCGTGCTTGCTGAAATCCAGATGAACAAAAGAAAAGGGGGGCCGAGTAATGCAAAGATCTAGTACACCAAAAGAAGGCGAGCGAAAACGCTTCGCCGAACCCAATGTCCAGAGACTTCCAAGGGCCCAAGGGTCAAAGCCAAAGCCCGATTGGGTATGGTTAAGGGTTTGTGTATGGGCATGGACACTGTTGTGGGTAGTCGTGGTCCAAGGCGTAATCCAACTAAGAGTAGTCGCCACTCGCCACACCCACCTGCGTCGGCGGGCCCATAGGCATAGGCGTATGGCTCAAACTGCGCATATCGACATGAGTGGGCAGATCATTCATACCAGCCAAGCCAACCCCATGACCATGACCATGGCCATTGCCGACACCGTTACTCATACCACCCACACCGTTAGGCGCCATGCCAGGGATAGCCATGTAGTTAGCGTCGTCGGAGGGGCTCTCGTCGAGGTTATCGAGGCCTTCGTCCTCGTCGATGTCGTCTTCGACAGGCATGCTGCCGTCCGGGTTCGCTTCGTGCGTGCGGCGGTGTTGGGCGAGGTTGTCGGAGCGCGAGAAGGCTTTGCCGCAGAGGCTGCAGATGTAGGGCCGTTCTTGCGTGTGGGTGCGGACGTGTCTGTGTGGTGTCAATACGGAGTTTGAGATGGCACGGGGAGGGAGGGGAATGCTCAACATACCTCTTCAGGTGCTCTAGCCTCTTGAAAAGACGGCCGCACATGGGGATGGGGCAGGAGTGGGACTTGTGAGGGTAAGGGCCCAGCTCGGAGATAGTAGCGCTGCGTGCGCGGCGATAGACACCGTTCGCAGTGCGGTGGACAGCGGCGTGGTGGAGGTTCATTGGCTTGTATTCATCGCTAGTGTTGAATGGGGCGAAGTCTTCTGCTTGACTCATTGGCATTTGCGGATGCATACCAGCAACGTCGTTTGACTGATGAGAAAGTTCGAGCAGCTCCTTGTGGCGAGACATGATCGGCTGGCTGTTGTGGACGCTGGTTGGCGAGTCGTGGAAGCTCTCGTCGGTTTCCGCCATTGGCATGAGAGTCTGAGAGACGGAACGGCGGAGATCGCTTGGGCGGTGTGGCGCGTGGGGAGTGTTCAAGACACCACCCGACGCAGTAACAGCTGCGGCAATGCCCTGAGACAATGAGGAGCGCCGTCTGCGTTGTTTGTAGGAAGGGGAACCTTCAAGCACTGGATAGGACTGCTGGATTGGACGGATCATCGACGGGTACTGTGGGCCTGGTAGGCTGGTTGGAGGCATCTGCATGAGAGGATTGTACGAAAGCGACATGCCGAGATCAGGTATCGCAGTATAGAGGCCGGTATCCTCGTTAGCAATGTAAGCTGCCTCGTTGCCGTTCGGTACAGAATGTTGTGGTGGCGTGATAGGCTCGAAGGATAAACCCCGGGTGCTGTAGTCTTCGAAGTGTGATGATACAAAAGACGGCGCTGGCGAGTACTCCATATAGGTGGGCATAGAGCTATGACGATACTGTGCTTGCGAGACTGGAATGCCGTTGCGATCATACTGGACGACTGGGCCGAGAGATTGCTCACGCGTCTTCTGAACCTGAGCTGGTAGCGGAGGCATCGGATTCATCGGAGGCATAGCCATCTGCGTATAGGTTGGTACCTGGGTTACTGATATTTCTTCTGGCATGGTCTGGTGCATACTATGTTGGAGCTGAGGTTGCTGGGGGATCATCTGCGGTGGAGGCATTGAGTCCTGCGCACGCATGGATGGAGACTGCGGCTGCGATTGGGGGTGTCCGCCGCCTTGGTACAGTGAATTGTTCGTTTGTTGGGCTTTCGTAAGCTGGTCGAAGAGCGATACGGAAGAGTCGAACTCGAATGACAAGGCTGGCTCGCTGACTGCGACAGTGGTTGCTTCCTGTCCCATCTTCTCTCTCTTCAGGTCCCTCTCCAGCGCGTCGAGGAAGAGGCGATCATGTGGTACGCTGTACCAGTAGAACACCTTCTGCTTCTTCTGGGTTCGGATACAGTTGTTCTTGTAGAGGAAGTCGAGAAACGGGCTCTTTGGCTCTTCGAGCGAAGCATCGGTGCCGGACTTGAGGTTTCGCAGATCGGAGAAGATACCCTCTTCGAACTTCTTGGAGTTTTTGACAGGACGGCCGAAGGCCTGGAAGCGGAAGGCAAGACATCTAACAATGTCCGTACCCGAGATGTGGAAAAGGTTGTTCCTAGGTGGGGGTAAGCGCTGGTAGAGAGGGATCGACGTGGGAAGCTTACCATAGTACACACGAAACATAGTCGCCGGTAGGAAGGAGGAAGCGTCGAATATACTGATCTTGGCTCCAATCGACAGGCGCAGATATGAGGAAATACTTTACTGTTTGATCGTCAGCGGAGGTGCCATGTGGAGGGTGGATGTGTTCAAGGGCGGAGTGCGGCACGGAAAGGCGCAGAGCGGGTTGCGACGCGAACGTACAGTTATCGACCTGCTGCAATGCGACGATTGAGTCTTGAGGTAATGATTGCTGAGCATCTTGATCCAGAAGGAAGGTCTCTGGAGCAACCGACCGCTGCTGCGGAGGCGGCATTGTATGCGATGCCGGATACATGATGCGTATGATGCGTATGATGCGTGACGGTTGGGTTACAGACGGAAGCGACAGGCAACGCTGAATGCGTTTCAGACAAGCTCAAATCCAAGAATGCGATTGCGTGGCCTGCTTGCGTGTTGGAATGGACGATGCGATACCAGTATCGCAAGCGCCTTGGGAGTTGCTGGATGGAAGGTGGAGCAGGAACAGTTCGAGTTCAGTTGGACGGAGCGAGTGTGTCAGGTATAAGCAAGTTGCAAATGCTGCGCGACGAGAGGGGACTGAGTATAGACTGAGTATAGGAGTGGGAAATGAGTCGAGGACCGGCCTCTGAGATGTACGCAGAGCTGGACAGCTGGTGTGGACTTGAGTGTGGAGTGTAGCAGTCGGCGACAGGCTAAGAGCGGGTAGGAGGAGCAGGGAAGAGATGCGAAACAGGTCTGAACTTCTGAGGGATGTCGGAGATCTGAGGGAACGAGGGTGCGCGCCAACGTTCTCCCATGGTGAAACACAGCGCACTAATGCCCATTGGTCCGTCGATTGGTCCGCCCATTTTTAGCCAGGAACATGATCAAGGCCCGCGCACGTACCCCTCGACACCATTCAACACCAGCCAACACCAGCCAGATTGTGGTTAATCGACCCTGCGGCTAGGAAGGGATTATTCATCCGCATCAATCAATCAATTCACTGCCACAATGCCACAACGCAAGGAACTGCACGCGTGTAGGGACAATCCGATTGTACCGGTGGGCCTGAATAGCCAGCCGTTAGCCAATGGATGTATTGTTCTGCTGTTATTCGTTCGAGCCTATTCATTCCGGCACAAGCTGCCGTCAACTGCGCTCATTAAACCATTTCCATCCGCGCCCAACCTGGAAGCTCTCATGAGTCCGTGCTGAGTCAGTGGCAGTGTTCAAGGGAACCAAGGCTCAAGCGCGATGCGATGCGAGGGATATCCCGTCGCTTAAGCATGATGCTCTTCCAGCATCGCAAGCAGGAGCCACATGCACACCACATCAAAAGTGCCGTTGCCGTGAATTAGACTTAGTCAAACCCTTCAATATTCCCTACCACCTTGACTATAACAAATGGAACCTAAGCTCTTCACGCAGTATAGCCCACGTCACGAAGCATAACTTAATTCCCCGATTCCAAGTCTCCATGTCAATCGACTGCCCGATCGGGCGAACAATCCAATCGATGTGCACGGCGTCAACAGCCCTCGCGCGTGCTTCCGCCGCTCATCTCACGTGGATTCGTTGGTCGCTGGTGCCCGCCCTCGCTCAGCACTAAAGCCAGTCTAATCACCCACCATGCGCTTCCTTACCCGACCATCGCTTCCTTACCCAGCACACACACACCACCAGCACCAATGCACCCTCATAAGTTACCCGCCTAGTCCAACACGGCTTCGAACCGCGACCGAACTGCAGCATGAACCACCGTGTGCACCACGGATATTACCCAGCTCAAGTCCGGGCCCCACGAGCCCACGCTTATACGCGCTTTGGGCCAAAGTGGCAGCTGGCGGCTGGCGCCCGCGGAGGAGGGGTGCAGGTGGCCATGCGCAGTTCGCTGTCCTACGTTCGAGGCTTGCAGGTGCAGGCGCAGGTGCAGGCTAGTCCATGCGAATGCAGGAACCGCGCTCGCGGCAGCAGGCAGGCCAGGACTGTCCTGTTTGATCGCCGCGCTGAAACAGCCTGCCTGCACTTGTCCAAGTTCAAGCGCCGCTGACCGCGACCGCCGGGTGTACACGAGCTGGCCAGAAACCTGAAGCCACCAGCCACATCAGGCGCATGTCGCCATCGTTGCGAAAGAAAGGCGCCTGCCGCCCATCAGCCCCCTTCCCTTCCGTCAATCACTGCTGCTGTGACGATCTGGAGTGTCGTGAGGCATGGGCACGCACGTCGCTCGTTGTTACCAAGCTTTTCCTACCTAAGAATCAACCCTGAAGCAGCCGGCGTTCGTCATGGATGATCCGGCTCAGAGCCTATATTCTGTTGCTATTACTGGGGTTCGCTGTCAATAAGGTAATGCCAGTAACTGCCGGAATGGGCTCCATTTCTTTTTTCTGTGTTTCCCGACATCACGGTATAAGCTAGGTAGCCGTGCGCCAAGTTTCTGCTGTCGGGGTGACACTCGGTCTCATACAGTACCTTAAGGTAAGGTATCTTCCAAATTCTCCTTCCGTTATGCTTAACGCCGTGATAATATAAGCCCAGAGCCTATCAGGAATGGTGCACACCACCTTGGGGAACCACATCGTCCTCCAACACCGAGCGCTTAAGATCTGGGTTTGAGATTAGGCTTGTATTTATACCTTCTTGTGCGTCCCATATGTGCGCTGAAACGCATAAATACATAAGTTATGTCCCTCGTCGTCCTCAAGTGAACAATTTCCTGATCTCCTCCCACAAAAGAACCGGAAAGGAAATCCTCGTGTTGTCCCACCCCTCGCTAAGGGAACTTCTAGACCGGAATCGTATCAGCCCTGACCAGGTTCACCAGGTTCCATGTGCCTGATGTACAAGAGCCGTTCCGGCACATCAATCAACGCACATGCCCTGCCATGGCCCCCTCCCGGCCTTGGGGAGGAAAAGGGCTGGAAAGGCTGGAGGGCTGGCGAGGTAGTAGAAAAGGACCATGTTTCGAATTGATTGAAACACGCAGATCGGCGGCGGGACATTCAGGGCCTGGAAGGCAGGATGGGCTACCTGACTCGCGCAAGTTCGGAAGCTACTCGGGCTTTCGCTAAGGGCGGCTTGTGACGGAGGAGGGTAAGTTACTGCGGTTGACGTCGGAGCGTCGCATGGTAAGGTGACTTTACTGCAAAAGTCTCGGTAAGGTGGTCCTCTGCTAGAGTCTTCCTCCGGTCGACCTCGGGGTCGCTACGCTTCCAAGCGACGGAGCTCTGACCTCGTGGTACAGGCTCGATCTTAACCTTGGTGAAGAACATAGTTTCCATCGAGCCGTAAAACGTGCGCGCCTGAGCTGAAACCCATCCAAGCGATATCAGAACCTCATCTCCAGCATCGCGGTTCAGATTATCGTCGGCAGTGAAGTTCAGAACCTTCACCTCCTCTTCCCTCCTTTTCCACCTCTTCCTCCCTTGCCCTTGCCACCACTCTTCTTCGGCCCCTGTATACCAGCGATATCTCGCTTGCTCAATGTCAACGTGCCGCCCTTGAACCTGCCCACGCTGGGCCCGCCAATTCCGCGCTCGCGCTGCACAGGCGCAGCCTTCTTGCCCGCAGCCCTTTCCAGGATGATGCCGTTCTCCTTGGCCTCCTTCCGTCTCGTCTCCTCCTTGTACGACGCTTTTGCGTTGATGCCCTTGCGGTGCGACATTGGCATTTTTTCTTGCGCCAGAATGGATGCCTTGGAACCCAGTGCCTGCAGCCGCAGATCCGTGGCCTTGTGACGGTTCTTGCCAGATGGTGTCGTGTCGGAAGATGGGTCTAGGAGATGCGATTCCGTCAACAGACGTTGGAGTGCTAGGTCGTTCTTGAGGTTCGCGGCGTCGGTGCCGTCGTCCTCTGTGTTACCGGCTTTCTGCTTCGAGATGGTGACGGGCTTGATGTCGAATGAAGCGGGCTTGGAGGACTATGGCTTGTCAGATCGCCCATCGTGTGTATAGCGTGCAACGTATTAGAGCCTACCATGAATGCCTTCAAGGCCTGCTTATCTGCGCGCTCCCTGGGTCCTTGAGAGAAAGTGTGCTCGATGACCTCCACAGCGTCCTCCGGCTCCGAAATCCCTTCCCAATCAGAATCCTGTTCAGAATCCTCCTCGCCCTCTTCCACCTCTTGTACAGACTCCGGCTCCTTCTCCTTCTCCACTTCGAGCGGCTTGAACTTGGCCTCGAAAGCCTTGCGAAAGATGGCCTGGAGGTCCTCATTGTCCGACTCTGGCTCGACCGGAGGAGCTGGCGCCTTGCGCACCGGTTCGGTGGCTTCCGCGCGCCTTTTGCGCTTGCCCAGTGCTATCGCCATATTGTTGTGACAGTATCTTGCCAATGATCAAGAAATCAAAGACCCTTGAACTTTTACGATTGCGCCCGTTGCGCCCTCCAACAGCGGAACGAAGCCGCTTCCCAACTCGCAGCTTCCCCCGAACGTCAATTGCTTGGCAATGCTCGTGACCAGAAATCTCCAGACATGGCCTTGACAACGCACTCCAGTCCCTAACTCCCAGCTCTCAGAAAATCATGACACGATTCAGGCCGTGTATCGACCTGCACTCGGGCAGCGTCAAGCAAATCGTAGGCGGCACCTTGACGACCGAAGACGCAGATCTCAAGACCAACTATGTCTCCGAACTGCCCGCGGGCTACTATGCCAAGCTTTACAAGGACAACGAGCTCAAGGGCGCCCATGTGATCATGCTGGGACGCGGCAACGAAGACGCTGCGAAGGAAGCCCTTGCCGCGTGGCCCAATGGGTTGCAAGTCGGTGGCGGTATCACGGATTGGAATGCGAAGCAGTGGATTGATTGGGGAGCAGAGAAAGTAGGCCTGGCCCCCCTTTACCATTGCCACTCATTCTAGGCATGTAAATGTAGCAAGGTATTGATGTTAGCGCGGTAGGTCATCATCACATCTTTTCTTTTCCCGCAAGGCCGGTTCTCGTTGGAGCGGCTGAAGGCGGTGTTGGAGGCGCTGGGCGATGATAAGGACAAGCTTGTTATCGATCTCAGTTGCAGGAGGAAGGGCGATACGTGGTTTGTTGCTATGAATAAGTGGCAGACGCTTACCGATATGGAGCTCACTCGAGGTAAATTCAAACAAGAAATCTCGTTCCCTGGAGGAGATGGGGTTGGAAATGGTCGCTGGGTTTGCTGATCCGCTTGCAGAATCCATCGCTCTCTTAGAACCGCATTGCTCCGAGTTCCTGATCCACGCTGCGGATAACGAAGGCTTGCAGCAAGGCATTGATCACGACTTAGTCGCCAAGCTGTCGGAGTGGTGCAGCATCCCCGTCACATACGCCGGTGGCGGACGGAACCTGCAGGATCTCGACCTTGTCAAGTATCTCAGCAAGGGCAAGATCGACCTCACGATTGGCAGCGCACTGGACGTCTTCGGAGGGAGCGGCGTCAAGTTTGAGGATTGTGTCAAGTGGAACGAACAGAATGCATGATTGGGGATCTCAATGGTTCGGGCTGGTTCTTAAGGGCTTTTTGTACCCTGGTTGGCGCGAGTAGGATTACGGGTGGGAAAATCCGGCTAGAAGAGGTCAGATAAGCGAAACTGTCTTGCATTCCAGATACAAATTAACCTAATGTAATCGTCTTCGAATGGTGTCGAGCCGCTAGCACAGGTGCCACAGCCAACATGGGGCGTACAAACAACATGGAGCTTGTTGGAGTTCCATTATCCAGCATGAATGCCACGATCAATTATGCTGTCTATTGGTGGGTCAATGACTTCCTAATGAGAATCGCCTGCACAGAGTGTGTGTGACGTTGCCTAACTAGTAAAGTCTCCTAGCAAGTTCCTCCAGCCCTCCTGTCAGTTTTCTGTCCGACGATGCGCGAATACGCAAATTCCTGATGCAACCTCTTTTCCGTTCTGTCCTCTTTCGTCTTGAATCGCGGTCAGCTCGTGGTGTTCTTGAAGTGTTTTCAATAAGTCTCTGTCACATGGTCGACACGCGCAGTCGTAAATAGTGAAGCTGAGGACGGTTCAGATACATGTATCATGAGAGAGATGGCTTCATTATAGTGCGAGTAGATGGGCAAGAATCCTTTGAAATCAAATGAGAGACACAAAAGCCTGGGTCAGATACTGCGTCTGAAGCTGTTCCATATTGATCGGTATGGGTGTCGAAAACACCCACCTACCTACTAGGCACTGATTCCGAACCTACTGGACAACACAAGTGGTAGCTAGTGAGAGGTACCTCCTCTAGTCACCCAGCCGCTCTCTGGTCCGCGACTACGTCTTCCTAGTCTGAAACTTGGGCAGCGGTTTCAAGACTCCAGACTCGCGTCCGCACCTTAGAAAAGTGAAAGATGTGAACTATTCACGTGAGAACCCGCTACTAAAACGTACCTCGTACGTTGCCAACCGGATTTGCAGGCCGCTCTACTGTGCATGGCCATGGATTGTCTCGACCTGAGTCTTGCCTAGGAACAGCCTCATGACTTTCGCAGAGGGCGTGTAAAATATACTTCGTACAGTGAAACAGCCGTAGGTACAGAAGCCTTCTTCCTCCTATACCTTACGGCGGACTCCCAACAACCCCATCATGACTTTGAAAGCCACGGGGTCCGACAGCAACGCAGCTTTAATCACCCACTCCGCTCCTAGACCGTTACAGAACCGTGAACCTCACACGTCCTCCTACACTCTTGAGGCACCCGCATCCGCTTCAAGGCCCTCTATCCAAGCAACCATCTTCTAAACCCCTCAACCTGTCCAGATGCCACTATTGCGAGTCCAGTATTCCTTTGCCCAGCTCGCGCAAAAAGAGAACATCTACCCACGCATGTCTGACTCGGCCCCAGAGCGAAAAGTCCAGCGCTCCTGGTGCAGGAGCTTACATCATTCACTTTCTGAAGGTCTGTGTCGCCGCAAGAGGCCAGTTGTCGTTCATATTGGCAAGCACACAGGTGCAAGACTCCATGTCGGCTGCAATGAACACCGAGGCCTCTCAAATGAAGCTCACCGCCCTACTCCAGTCGGTCTCCCCTATCCTCCTGAACTCGACGCCCTCGCCAAAGTAACCCGCATCATTCCATGCCGCCATTGTCGGTCCATCGTACGGGCCATGGTGTTCGCCACCGTCTCGGGCATCAGACCATCTGTATTCCCATTGATGTGAGACGCCGTGCCCATTGCTGTCTTCAGGCGCTGGGTCCGCCCAGTCCTTACCGCTCTCGCGCTTGTACTGGCGCATCAACATTTCCCGTTCTTGCTCGTAGATTTCGGGTTGGTCTCGCGAAAATAGGACGTCCGCGGCACCGGTGATGGCATCTACAGCGGCTTTTCGCTTGATTTCCGCGGCATCATCTTCGCTCCTTTCGACGTCTACGTCCATATCCTCTCCGTTTTTCTTCTTCTTCTGCCATTTCGGTTTCTTCTTCTCCTTTGGCTTGGCAGCGTTTAGTCTCTGCAACGCCTCCAACACGCTCTCCCCCTTGTCCAGATGCTGTATTAGAGTTGCCAGAAGATCTTCCTGTAGCATTGCATCATCCATCGCAGTTTTCCGCCTCAGCTCTTCATCCCTCTTCTCTTGCGCTTCCCTTGCTTTCTTCATATCCTTCTTGCTCAGCCCCTCCAGCCAACTATCGTGCACCGCATCTGGATCGGCAGCTTTCCGGATATAGTTGCCTGACTCATCGAATTTACCCTCTTCTCCTTCTTGCTTCATGTTGAAAGCATCTAATTTCGGCGCATGCTTCTTCTTCGCGCCAGCTCCTAACTCCTCGTCTACATCACTGCCAATCCTATCTCTTTCCTGATCACTCCCTTCATCGCTGCTCTCTTCTTGTTCCTCATCAATCACTCTGCCCTTCCCTTGCCCCAGTGTAAAATCCGCCGAAACGTGACCCCCGGACTTACTACTCTGCACCTGCCCCTCAATATCCGCAGTATCCATAAACCTGACGTTCTTTTTCTTCTTGCCCTCTCTCACCAAGTCCTCGTCCTCATCGCCATCCCCCACCCCTCCGTCATCGAGATCCGCAAACATGTCATTCTCATCCTCATCCATTGACGTCACTCTGCCCCCATTACCCTCGCTCTTCGACAACCGTGCCTTGTCTTCAGCCCTCGCGTCGAAGTTCTCCGTACTACTGTCCGTGTCATAGCCGTCTAGATTCACAGCATTGCGCTTTGTTTGTTGGCCGCCTTTGCCTATCTCGTCCAGCTCGAGGATGGCGTCTTCGTCTGGCGCATCCGGTGCGAGGGTCGAGGGGTTGCGGTAGTCGAAACGCGGTTTCTTGGAGTCGGGCGATATGTAGCGGCTATGTGCCTCGGCCGTTCGCTTTTGGCGCGCTGCAGACATTGTGATGGTGTTTGCGACCGCTTTTGGAAGCTTGTATGAGTAGGTACGAGGATGTTGGGGACAACTTGGGCGTTTGATGCCGAATTAGATGTGCGCAGGGCGCGCGGGAATGTGCTATTGCGATTTCGCTAATAAGAAGGTGATTGCTGCACGTTGCAGCAGATTTTCGGACTTAGACAGTACACGTAGAAGGGTGGTGGTGAATGGGCGGTGGTGATTGAGGGGTGCGGAGCGGAATTGAGACTCGAGTTCATCTCGGGAGCTTTGACGCGCTTTCGTCATTGCCCGATTGTCGGTTGTCCATCACTTCACATGTTCACTAAATAAGGTACCTAAAGGTATACTAAGTAACACCGTTTGCAAACTCTCAGCTATCTAGAGCGTAACTGAGAAATATACAACCGTCAACCTATACCACTGAATACAACCAACTGGGATACATCGTGCAGCCACCATGGTACGTCGCTCCTGCCTAATGACCTTCGAGTCGTCTCCGCTAACACCGCACCTCAGTACCGCCCAACCTTCTACGACGAAGACGACCCGATGGCCATGTACCAACGTGCCATGCTATCCCGCGGGGGGCGCCCTCGCCGCTTCGACGAATACTATCGCTGCTACCCCATCGCCATGATGCCCGGTCCTGAGCGCGAGACCGCAAACCACGGCGGCAAGGTGTTCCTGCCCGCCTCCGCACTCGACAAACTCACCACCCTGCACATCACATATCCTATGCTGTTCGAGCTTATAAATGGAGCCAAGAGCAAGAAGACGCATGCCGGTGTACTGGAGTTCACTGCAGAGGAGGGAAAGATATATCTCCCATTCTGGGTAAGCCAGTCACTCTCAACTACACCATAACCACCATCCCAGAGCCAGATACTAACCCACCCCGCTCCAGCTAATGCAAACCCTTCTTCTCGAACCTGGCGACCTCCTGCAAGTCAAATCCACCGACCTCCCCCCCGGCACCTTCATAAAGCTGCAACCCCAATCGCCCTCCTTCCTCGAAATCAGCGACCCGAAAGCCGTTCTCGAAACCGCCTTCCGCAACTTCTCCTGCCTGACCGTCAACGACATCTTCACCTTCAGCTACAACGACTCGGTCTACGAGATCGCCGTCCTAGCCGTAAAACCCGACGTCGGCGACACCCACGCCATCTCCGTGCAAGAGACAGATCTGAGCGTCGACTTCGCGCCCCCGGTCGGCTACAAGGAGCCCGAGCGGACCAGCGGCACAAGCACGCCGAGGAGCGTGGGCAGCCGAATGGGCGCGATGGGCGGCACTATGCACGCGCAGGGCACGATGGCGCAAGCGATCAACTACGCGTCTATCGCGCCTTCCTCCACCGTCGCGGCCACAGGCGCCAAGGCCGCGTCCTCGCACTTCACAACCGGCGGACATCGCCTCGTGCCGAAGAAGGGGGGCAAGGGCAGTGCGACGGCGACGCCGAAGCCGAGCACGCCTGTGGCGGGCATGAGCACGAACGCGAACGAGAGCGTGAATGTAGGCGCTGCGAAGACGGCGAGGAGGGGCAATGGGCCGCAGCCCTTGAGGTTGCCGCCCGGGAAACTGTTTTTCGGCTATGAGATTAAGCCCGTCAAGACGAAGGAGCAGAAGGAGGGCGAGGCGGAGGAGAAGATGCATTTTCAGGGCGCTGGTCAGACGTTGAGGAAGAAGAAGGGGGACCCGAAGTAGGGCTCAGTGTTCATGATATGGGCGCGAATGCATGGACTGGAGTTTTGGGTAAGATTGGTTGGTCGGCTGGTGGAACTATGGGTGCTGGTATGCTCGCTATGTATCGAGCTGGGAAGGCTTTCTGGGCTAGTGACATAGTAGCGATGGAGAGCACAGGAGTCATCAGCTCCTACTATGACAAATATCAAGAATAAGTTACTCACGTACGACATGGTGACAGTCAAGAACAAACAGTTGGTGCCAAAGCTTTCTATATCATCAAACTGTACTCTAGATGCGCGCCTCTAACGCCTAAGCTGTACAAAACACGCAAGCAACCAGAAACCATTAGAAAACAGAGGTATCAGTGAAAGAAGTACAATGCACGGCTTTCCCCCAGATCCGCAACAAAGCAAAGCAAAGCAAAGCAAAACTTTCCGAATCTCGTCATCGTAGCACATCCCCGTCGCTGCCCTGTTTTCCAAAAAACGCCATGCAGGAAACTATCCAGCTGGAAATCAGATGTACTTGTACCTCTTAGCCATAGCAACGCAAACCATGGTAAAGAAAAGAATGACCCCAACGATGCCGAAGAACCAACCGAGACTATCGCTTTCGCGCCCAGGCACCGGCACGTTCATACCAAACAGACCAGCAATGAGGTTGAGAGGAACGAGGATCGTCGCAATCAGGGTGACCTTTCCAAGCAGCGCGTTGGCCTGGTTGCCCTGCGCGATGTTGTCGACCGAGATCTGCGCCAGGTAGTTGGAGTGCGACCGACTAAGCATCTTCTCGAAATGGGACAGGTTGCTCATCATCGTGACGACGTGGTCCTGGACGTCAGAGAGATAGAGACCGACGTCGCCGCGGGGGGCGACGCTGTATTGCTCGTTACAGCGTTTGGCGAAGCCTTTGATCACGTCTGCTTTGCCGCCTAGGAGACGGAGCAGCGACATGACTTTTTTGCGGCAGTCGCCGATCTGGCGCAGGATGGTGCGGGAATCTTCGAAGCGCGCGATGAAGACGTTGTCCTCGATGGCGTCGGTCTCGTGCTCCACGTCGCGCAGTGTGGGCCCAAAGGCGTCGACGATGTCGTCGATCAGGGCGTAGCAGACCCAGTCGGCGGAGAGGTTGACGTAGTCGCGAAGGCGACCAATACGTTTGCGGACATTGGCAGCGTGCGGGTTGACGCAGAAGGTGAAGGTGAGCAGACCCTCGCGGAAGACGACGGCGTAGACGTTGATCGGCTCCATGTAGTCTTCAGAGGACTTGTCTTCTTGGTAGAAAGAGCGGAAACAAACGAAATAGTAGGAGCGAAAGAGCTCGACCTTCTCGCGTGTCTCTTGAGTGGTGATGTCCTCACGCGTCAAGGGATGCACGCCGAAGGCCTTGCAGATGGCAAAGACCTCTTCTTCGGAGGGGTTAAGCATGTCAAGCCACCAGACTCCTCCTTCGGGGCCCAGCTCGAATAAGTCTCTGAACGTCTCACCGGGCATCAGTAAGCCGCCAAGCTCGGAGGCGTGCACAGTCTCGTCGATCTCGGAAGAGAAGAAAGTCCAGCGGGTTGGAGGAGCTGTGGTCAGGCGCTCAAGCTCACTGTCAGATGCAAGCTTCTCTGCGGCAGCCGCATCAATATCCATCTTCTCATCCACTACATCATTGCCGAACTTTTCAATGCCGGTCTTGGGGAATGTAGTGTTGGTTCCCGTTTTCCGGAGATCTGGAAAAACTCTGTGGTGGCTAGGCTGTGCGTGATGCGCTTGATGCTGGGTGAAAGGATGAGACACTGGGGTCTTTTGGTGCGACTCGGCCACAAACTCCTCGAGCTCTTCAAAATCGATGGTATAGGTCTTGCTTGTTTCCTCTGCTGGGAAGCATACATCCGCCTCAACAGAGCCGACAGAGCTACGGCGAGATCTGTTGTCAGTGCCTCGATCAATGGACTTTACGTCACTGAATGTTGGGCGACGCTTGTGCTCTCCGTGTGTGCCCACAGAGGCAGTCCTCTGAAGGCTCAGGTTCGTGAATGAAGGTACCTGGCTGTTTATCGTGCCAGCACGGCCACGTCTTGGCACTGCGAATGCATCAACCGAGTTGGGTGGAGATGTCGAACGGGACCTCGATGAGTCGCGGCTGGGACCAGGCTTCTCGGCAGATGCCTGCGCTCGCCTGAAAGTGTTCCTCCTCGCAACTATTGGGCTAACAGAGCCTCGACGACGCTGGATCTCGTCTGATCGGATGCTTTGGTCGTCATCTACCACAGCCGCCTCAAAGTCTCTTCCCACGATCCTTCCCGCCTCAAGCGCACTCTGCAGTTGCTGAAAATCAGGTCTCTCGTCAGCAATACTGGCGAGAGTACCACGCCTGGAACCTTGACGCGTGTGCTCTGCTCTGGGAAGAGACTGCGGCTGCATACGGTGGTCGTCAAGGTCAGACACCGGAGTGCTGAACCTGGTGTGCGAGCGCGACCGCTCTGAGTGTGGAGTCTCCGCCATTACTTCGATATTTGATCTCCTAGTTCGGTGTTGGTCCGTCTTTTGTTCTTTGTATTTGGAAATCCCTCTACGTTGTATCCTTTTTCTATTCCTTCTTCGAAACGCGCTATGCGCTGACGATTACAGTCGGTGAGCGGCGCGCTGGCGCTCACCCTTGGAGAGTGGTCAACTTGAACGGTGGCTTCGCGCAGGGAGTTGCCCTACACTAAGCCTCTGGCTGGCGCTTGAATTTATATGAGCCCACCTACCCCATCGACAGGGATAAGGTTTGGTTTGGTGTATTAGAGTTGCTGTTGAGATCGGAGAAGCTTAAGGGCCAGTTATGGTGGCTTCTTGTAGTCTCCGCAGACGGCCCTGCTCTTTGGGCCGAGAAGCGGACGGATGAAGGTGAACTTGAAAGCGTAGGGTCCCGCCAACTTGGTGGTGTTATGTGTGAAGACGCCTCGGCGTCTGGAAGTTGTTGCTGAGCTTGATTTGAGAGAGTTTGTAGGAGGCGCGGTCGCCAGCCTCAGATGTACCCGCTGAGAAACTGGTACTGGATTTGGGTTCGCCTAGGGCGAAGGGTGCGGTGTGGACAGGGTCACCGCAGAGGTATAAACGTGATGGTTTGATTTCGGTTCCGTAAGACTTAGGTATGTAAAGTATCAGGCCAAAGATGGCTGGAGTGTTGGGTAGAGTATTCAAGAAGCAAGCAAAGTGGGAAGGGAGTAGACGGCGATTGACGAAGTTTTCGCTTGGCGCGCTCTCAGAAGCCGGATGACATTCACGTGCGTCGACGCCGGGTCTAGCCAACAAATACCTCACCGCGAAACAGGGTTAATTCACGAGATTCACCAGTTGACGAAGAGTCTTTTCTTTGTCTTCGTCCAGGTTGGTTCTTGTGCATGCGTGTTTCGTTTATTCGCGGCAAAAAGTCACTGCCATGCAGTGACCACGCATAACGCATGCATGACATCGCGGTCAGCAATCCGATGCAGCGGCTGCCGGCAGTAGCCGCATCTTAGCGCGGAGTGAACGTCCATCCCCATACCAAGACGACGTTTGGCCAAGTGCCCAGTTGCAGCCCCAGAATATCCCCATCTGGTCGCAATCTCTTCCTGATTTAGACGGTCAATCAAGAAACGAGCCATGGACGCCCTTCTCGAACAGGCGAGGACGATCTGGGAAGGCCAGATTGTGAGTAGCTTAGATGGACAAGCCTAGCTCCTAGCTGACAATGGCGGAAGGACTTTGAAGGCCAGCGTTTCGCCGAGCTCTTATCTACTCTCATCCTCTCTTCCTTTGGCGTACGTTTTGGACAGTGCCCCTGTTCATCTACCTGATCTGATCGTGAACGCAGTTCCTCGCATTCATCGTCGGCTACATCACTCAGAACATTCACAACACACTCTGGATCGGTCTCGGAGGCACCGCCCTGACGTTTGTTATTGTGGTCCCACCATGGCCATTTTTCAACAAGAATCCTGTCCGGTGGCTTCCGTCAAGAACTGGAGGAGGCGGCTATGATATCGTTGTGGATGGGAGAGAAGTCCAGTGAATCTTATGACAATTACGAAAGCATTGCATTATGCTGTCCTTTTGAGGCTACGGTATCCAGAGTGCTCATGTCGCCGGTGGAAAATACAGGGGTTCGACTGGTTGAATTCATACGTCGCTGGATGCCGCCTTCCAAAGCTGTGCCAGTACGCGACTGCCTCCTGCTACTAGCAAAGCAACAATGATGGTGCCGTCGCCTATCATGGCATAGACTGAGCGAGGTGGACTATCAGTGGCACCGCATGTAATTTGACATGTTATGAATGTCCTTCATCTATCCATATCATCCGGAAAGTCGCACGAATCGCACATCAAGATGCATATAAAGCATTGCTACCACAGGCCGATGCTGCCATTTGAACGCCTGGACTCCAGCCTTTCCCATGCACCTGAACCCACAACCATAGCACTCGTGGCGTTGATGCTCATCGAGGCGTCGTTTCCATATCCGCTAAGCGTTGATCTCCTCCATGAAGTATAACCATGACGTGTCGTCTATCGACCGTACTTCTGGAACTCCCAGTCCCTGTTGTCCAGTGGGCACACCTGGCGCGTCTTAAGCCAACGAGAGATACAATGGAAGTGAAATGCGTGCTGAAAGCATGTTAGTACTTCGCTGGAATGGCGAGGCTAGAAGACCTACGTTGCAGATACCCCACGCAACCGTGCACTCTTCGCTCGTCGCGGATGCTTGGTTTGCCTGACAATCGATGCCTGAGTCTGTGTGAGCTGGAGCCAATACGGCTGAATGACGGTTGTACCCACAAAGATCCATGATGTGGTTACGACAGATGGCGCAGTTGTCAACAACGATGTCCCAAGCCCAAAGTGCTACCGCGTTCCACTAGTGACAAGCAGTCAGCACCTCCGTTCCTTAAGCACGTAGCTCCTCCATGGCGGCGCCGATCAAAGAGGCCTTCTAAACCCTAACGCGACCACGAACGCAACTGGTGGGGGAAATGCCTGCGGGGCATGGCTGGGTTAACACACTTTCTTGACCTCAAATCTCTTCTTGCCCTCAGCGGCACTATCACCACCGCTCTTGGCGACCTTGCTCTTTGGTGGCGCGTCTGTCATTTCGACGTCGGCCATCGTTGCTGAGTGATGCTAGGGATGGAAGGTAGGATGTGAAGTGCGTGGGGCGATCGTAGTTCCGGCTAAGAGGTCCGCGTGCTCTCTGTTTGGAGGAGAACCCAAGTCGATACTAGCCAGACAGTACGTTGAGTAGGGAGGAATGAAGAGAGCAAAAAGTCGGAGATGTTTGCTGTTTCTACCGAAGTGAAGGCAACATGCATGAGAGCTTACCTTACAGCTGTGGCTATCGATAACGGGGCCGGAAACTTCCGCTGCGATTTCGTCACAGCCACTCACTCACTTCGAGGTCGCTGAGCCACAACAACGGCGCTCCTGACAACGACACTTCACTTCCCACACAAAGAACCTCCGACTGTTTACGTTCGTGATCTACTGCCTTCGCGCATACCATCGTTTACGAAGACTCTAATCGCCTCCTAAGACACGGATCGTTTCCCCTGATCGCGTATCGAAGAAGCGCAAGCGCGCCTTTACCCAGACTACCTCAACCTACTCAATCCATGACTAGCGATGTCTAGCGTCGCAGTCGCGTCTCCATACAATAGCATAAATACTGCCAACTATCTTATGAATCCACAACCAAACGACACCCCTCGAGGGTCGCGCACCCAGCGCAAGCCGAACAACAAAGCCGACAAGCCGAGACATCAAAGCGTACCGCAACAAGATGTCGCAGCCTATTCGGATTCGAATCTACCTCAGAATATGACGCCAAAGTCGAGAAAGCAGCAGCAGCCGAGAACAAGGCAGAACAGTGATAGGGCTGCATCTATAGCATACGCGAGTGGTCATATGTCAGATACTCAACAGCGGACAAGGCCAGCTTCGACGGCTGCTTCAAACAACGCTGCCAATATGACTCCTGCCAAAGCGGCCTACGCCGGACCGACTTTCCATGCCTCACCCGCCCCGTCTTCCTTACCCATGCCTAAGTTCTTCTCGAAATCAGCGCCCAAGTCTGGCTCAGAGGCTGGGTTAGGGGCGCGCATGGAGCAAGAGGCTGCAGAATCAGAAAACAAGCAAGGACCGTCTCCTGATGCGGACAAGGTTGCTATCGCTGAAGATGCCCGGAATCAGCAGAAGTCGCCCCTGGACATGTTCTTCAAAGCCGATCGTCAGGAAAGGGCGAAGCGAAACAGTGAGAGCGGTTTTGGTAGCATACAGGCACAGATGAGCCCCGCGCAAAGTCGGCCGTCTGTGCAAATGGACCAATCGCCCTCCATGGCTCGGCAGCATATGAGTCCCTCTTACTCCGGAAAGGATATCTTTATGATGGAGATGGATGGTGGCGGAAGTCCGGCCAGAAATAGTCCCCAGCCTCAACGTTCAGGGCTGCAATCACACAGGTCCAGCCCAGCACCCGACAGAGCGCCATCGAGGAGCAAGGAGGAAGTTGAAAGAGAAGCGCAGACCAACTCACTGAAAGCCTTCTTGAAGGTTGGAGGGGCAGGCAACACTGGCAGCTCGACTCCGGAACGGCCAAGCACTCAGTCAAGCGACCAGAACTCGCCTTTTGCACAGTCGCCAGCTCAGGGTCAAAATCCTTATGACTCCAATGGGTCACTTCACTACGGCAATCGTAACCTTTCCCCGTTATTCCAAGCAGCGCGCAACGAGTCTCCCAGCCGACCTTCTTCGTTACGCCAGCAAGTGGCCTACAACAACGCGCAATCACCGACCGCGAACCGCCATACCCAACGCCACCCTCAACAGCAACAGCAATCTCAATACGCCTCCGAAATCGACCCCAACTCCTTCTCTCGCAACAACATGCCGCAGCAAGCGCCACCCCAGAACTCCTTCAACCCCTCTCCTCACCACCACCACCAGCAATACCAGCAACAGTACCAGCAACAACAACAGCAACATCAACAACAATCGTTCCCGCCTGCGCAGGCGCAGAGTAATGTCTTTGATCAGCGAGGCGTTCAGGCACAGGAGCAGCGCTCTTTGGGTTCACAATCGCCGGACGTGAAGAGCATGGAGGACAAGCTTAGGGGGATCCTCAAGCTTGGCGTTTGAGTGACTGCGGGTCCAGTCCGCTCGTCACGAATGTTACGCTTACGCTTCTCCCAGTCTTTTGACGTGTTTTTGAAGCATCGGGGACGGAGGGTAGAATGGGCGTTCCATCTTGACGGGTTTCGCTTTTTTCTTGTGCTTTTCTTTTTGCCATCTTTGGTTTCTTTGTCGTTCTGGTTTCTGCTTTTGTTACATGACGCAGTAATTCTTTTGTTATGTTATGTGGTTCCTGGCAATTTTCTTGCTCCTTTGACGACTTCGCCTGTGTGGCGTTGAAACGCCCCGGCGACATGACGTTCGGCCGACTCTATGCTGCATATACCCACTTGCGCGGCATGGCTAGAGGATCCATTGTACTCTGTACTCTTGGGAGGAACCAGTCCTGGGGCTCTTGGGCCAGGGATAGCTCGTCCGTGGGAAGCTGGACGGCAGGGAAGGAAGGGAAGGTGGGATCAAGGCCTCGGTAGGAGGCGTGGCGGAGGAGGTCGTTATAAAAATCAGAAAATCATACTTGGATAGCCGATGCGGGTTTTTGAAGCTCGTATCGACATTCCGCCCACAAACGAGTCGTCCCGTCTATGGTGGTTCGTGAATGTATGATCGTATTCTCTGCTCATTATTCCACGCTTGTGCCGCCCAGGTATTGCCTCGTTGCCAAAAGCTTACAAAGTTGATAGTACAATGATAACGGAAAAGGCCATACGCTCCACGAACATTCAACAACAGATACAACAAAACCAAGGTTGAAAAGAAAAGCATCCTCCCACACTCCTCCCCCTTCTTAGAGTCCCAACCTCTCCTTCGGCACAAAATTAAACCCCGTACTAACAACCGCCAACAAACTACAAACCACAATGCCCGCCCAATTCCCCCACCACTCGAGCCTCCCCAATTCCTTGCCAAAAATCTTCAAGTGGAACGCCAACGGCAGGATGATGCAGATGGTGAAGCAGGCCACGCTGCCGAGCAGGCTCATGATGCGGTCGAAGTCCGGCACCAGGATGGCGAGGATCACGAAGAGGATGGGGCACAGGATCCGGATTAGGGCTTTTAGGAGGCCGCGGTTGAAGCCGGAGAGGCCGTGGAGGGAGGGGGACGGGGAGAGGGCGCGGGCGTCGAGGGAGAGGAGGATTTCGAGGGTCGAGATTATGGGGCGGGCGCTGTTGGGGGGGTTTTGTTAGCGTTTTTATTTTGTATGGGTTGGCTGTTTGGGGAAGGGAAGGTAGGGGTTGGTGGAAGGGGGGAAAGAGAGGGGGCAGGATGGACGTACTTTAGTGGGATCTTGGTCAAGGGGATGATGGCCACACAGACGACGATGAAAACGGAGATCCATTCTGGATACCCATCCGTACGCAGGATGTTGCTGGTGATCTCATCCCTTACGCCATCGCCGAACATCATCAGTCCGACCACCGCCATGAACAGGTCCAGCAGCGCCGTGAAGGCATACGTGATATTCACCCCGCGACGGTATTTGTACGGGTGACGCATGTCGCGATAGATATTGGGGAACACGCTATGGCCGCCCCACGGCGACATCAGCAGGCCGAAACTCAGCGGCAGCGTGCCCCAGTTAGCGGGGAAGAGGTAGGTCGTGGCTGGCTCGCGCAGAGAGCCGGGTTGGGTGGGCTTGAGAAGACCGTCTACGACCACGGCTAGGACGATACCGAAGCAGGATAGGATTCCGAGGACGCTGGTGAAGCTGAGAAGCCGTAGTGGCATGAATGATAGTGGGATGAGGACGATGCCGCAGACGCATTTCCATTCTGTCACGCCCCAGCCTGGGATTAGGGCGTCGAGGCTGTCGGCGAAGAGAACGACGAGGGCGACGCAGGTCGCGATCAGCTCGAGACTGAATAGGATACTGGTCGCGACACGCGCTTTGGAGCCGAAGGAGACGTATGCAAGGTCGGCGAAGGTTATGAGCGAGTTGTCGACATCCAGACATTTCGCAAGCAGTTTCGCCGTGTACTGCGTGGTTATGGCGGCGAAGACGAAGAAGATCAGGCCGAACACCCAACCTGAGTACTTCAACGCCAGAGGAAGTGCTAGAAGACCAACGCCGATCAGGACGTTGACGGAGTTGAAGATGGTTTGAGGAAGTGTGGATTGACCCACGACCACGTTAATAACCTTGCCATCGTCCTCTTCAATTCGCTTTACCAGTAACGGCTCCCTTTCTTTATCCGGTTCTGCAACCCCAGACATCTGCTGCTGCCTGAACAGCTTCCCTGCATGGCGCATAGACGACTCGTTGACCCTCGACGCAAGACTGCCATACGTCGTGCCGTAACTGCCTCCAAACGGGGACGCAAGTTGCGGCTCGACTTGAAAGATACTCTCCTCGCGTCTGCTCGACCCTCTTCCGCGGATGGTACCATACTCGGATGATGAAGGCTCATCATGCGCCTCCTCATCTACCGCATTATCCGAAGACCGCCTGCCCTCGTTCTGCAATGCATGTCGAAGCAGCGACCTATGGTCCTTTGAGCTCCCCGCGACATCTTCTCTTTCGAAGTCCTGCTCGTCACCCTCATCTTCATCCCCTCCCTCGTACAGGAAAGATGGTCTCACGGGTGTAATCTCGTAGAAGCCGGCGGCACGTTGCCATGATCGAGCGAAGTTGTCAATACTGTTCACACCACCTGCGTATCGTATAGAGTTGATTCGCATGGACATTGAGGATCTGTATGTATTCTGTCAGCGTTTGAGACCACAAACGAGGAAAGTCTGGTGCGGACCTTCTATGTCTAAGGTTCTGCTGGAATGCGCTGTGGTGCCCCTCGGGTGATCCATTATGGGGAGTAGGTCCGTCCGCAACACTCTCCTCGTCGAATGTCACATGCGACGTATTGCCAGAGCCGACAGACCCTCTGCGACCTCCTCTTTCGTACTCGGTCCAAATGGACGGCAGTGGCAGTCTTCCGTTATCAGGCATTGCGACTCTCCTCCGTCTTCACTGCTTCCGCTTCGAGCCTTCCTATTGTAGACGCGCTCAGCGTTTCAGATGGGATAATGCAATCGCCTTGTCGTCCAGGAAATCGTCTCAGATGCTGCAACTCTGCAGGTGATGGTGAGCTAAAATGCGGTTTCCGCTGCAGTCGCGGTCCTCCCCGCTTGCGCAAAGGCCTGTTGAGCACTGTTTTCAATGAGTGTGTTTTGACTTGGAACCCTGTTCAACACGGCGCATGCAGCGTAACAGGATGCGGTGCAGTACAAGTGATAAACTAAGGAAAAGGAACTTCTACGAGTCGTAAGGTGATCTGCTTATCTGTATTTACGTCAAGGTATATACAAGAATTTCCGAGCCGGGATGAGTAGGACGGCTTGAGATCCAGGCTTGCATTAGGGCGCCGTAAATTGGCCGCTAATTGGAAGAATGAGGGGAAATCAGAACATGGCATTTCTACGAAATAGATGCCCTTGAAGATAGTATTTGTCCATGGCGCAGTAGATAGAGAAACAACCTTTGGAAGAGGCTCATATGACATAGAGGCCAGCCTAAAACCGTAAACAAGCACGTGTGACACAACAGGCAGGATTCGGGTGCGTAATAGTTTTGCGATTGCACAAATAGCGGCCTGGGGCGACGCTCTACCGCTGCGTGCCAAGTGGGGAAGGCACGATAGTTCTTGCCGCGACTTGGTGCGAATTGGTTGGTCGCGCTTTCCGCTTTCCTCTTCGGCTCTGGCTCACCGCGGTGACGCACGGTTCGAAATCTTCAGCACAGCGCAACCTGAAGCACAGCGCTTCGAGTCCTCACACTCCGCTTTCGATCATCGTTGAGGCTGTCTTCACTGCGCTGTCCAAGTGATCGTACACCACTCTCTTAGTAAGCCGCCCATTCGCCCTTCTAACATACCCCGGAGACAACAATATCTTCTTTGTTCACATCGCGCTACTCTGCCCGAACTTCAACAACGCTGACAGGCGACAGCTGAACAGCAGGCGGCTCGCACAATCACCACCCCGCCATCATGAGCGCACCTCAGCCAAACGACGCGGAGAAAAACATCGAGATATGGAAGGTCAAGAAGCTCATAAAGCGGCTCGAAGCCGCCCGTGGTAACGGCACAAGCATGATCTCGCTCATCATCCGTACGTGGCATCAACGACAGGGGTATAAATTTTGTGGTATGCTGACGGGACGCAGCTCCCAAGGATCAGATCTCGAGAGCGGCAAAGATGTTGGCTGAAGAGTTTGTACGTGTTGAGCACGTCTTGGGTCACGACAGGCGCATCGCTAACGGATATACAGGGTACTGCTTCCAACATCAAGTCCCGTGTCAACCGTCTCTCCGTCTTGTCCGCCATTACCTCCACCCAACAGCGTCTCAAGTTGTACTCCAAGGTCCCACCAAACGGTCTTGTTGTGTACTGTGGTGAAATCATCACGTCTGAGGGCAAGGAGAGAAAGATTAACATTGATTTCGAGCCATTCAAGCCAATCAACACCTCGCTGTATCTGTGTGACAACAAGTTCCACACCGAGGCCCTCAGCGAGCTGCTTGAGTCTGACCAGTCGTTTGGGTTTATCATCATGGACGGTAACGGAGCTCTCTTCGGAACCCTGAGCGGTAACACCAGAGATATCAAGCAGAAGTTCTCGGTTGATCTGCCAAAGAAGCACGGTAGAGGTGGCCAGTCTGCGCTGCGTTTCGCACGTCTGCGTGAGGAGAAGCGTCACAACTATGTCCGCAAGGTCTCTGAGGTTGCAGTCCAGAACTTCATTACCAACGACAAGGTCAACGTTGCCGGTCTGATTCTGGCTGGTTCCGCCGACTTCAAGAACGACCTCAACCAGTCCGACTTGTTCGACCAGCGTCTGCAATCCAAGGTCATCAAGGTCGTCGATGTCTCCTACGGTGGAGAGAACGGATTCAACCAGGCTATTGAATTGTCCGCTGAGACTCTTGGTAACGTCAAGTTCATCCAGGAGAAGAAGCTCATCAACACCTACTTCTCGGAGATCTCTCAGGACACCGGCAAGGTCTGCTACGGTATCGAGGATACTTTGAAGGCTCTGGAGCTTGGTGCTTGCGAGACCCTTATTGTCTTCGAGAACTTGGAAATCACTCGCTGGCAGCTCAAGTCTTCCGAGGGCAGCGAGGTCATCCTCCACACCAACAAGCTACAGGAAGCTGATCGCAGCCTGTTCATGGACAAGGAGACCGGCCAGGAGATGGAAGTTATTGACCAGATGCCCTTCCTTGAGTGGCTGGCTGAGAAATACCGCGACTTTGGTGCTACCCTGGAGTTCGTTTCCGACAGGTCGAGTGAGGGTAACCAGTTCGTCAAGGGTTT
This sequence comes from Zalaria obscura, assembly GCA_024184665.2. Lineage (NCBI taxonomy): Eukaryota > Fungi > Ascomycota > Dothideomycetes > Dothideales > Zalariaceae > Zalaria > Zalaria obscura. Next base: position 23,083 of record JAMKPW020000032.1, on the reverse strand, counting down.
CGGTGGTATCGGTGCCATTCTCCGCTACAAGGTCAACTTTGAGCAACTTGCTGATGCCGATGACGATGACGAGTTCTACGATGATTGACAATTTCAATCCCTCGCAATGAGCGAGGCGCCGCTTCCGGAGCACTCTCTGAAGAGTGGCCTGACGGCGTCTCGCGCGCAGCACGTTGAGAGTGCTGTTCCCGCCCCGGTGGCGGTCGATGAAAAAGCGGATCAAGGTGTGATCCGTCATTATGAAGTGTCGTTCGGTCCAGCATCCGGTTCGAAGAGCCTGGCTGTAAGTGTACCAATTAGATTGTTTGGTGATCTTGCACTAATGATTGGTAGTCACAGACTCCGCGTGCTACTCCTACGGAAGCCGCTGCTGCCTCAATGAAGCGGCGACTGTCTCGAACGCCAGCTGCGCCGAGTCCTCTGCGCGCGAGCTTGAGTCAGAACTAGTTCGCAAGGACTGGTCAAGGCATTTGGAATATGTAGCCGTGGTTAGATACCCAGCCCAGGAGATATACAGAATGCAAGATGGAGCTTCAAAAGTTACGGTTTCTCAAATCTGCCACCATCTCCCTTCACACGCATAGCGTAGTCAGGATCATGAGAGCATGACGGGCTCAATTGCACATGACATGCGTTGGCAGAGTCTCCCACAACTATATATTTGCATTCTGCCGTCGAATATACAGGATGTATGCGCACGGTAGTAGTAGTATTGTTTGACGTGATTTCGACATGGATGCGCGCGTGACCTCTGATGCGGTACGGACCCCCCAAGGCTAGGATCTTGAAAAACGCACGTCATACCTCTTAGTTTCCTTGGTTGAAACACGTTAATCTTAGCATTTCCGTTGCTATTGTGAGCTTCCGATAGGGCGCGGTATGAACAACAATGTGAAGTGAACAAAAGACGCTTTCTTGGGGTACCCTCTTCAAATTCGCTTCCCTTTCTTCCCACCTCTACCAACTTCCGACCGAACCCTGTCGCTCGCTCTGCTTCGTCTCTTGTTCCTGGATCTGCTGGAGACACCTCTGAAGTTCTACGCTAATGGCAATAGCACAAGTAGCTTGAAGTTGTTGTTGTTGTTGTTCAATTCGGAGCGCAAGGTTTGCAGAGCGTTCACCCAGATCCCGCCATGCCCGGACGCGAGCAAATTGCCTATTTGGGGCCGAAGGCCTCGTACACGCACCAGGTCAGTCACAAACATTTCCTTCCAGCTCAAAATATCCGTATCCATCCATGTGTCAATCTGTCTCGTCTCGCACCAGCTCTCTGGATGCTGAAGACCGCGGACCGGGCACCAAAGCCGACATCGCAAAACTACCGAAAACGGCATCACAGCACGCCGCCTTGATATGCACCTTGCAGCACAGCACAGCACAGCACATAGCTAACTTAAGACTTCGAATTCCAGGCCGCACTCAACGCCTTCGAAGGCGACGGCTACGACCTCGCGCCCCAAACCACAATCGAAGACGTCTTCGCGTCCGTCCAATCCCGCAGCGCAACCCACGGCGTCGTGCCCTTCGAAAACAGCACCAACGGCAGCGTCGTCTTCACCCTCGACCTCTTCGCCGACGCCAGCGGCAAGTACCCCGACATCGTCGTCTGCGGCGAGGTCTACATCGAAGTGCACCACTGCCTTCTCGGCCGCTCGCCACCCGTCACATCAAAATCTGCTCTAGAAACCCAAACTCACGGCACTGGGGCCGGAGCAGGCGCAGGAGCTCTTCCAGCCCTGCTCAAGCAACCCCTAGGGATCGCCGGGGTCACGCATACGCACTCCCCCTCCTCCTCCGGCCACGCAACCCCCACAACCACCCTCCCCCACCCTTACCCCTCGCGCACACACCCCCTCACCTCCCTCGCCCACATCACGAAAATCTACTCGCACCCGCAAGCCTGGGGCCAATGCGCGACCTTCCTATCCTGCTACCTCAAAGGCGTCGAGCGACAAGACGTGTCCTCGACCTCTCGCGCAGCAGAGCTAGTCGCTGCCGACGCGAGCGGCACGAGTGCGGCGATCAGCTCGGCGATCGCAGCGCGGTGCCATGGGCTGGAGTTTTTGGCCAGGGGGGTCGAGGATAAGGGGGATAATTGTACGAGGTTTTTTGTGCTGGGGAGGCGGGATGGGCCAGCTACACCGACTCCGGACGGTCCCGAGGCGACTGAGGCAGCAGCACCAGCGGCAACCTCGGCAGGGGAAGGGGCAGATGACGCAGCAGCGAAGTTCAAATCCCTCATCTCCTTCACGGTCCCCCACGCCGCCCCCGGCGCGCTCGCGGACTCTCTAGCCGTGTTTAAGAACCACGGCCTGAACCTGACGAGCATCAACGCGCGGCCGAGCGGGGAGGCGGCGTGGCATTATATTTTCTTCGTCGAGTTTCAGGGCCGCAAGGGTGAAGCTGGTCTTGGTCGTGGAAATGGGAGTGGCGCGGTCGATCGCGCGTTGGAGGAGCTGGAGGGCGTTGTGGAGCAGTGGAGGTGGTTGGGGAGTTGGGAGAATAGGTTGGGGAAGTAGGCCCGGGAGGGGGAGGGGCTGGTTTGGTGTTGGGGAGTCGGTGGTGGATGAGAGGATGGGATTGGGCGAGGAGAGGGGATTGTGGTTTACTGGATAAGGGAAGAGGCGTATGGGTCTGTCATGCTGACTGAAATACCAATCAGTTGACTGTCCCTTAGGGCAAGGGACGTGGCAGGCTGGATAGCATGAGGGTCACATAGGCACACAGACTTCAGGTACTTTCGTCACGGCAGACCAAAGGATCCTCGAATGATTTCAAATCATGCATCATACGGACAGCGCAACTCAAGTAGTGCTCCACACTTTGGAATCTTCCAATCTTCCCCCCCATTTCGAATTTCCTTCCAAAAATCCACGCGCCCCGAGTAACAGGAAATACCCCCCAATCAAAAAGCCGTAACACTCCAAGTGGGAAAAAAAAGTGTCAAATGAACGCATCAAGACTCAAAAAGCAGCCCACATAATCCCCAACCTCCACCTGTCTAAGCATCCACCTTCTTCCCCTTCTTCTGCTCCACCTTAAGCAACAGCGCACGGTTAATATGCGGCAGCACACCACCGAACGCAATCGTCGCCCTGATCAGGGTATCCAGCTCCTCATCGCCACGGATGGCGAGTTGCAAGTGGCGCGGCGTGATACGCTTGACCTTGAGATCCTTGGCCGCGTTTCCGGCCAGCTCGAGCACTTCGGCCGTCAGGTATTCCAGCACCGCCGTCACGTACACGGCCGCTTTGGCGCCCACGCGCATCTTGTTTTGGGTTTGCGACTTCAGGAAGCGCTTGACGCGACCGCAGGGGAACTGCGAGGCGGGGGGTTAGTGTGGGTTTTTTGAGGGGTTGGATCGCGTGGGTTCGGGGCTCGAGGGTAGCAGTGTATCGTGTATTGTCGCGGTCGCGTGAGTCGGCTGATATCGGGAGGCTAGGAGTCGAGAGCGTGTGGAAGGAATGTCGCTTTTGACGCGCCGTGGACTCGGTGGACTGCTGCCTCGAAACCCATCGCAAAGACTATCGCAAACGTACCTGAAGGCCTGCCTTAGCAGAGTGCGACTTCTGACTCTTGCCATCACCAACGCCGCCAGCCTTGCCACCGGTCTTTCCGCCAGTCTTTCCTGCGCGCCATGTCAGAACCCGAGCTCCAGTCTGCGACGCGTCTAAAAGGTACCTTTTCCGCCAGCCATTTCGATTTATTGATGATATTGGTTGTGGGTTGAGTTTCGGTGAGTTTCGCGACTGCAAATATGGTCGGCTTGGCGTGTGAAGATGAGGTGGTGAGGTTTGACGGATATTTCGAGAAGGAAGTGCTGATGATTGCCTTGTTGTGATAGAAGAGCGCGTCAAGAATTGTGGCCCAAGCTTCTGATGGCACGTGACGTGTTCTTCTAACGGTTGTACAGATACAGGCCGCGAGAGATAGGTGAGACCAACTGGGTATTGGAAGAACATGCGCAAGAGCTAAACGTTCTTCTGCTCTTGTCGTGATTCAACCGCCGTTCGTGCAAGCAGTTTGAATGTAAAGGTCCTCACTGCTCTGCTGAAGCACGCGGTGTCTCAAGGACCGGCAACTTAGTCAGTTAGGCAGCTGGAGCTGGCGTTTGTGTAAGAGAAAAGAAGAATAGAAAGATGACTTAGCTATCGCTATTGTGGTATCAGTAGTTCATGCTGGAAGGGTGTTCAGCACAGGCGCATCGCCTGGCCTGTGATACAGCATAAGGTAACCTGGAAGGTATGCAAGCACAGTCACTTGCAACGGGCGCTTAACCAAATGCCCTCCGGCGCATGATAGGTCTGGGCGGCATAGATGAACCATGCGCATTGCGGTACACATAGGGAGCGTCCAAGGTTCATGCGAACCGCCATCGGTCCTGTGTTTATGGTATTGTACATCCGTGTAGTTGAAGCACGCACCTGCAGTCTAGACGCAATGAAGCTGGCCCATGCGCTCGTAGATCCCGACATCTACCCGACGTCTATACTAAGGTACCTTAGGTACCTTACTTGTACAGCGAACAACATCCTCATACATGCTCTCGCTCGAATCTGCAGAAGACATATCTATGATGACATACATAACACTGTCCCCAGACATTCGCTCACATCGCCTCGTAAAACCCCTCTCACGTCATCATCCCCTACGGCAAACTACCCCATCTCCCCGGCCCCCTCCCCAAACCCCCCAAGCCATCATCGCCCTCAAACCTCACTCTCCTCATCTCACCCACCCCCTCCCCCTTCCTCACCACCACCACCTCAACCCCCTCCGTCCCATTAAACTCCCTCGCCACATCCCTCACCTTCAAATGCACATCCCCAACCAACCTCTCCCCACCCCTCCCATCCCTCTCCCTAACCCACATATCCAACTCGCTCGCACTAACCCCCGCCGGTGCGATCCTCGCTAAGATCTCACCAAACATGAGATCGCCCATGAGCGCCGTGAACGGCACGCCATCCCTCCCGACGCGGATCCTGAGCCGAAACGTCTGCGTCGGAAAGATGAAGAGCTCGTTCTCCGCCCACGCAGGCGCAGCACGAGGGAGATTGGGTATCGGGACTGTCGTGGACGTCGTCGTCGACGTCGCCATCGAAGGCCCTTGTAGCATCCCACCCCATTGCTCGTAGCCCGGCGCCAGCGCCCCGAACCCGCTTCCGAGCCCGATGCCACTGCCATAGCCACCGTAGGCGTCCTTGCGCGCGCCATAACCCGCGCGGGCCAGCGACAGTGAACGGTCGCGCGCGCGTCGCTGGTCCCAGAGATCGTTGCGGCGGGGCCGGCGGCCGCGGTCGGGGAAGAGGTCGTCGAGGTCGGCCAGCGGGTCCCAGTCGAGATCGCTTACGCGGCGGCGGCGGTGGCGGGGCAGGGCGTCGATGATTGCGTCGAGGGAGGCGCGGGTTGGGAAGGGGAAGGCGGGGCGGCGGCGGTTGTATGGTTCATAGGCCATGGTGGATGTGGGCTCCTGGGCGGGTGACTGATGAGTGGGGTGGCTGGGTGGAGGAGATTGGGTTCTGGGGCCATGGGTTGCGATGGCTGGCGTTGGTGCTGGCGGAGGAGAGGGGGCTCCTTATGTGTGCTTTGCGCAGAGCTGGCTGCTTGTTTGCTTGCAGGTGTTGGGGCATGGCGTAGTGACCCGGATTCGACGGCGTGTGGTACAGGCGATAATGGGCTAGTTCAGACTTTCCGGCGATGTGCTCATCCGATCGAGTGGATCCAGTAATGCGTGCTCCCTTGTGCGACCATGAGGCAAACATTGGGCATTTGTCCATATCAGCGTCGCGATCCGAAACCCCCCGAATTTGGCATTGTTTGCTTGCCAATCCAGCTAAACGGTGCTGCTGTCTGTCGGGCACATCGAGTCCACCTTGGGTTGATGAAAGAACGGGCGTAGATCCGGATGTCATACTAGGACCTTGCCTAAAATGATGGTGACACCGAGTGCCCATAGCGAGCTCGTCCAACCCAGCTTTTCGCCATCCAGCCGCCTCTGGTACTCAAATGCAGAGCCCCACACCATCGAACTCGCCCTCAAAACTCATAATTTCCGCTCCCTCGGCTCAACAAACGCCCCCTCTCCAGCCGCACACAGCACCTCCCTCCCCTCCCCTCCATGCCCCTCCCCTCCATCCACCCACTGCCACACCTCAGCCCCAACCCTCACCACCCTCCCCTTCCCCCCCTCCCGTCCGCCAAACCAACTCCGCACAACAACCACCCCCGGCGTCCTCACCGGCCGCGTATACCGCACCTTCAACGCGACCGTGAACGCAGTGAGCGGGACGCAAGAGTGTTGGGCGTTTAGCGTGAGCAGGATACCCATGCTTTCGTCGAGGATGGAGGCGATGATGCCGCCGTGGAGGGTGTGCGGGTATCCGTTTAGGTCTGCGCCGAGGGAGAGGAGGGTCGTGCAGGTTGGTATCGGGGGCGGGGTTGAGGTATTGGAGTCATTGGAGCAATTGGAGCCAGATGAGGTGGGCGTGGGAGCAGTGGGGAAGGGTGGAGAGGTGGAAGTTGAGCTAGGGCTGGGGCTAGAGGTAGAGTTGGGTAGTGATGATGGGTATTGGGATGGGGATGGGGATGCTGACAGAGGACGTGGATAGAACGTCAAAGCCGCCGCAATCGTGCCTCCCGTCGCCAGCGTTACCGCGAAAAGCGAGTCCTCGGTGCTCTCCTTCGGCGTGCGAGAACTCGGGGTGCGGATCTCTAGATTTGGTTCGCTGAGGAGGCGCGCGCACCAGGGAATTGACTGGAAGTGGGCCAGAGTGTCGCTGGTGGACATCGGGCCTGGTATTGAGAACGGCATGGATGGGACGATATTTGGGAAAGGTTCGTTGAAGAGCAATTCGGCCTGGAAATGCTTACAACATGCTGCGGGTTAGGTATGCCGAGGTCTGGGATCTGGTAGCTTGGAGGTGGGTGGACAAGGGTCTGGGGAGGTCTTGGCGGGGTCTCCCTCATCCGTAGTATACCTACTGTACATTATCCATTTGTGTTCATTGTAGGGTTGATGTGAAGGGCACCTGAAGCATTCACACTACGTGCTAGCGCCTTCTAAAATTGACTGCAAAAGGAGACATTGCAGTCTGACTACCTATGTCCCGGGGTATTTCAACTTATTGCTGCAAGCACCGCTACGCCATCTTCCCACCCCCCAAGTCCCACCATCAACGCCCCGTTTCCCTTCCCATTCGCACGTTCCCTCCACACGCCATTGTCTTCCGTCCACCGGCCTCCCATCAAGCCATGTAGTACAACTTCACCACGTCCCGCACCCTCCTCCTGCAAACCGGACAATCATGCACCTGCCTCGCACACTCGCGACAAGCTACCACATGTCCGCAATCGTAAAACGCCGCATCCATCTCCCTCTCGCAACAGATCTGACACAGCTTCTTCTCCTCCTCACTAACCTTCCAGTACGTGATGCCCCTCCCGTGTTTCTTCCCCTCCACCCAGCCCCCAGTATACGAATTCCCTGTTTTGATTTCCGTGTAGGTGCCTTGGCCGTGTTGGAGGTCGTGACTCCACTCGCCTTTGTAGGTGTCGCCATTCTGGTAGGTTTGGGAGCCGTGGCCGGAGCGCTGGGAGTGTTGGAAGGAGCCGGTGTATTCGTCGCCGTTGAGGTAGATTAGGTGACCGGTGCCGTGATAAGCGCCTTTCAGCATGGTGCCGGAGTAGTTGGGTTGGGTGAAGTAGTTGATGGTTACCTGCTCTGGCTCTTCTGTCGTTTTCGGCGCCGCGTGGTTGTGCTTCTCTCCCTGAGCACCGGTTTGGGAGGACTCGTTGACCATCTCTTTCGCGATGGGTTCTGCAAGCTGTGGGATCCCACCAGCGGAGGTGAGAGAGACCATGGCTTCGGCAGCCTCGCGCTCGAGAAGATACGTGGGTACGGGGGCGGGAGGCCCGTCTCTGTTGTCGACCCCACTTGGGCCGTCCAGTAGGATGTCAAGCACGGTGGCAGGGGTGGGTACGAATCCGACTTCGGCAGTCTGGACCTGAACTGTCCCAAGTCCCAAAGGGTCGACCAGAGCAACTGGAGCATCTGTCATCAGAATGTCCGAATCTCTGAGTGGCCTTAGAGGCTGCACTTCGCTTTTGAAGTGATCCAGAATCCATTGCGGGACATTCCAAGCTTCGTTGATGGGCCCGACAGTACTGTTAATATACAGCGCAACATATGCGACTGCTTTGTCTCCAGGTGGCGCGTATGGAGGACACCTTCCGGCGCGTCCTTCGCCCCAAACGGGCTCTTCGAGAGGACGCAAGGTCGATGAGCCTTCATGGCGACTGACGGCGGATTTACGCGTCAGGCGAGTGACTTGTGTATTGTCATGACGATACCAGAGACCCTTGTGTTGAGGCCGAACATATGCCTGGTATGTGTCCGAGCTGAGATAGCCTTTGTGCGTCACTATACCATAGAGAAGAAACTTCACCCCATTCACTGTAACTTCATCATTGATCTCAACCTTGTCTCGAAGCTTCTTGTAGTGCCGCTTTTTGTCGTCGAAGATCTGTCTCTCCAGATCGATTGTCAACAGCTTTGCCTGACTCGGAAATCCGCTTGAGGCTGCATCCACCATACTCTGAATGGAAGCATGAGAACCAATCGTCAAACGTGTCGCCCGTTTGCCAGAAAAGGGCTGATCCGAGCCGAACAAGCTGCGGAACGGTTTGCAGCCAAGCTCCTCTTCTAGTGCCGTCATAAGAACGTCCATAGTCTGAATAACATCGTCGGTACTTCTGAGAGGTGGCTGTCTTCTACGAAGCGACACCATCGCTGAACTGAGCTGGTTGTAGACCCAAGACTGGTCTACCTTCGGTCTAGCGCGCATATAAAAGAGCAACTTCTGCATCGTCGCAAGCGGTGAGGAACGGTCTTGTGGTGTCCCTTTTGCTTGATAGAGGACTTCCCGCAGAGGCGAGGCATGTAACCAGAGCTGCAGAACAGCGCCAATAGCTCCAGGAAAGGGGAACGGCAGCAAGCCGGTGTAGCCAAGGTTTCCTGCCATCTCATACCTATCTTCATGGCTCCACATGCAGCAAGTCGGATCGTTGATGATACGCACATAAGCTTTCACGCAGAGACGATCGTTGCGTAGAAGAGGTTGGCGCTGCATAGGACTCCGACGATGAAGCTCATACCAGGACACATTCGTAAAGCGCGTCCAACCATGGTCCGGGGACTTGCGAGTGAACCGATGAGCGTCGGCCTTGAATTCATGGACGCGAGGTTCTGCGGGATTGTACATGATGACACCTATCTGAGCGGATACGCTTGGTTGTTGCATTACTTTCCTCGTCGTCTCGTACTGGGAGGACAAACTAGGTATGGGCAAGTCCTTCTCCGGCCATTCAACGTCTGGCATGTTTCTGATGGACAGATTCTCAACGTAGACGCTGACACGATCAGTCGCCCCATTTCCACGTGGAAGGATTTTGAGCTGCCAATCGTAGCCTCCGATCCGTACTGTCTCGGAAGTCATGACACGCTCCCTTGTAGGATTGTCTAACGTGCCGTTAAATTTTTCGGTCGACCATTCTATCTGCCCGGTTTCTTGCGGTCTGATGTCTGGATCCTCAACATCGAAGAAGGCTTGCTGTTTCCAGTACAGGTCCTTCAACGCGCTATGCTCGGGGCTTTGCTCCAGCATCCTGATTTCTCCCTCGTGTGGAGTGGAAGTGTCTTCTCGGAACGGATAGAAGTCTAAAATGCGATCATAACCTGGCCTGTCCCCGCCATCATCCTCCCTATCGATATCGTCATCCTCGTCTTCACTGTCGTGGGAACCTCGATCTGAATAATCATCTCCCTGGTCTTGGTTCTCGCCACGAACACCATTCACTGCTGGTGGAACATCTCGAGCAACTTCGTCGTGCGTTGAACTGTTTGAGGAAGATTCCTGTACTATGTCCTCTTCCATTCTTCCTTAATCGTGCTCACGTGATCCACTTGGCTGTTCGTCGATCTGACCGCAGATCGAGACAGGGGGGCAGTACGACAGTAGTCTTCAGTGCTGTTATCCACGGGTTCGTGGTTAAGCGACCGCTCTTTGCTGGTAGTGCCGAAAGTGCGAATGGAAGTGCAGAGTGCTAGTGAAAAGGTTCGTGCCAAGGAGCAAGGAACCAGTATGTGATATGTGAAAGTAGAACAGCTTTCTTTGTGTATCCTTTATAGCCTATGTGTTATGTAATATGTGAAGACGCCTGAAGGGCGGCCTCGCCTCGTCGTTGATTGCCTGATCAGTCGCACCGGTGAGAGGGATGGTCGAGGGCTTTCTGTGAAGCGCAGCTCTGCTGTAGATCCTGTGATGTTACAACTACCGTTGCATCCAGAAGTAGGCTATATGAGCGTGCTCAGAATGTGCTGGCTTTGGGCAAGGAGATGTGAGCAGTCAGATGCTTGGCCGCAGTTGCAGTGTTGGAGGTGAGCCATCAATGCCAAGGCCGTCGCGTGGCTAGTGCGGGGCGGCTAATCGGCGGCTAGCGTGCCTCAGGCGGCACCGGTGCTGGCGGGGCCAGACTCGCCGAGCAAGCGGTCTCCGAATCTGGCCTGCCCATCTCGTCATGTCCATGACTGCATTCATCTTTCCTTGACACTTGACTGAGGTAGGTGTACGTGCAAGTGTCGATGCAAGAGCGGACGTACTCATGCGCTACATTGTTCTTCATCACCTATTTGCCTTGCTGGGCCTTAGCAAAGGTAGCCGCAACAATGAGCGGAAAGACGACAGTAGCCTCAGCGTAAACCTACGACGGGTCAGCGCATGCAGATAACTAGAAACGGAATAGATCTCACCTTTACACTGTCGCCGTCCGCTTTGATCTTGCCCCAGCTGATGGCCTCATCCGGTCTAGCCCCAGCATCGCTTCCGTCGAATTCATTTCCGGTGTTGATGTACACCGCACTTTCGGCGCCGTTCCGCATGAGGCAAGCGTTTGCTATATGATGCTTGACAATGCCACCACCGAGGATAATCATTCCTGCGCGCTTCGCCCGAACGGACATCGTGTTGATTTTACGGATATCCTCTACCAGGTCAATGCGTAGCTGTTCCGGCGAAGACTTGAACGTGTGGAAGTACAGCATGTCACCGAGACTGCCGTCAGTGAGGGCGGGACAGAAGACAGGAATGTCATTCTTCCAAGCCCAGTAGTAGACGGACCGCTCGTCATTGATCTCCTTGCCCAAGCGGTTGATGACTTTGCTGGGTGTCCAGTGAATGGGCTCTTCGGTCTTCTTGCTGGCCTCTTGTTCCTCCAGCATCTTGTCCAGGATGGGCACTACCCAGTCTTCGAAGGCGCAATAGTTGTTGTTTGGAACCAAAAGGTTGCCGATGCGGTTCATGCCCTGAGCGCGAAGAGCTGCACCTTGAGCTGAGAAGGAACCTAGATATGTCGGTGCTAAACACTTGATGAAGTCCTCCTCAACGCCACCAGCAGTGGTCACTATAGCCGAGACATGTTTGTGCTGAACCAGCCAGCGCAAGGTTTCTCGCAGTCCAGAAGAGATCAGATTGGAAGTATAGCCCAGGAAGATTGTCGTTCCCTGTCCGGTTTCCGGGTCCCGCCAGGCTCTCTGTTTGGGACATCAGATTCACGTGGCTTTGCCGATCAACGAAGCCGCCACTTACCATGCCATCAATGACTTTGGCAGCTTGTCCTACAGAAGTTGCCTGAAAGCCCATGCTTGCCATATTTCCTACAAGTTCTGAGACAGTAATGTCCCGCTCGGCATATTTGTCGAAATCGAGGCCGACAACGGGTATAGAGCCCTCGGGAACAGGATCGGATGGCTTGAGCACGGCGTCTGTCGCACCATTGGGCGCAGCCCCTACTGCTGTCGAGTTTGCAGCCATGATCGATACGGGTTTGTTACAGTGACTCGAAGCTACCTTAGTACTACGGCTCCGTAGTTACTCTTGGAGTGAGTCGGAACAAATTTGGCTTCGCTGACTAAGGAAGCTCTATGTTTTTCGGAGGAATCTTGAATGCATGACTCGTTCCGGAAGTGAGACTAAGCGATCCGAAACATAAGGGATTGCAAGGTACAAACGGCCGGCTGCCGCAGCTGACTTTGTTCGCGAACAACAACACTGGCTAAGAGACAAATAGAACGGGAACGCTGTAAGCAGCCGACTCAGCCAGAGCGCATCATCATACATGTTGTCAGACGCGTACCTGGGTACATGTACCATCAGCACGCATGATGTGGCCTTTTTGCTGTTGCCGAACGGCGGCTAACATGCATGGAGCACGGGGCCGCCTTTTGGCTTCCTGCGTCACCGAGCGTGGAGTTCTTCGCCGACGATCAAACGTTAAATGTCAATAACAACTGTGCGACAGATACGTGTCTAGAAACATAGTGTATTGTAGATACTTTGATAATTGTTTTGCACATGGACCGCTGCGAGGGACATGTCCGGGTATCGTTGCGGACCTCACACCGGGAAGCAGGAAGGAAGCTGGTACTGGTGAGGCTGACACAAGCCCGCATCTGCACGCCAGCGGGCCAACCCCTGCTAGCGTTTTCCATCGATCTTCCATGAGTTGCAGCCACTGCAGCACAGTCGGCAGCATGGCGCAAAGGTCTAAATGTGCGTCGCGTTCCGGCCAATCAAACACTGGCCTCACCTAAACCGAGTCTTGACCTGTACAGCGGTCCCCTCCGGCGTTTCTCCTGCACCTCTTGCCCATGCGCTTGTCACTTGGAGCAGCGGGCCCGTTAGCCTAGCCAGAATCTCCACACCGCGCCTGTGCCGTGCTCTTTCTCTCCTACACAAACCACAACCGCGTCCTTCAAACAACCTCAAAATCGCCCCTCCCACGGCCAACATCACCCGGCCGCCTGCGCTATGCTTTTCGGACAGGCGTGATTCTTCAATCGTGCTCGTTTCGCGCCGCAGTCGCGCGCCATTAACCTCCGCTCCTCCGGCATCGTTCCTGGCCGTCACCGCCACGAAACTCGGCGCCACACCAACATCTCGGCGGCAGCAACACTGGAATTGACCACTGTCACGGCCGTCCACTTTTTGCTGCCATCTGTCGACTGTCAGCACCTCGTTGTCGAGTATCGCTTGCGTGCCATCCAGCTGGTCACACGAACGGATTCTCCCTGGCCTTCCGCTTGGCACCAGGTGCCGCCTGTCTGGATTGCAGGGTTCCGTGCCGCCCCACGCTAGATTACGGGAAGCCTAACCCTATTGATACTCGTTAAGACACCACATTCGAGATCGACATCTGCGTTTCACCCCATTCGGCAGCGACGTCAAATCTCCCTGCGCGTTTCGCACTTCCACCTTTTTCCTCATACTCGGACAACATCACACTATTTGAACTGTTGTGCGCTTGTGCCATTCGACGCTGCCGCGCACAGCCTCATCTTATCCATACGGCGCAGGGTCCGCTGCCGGTCCTTGCCTGTTTTAACGCCACAACCCTAATCACCATTGAACGCGACAAAGACTTCACTCACGCGCTTTGTGCTGGCTTCTGTGTAGGTAGGTAGGCTATGTCTGGACGATACCCTCAGGAATCACGCTACGTGCCCAGAGAACGCTCACGTACACCTCCGCGCTACCAACAGCGACGGCTGTCGGGAACTTTCAATACCGGCTTTGCTCGCGGCGGTGCAGATGCGCCAAGAGGCCCCAGAGCGCCAAATGATGGCCCACGATCTGGAGGTTTTGGTGGTCCCGCTCCGCTAGGCCCGCGTGGCAGGGGCGCACCTTTTCGGCCGGAGTACCGTGAGCTCAGGGACGCGCCGCCGCTTGGCAGCGACAGAGATCGTTCATTCAGGGATCGGGACTACGACAACCGTAGAGAAAGATTGCCATCGCCGCCCCGACGCTCTCCACCCCGTGGAGGCTTTAGCAGAGAGACCGGTCCCTTCAGAGATTCTCGGCCACCCCCGCCTCGTGAGCTTGACATTTCCAGAGATCGACGCCCCTCTGGACCTCTGTCTGCTGGATCAAACTTTTCCGACCCAGCGCCTTTCAACGGTCCTCCTTATGGCCGTGGGGGCTTCAGCGGGAGGGGGAGGGGAAGAGGTCGAGGTGATTTCGACTTCCGGGATCGCGGCAGACGGGGACCTCTACTAGATGACCGCAACAGCATGCGACCTAGAGAACGTTCGCCCGTTGGACGATGGCCTGCGCGCGAACCTTCCAGAGGCGAGAGAGATGGTTGGAGGGACGAACGTCGCGATGATGATCGTCGATCTGATAGGGATGAGCGCGAGCGAGATAACGACCGCTTCCGTAGAGACGTCCCTCCCCCCAGTAGGTTCGAACCGCGGCAATTCAACGATGTTTCACCACGTCCTCCAACCCCACACGAGCAATCCGCGCCGCAGAACCCACATTTCAACGACCGCCCTGCGCCGATCGATCCTCAGCGAGAGGATCTCCTAGCTAGGCGACCACCTCCACCTCCAAGCGTGGCGGCCCTCCCCAAGGAGCCGAAGCGGGATGTACCTGCACAACCAGATCACCTGGCAGGCCGGGCTGAAGCTACAAGCAATCGCTATCCGGGACGGGCCTCTTCGCCGCCACCTTCTGCTCCACAGGTCCCGGCTTTCGGCTCGATGCCATTGCCTCGCCCATCTGGATACAATGGGCCGACATCAAATGTATGGAAAGCGCCCAATGAGCCACGCGGACCTGCTCCGAGTCAGGCACCTACACAGCCTGCCGCTGTTGCTACGTCTCCAGTACCGAAAACAGCACCCATTGCTCCGAAGGCGCAGCTTACTGCTCCGCCTCTAACTGCACCAAAAGCCCCCAGAGCACTCGATAACTTTTTGTCGAACAAGGAACCTGGACCTCTGCCGAAACCTTGGGCATCCACATTTCAACCTCCACCGATCCCTACTGCCCCAATGGCGCTGCGAACCGAGGAGAAAGCTTCTGTTCCTATCGCACCATCTGGACCTATGAACCGCGACGATAGGCAAGGCTCAAGACCTTCGCAATCACCAGCACCGGTCATGCCAACGTCACCTAGAGCCTCCAGAAACCAGAGACTCAGTGACAGCAATGTTGCCCAGTCAATTCCACGTCTTCCAACCGGGGAGCCCGATAGGAGAGCTTCCTTTGGCCCGGTCACTTTCGACAAGAAGCTTGCTCAGCAAGAGGTTCCGCCACCAAGGCTTGGCACTCCACCGCCGTCAGCTCCTAGTGGCCCCAGAATCGCTTTCCCATTCAGTACCTCGCCGCATTTGAAGAGTCCAGGGATCCCTACGGCGCCTAAAGCCATAAGGGGGCCTCCAGCTGCCCCTCGAGCCGTAGAATCTCGACCACCTCCACTGGGTAGAGCTCCTGATAGAGGAGCGCCACCGATAGGACGTGCTCCACCGGGTCCTCGGGCTTGGAATCAGTGGATTCGGCCAGGAGCTCCAGCTTATAATGCGGTCACTCCAGCGAAGCGGGACGCCAACGGCGAAGAAAAGGATGCGCTCGTTCCTCGATCGCAAGAAGTCCCCAAGCAGGCAGGGACTGAACCGGCAAGAGGAGTTGCTGATTCTAAACCTGCCTCTGCTGACCACGAAACAAAACCAACACGTGCCTCGCTGTCTCCACGGCTGCTTAAGAAGGATGTTCAACAGAATATCTCAATGAACCAGCCAGGACCTCAAGTCGAACAATCTACCAACGCTGCCTCCGACGATAAGCGTTCGATTCCGGATCAGTTGCCCCAGCCGCTGGATGGTGCAATGTCTGAGGCAAGTGCATCTGATGACTTCAGTGATGATGATGAAGATGATGGCATGGACCTGGGCGAAGAAGATTTCGCTCAGAACAAGAACAACTTTGAGCGTGAGAAAGCACGCCTCGAATCTCAATTGATCGACCTGAGCGACAGGAAGTATCGAGCATCTACGCCGTTCGAGCAGATAGCGCGCTTAGCAAGGGTATCGGCAAAGGATATTCCTGATGAGCCTGATGTCACTCCATCAAGCGAAGAACAATCGGTAGTACACGAAGAGGAACAGATACATCCAGATTCACAAGATGCCGAAGAGGCTCCGGAGCAGGAGCTTGTTATGCTGAAGGAAGAAGAAGAGGAGGAGGAAGAGCCAGAAGATGTCGACATGGCGGATAGTCACTTGCTCGACAACATCATGCCTCCCAGAAGACTCACTCCCGAAATTCTCAATCTCCCTTACCTCAACAAGGAAGCTCCTCCGACTCCGCTATCTGAGCGGGAAGCCTTCCAGGAAACGATCAACCGACAGAAAGCGAACAAGGACCAACTCCTTACTGCATTGCGTGTAAAGCAGGAAGATGAGAATGCTGAGGAAGCAGATTTGGAGCAAGCATACATGAATGTCTACCGCAACTGGAGGCTTGTCGTGACGTCGCTGGACAGGGCAAGGGACGATAGAGAGCGTGTTGAGAGGCAGAAATCGGCCGACCTGGGTACAGAGCCTGAAACCAGCATTGCACCTGCCGAGACCGAGGTCTCTGAAAGGAGAGGAAGAGCGCACAAATTCAGCAGCGAGTACGACATTATGAAGGTCCTAAAAGAGTCGGAGGAAACTGCACGTTTAGAGCGGGAGAGGCAAGAGCATGAGGCTAAACAAGCTGAAGTGGATATGCAGA
Source organism: Zalaria obscura (assembly GCA_024184665.2). Taxonomy (NCBI): domain Eukaryota; kingdom Fungi; phylum Ascomycota; class Dothideomycetes; order Dothideales; family Zalariaceae; genus Zalaria; species Zalaria obscura. Next base: position 6,470 of record JAMKPW020000032.1, on the reverse strand, counting down.
AAGAGGCGGTGATACCCGAAATGCGTGACGAAGAGATGAGGGCACGTCGCGTGTTCAAAAACTCCAACCGGTATAGGAGTGCTTGGCGACTTACCGAGATCTTCGGCTATGAGCCTCCGCTCACGGATTTCACGGAAGAAGAACAACAAGTGTTCATTGACGCATTCAAGGAGAGGCCGAAGAAGTGGGGCGAGATCGCTTCTCGGCTGCCCGGACGGACATACCAGGACTGCATTCACCACTATTATGCGTTCAAGTGGGACGGTAGGTTCAGAGAGACGAAGGGCAGGCGGAGAGGAAAGGGCATGGGCAAGAGAGGCGGTAAGGGTAGCCGTGTTAAAGGCGCAGCACTAATGGCGGACCTTAGTCGTACTGAGGACGGTCCTAATGGCACTGGATCAGTGGGACTTGGACTCACTGAGACTGGCCGACCGAAGCGCTCAGCTACCCGCACCACCTACAGCGAAAAGGACATTGAAGCCAGGAACGCCGCGTCCACCTCGACGCCAGGCCGCAAAGCCGTCCCCAAGGGCGACGCAAGCGGTGACTCGGTCGCGGAAAAACCGTTGAAGCGTAGAAAGACTGCAGCGGAGAAGGTGCCGAGGAAAGCCAAGACACAGCCCCTTGCTGCTGCTCCTGCAGCTTCACCTGTCAAGACGGATCGTGAACCTATACTCCAACGCGTTCCTGAACCCCGCAGAGAGGAGTTTACCAGACAACAGCAAGATTTCGAAGGCGCTAGCCTGTTGGCAAGCCTCCACGCTGGACATCATCCTCTTGCCAATGAGATGCCTATGTACCACCAGGACCAGTATATGCACGCAGCACCTATGGCAGAACATGAGCGGTCACGTCCTCCCACGCAACCATTGCAGAAAGCAAGCGCATCGAGCTACTGGTCTGTTCCGGAGCAAACCGACTTCCTGAAGTACATCGCCCATTTCGGCACAGACTTTGCTGCTATTGCGGCTCATATGGGAACTAAGACACAAACGATGGTGAGTGATAATTACGCTTTTTGATTGATAATCTCGGTACTCAACCCATCATAGGTGAAGAACTATTACCAGCGCCATGTCGAAAGTGGCAATCGTCAAGATCTCGTGGATGCCGCCAACCAGGCAAATGCACGACGCGAGAGAGGCGAAGACATGGGTGCCCCTCCAACTCCGACTCCAATTGTAAAGCGGCGATATGACAACCCTCCATTGGCAGTGACGCGTGCTCTTGCTCCGCACACAGATGCTATGGAACTCGATGAACCTGTCACGACTTCTTTGGGATCAACAGCTATTCCCGTGTCTGCTTCGCATTATTCAGCACAGCCTCGTTTCTCCATCTCTCAAGGGACGCCAATTCTGCAGCGTATGCAAACGACTTCAGTCACTCGCGCAGAAACCCCACCATTGCCTCAGAGGCAGAGTCAAGGTTCTCAACCGCGTGCGTCACAGCCGGCACCTGGGCCGAAGATGGGCTTCTTCACCGATGCTAGATCAGAAAGAAGCCGACCTCCCATCCAGCCACTGTCATCTGGGTCTCAGTTCCAGCAGCAGCCATCTCAGCCACCGGCACTTCTACCGCATCGCATGAGCCAAGAGCAAGTTCACATGTTCCATGAAGCTCAAGATCCGAACTCCGCGTGGCGGAGGGAGCTGATCAGAGAGCAAGAGCGAGCAATGGAGTTGCAAGCGAGGGAGGAGCGTTTGTCTCAGGATAGTATACCCCAGCTGCCTCCCGGCCACCCTCTCCATGCTCAGATAGGCCAAGCCGCAGCAATGACTCCACAGCTTCATACTGCTCCAGCGGATAGGAAGCCATTCGTCGAGGAGCGAGCTCCTACTCCTGTGCTTTCCGCCATCCCCACGTCCAGACCAGGTCAGAGTATACTGAGGAACATTATGAGCCCTCCGGCGTCTTTGGCAGCGACACCACTACAGCCTCCTGTGCGGCTTGTGCCAAACCCATCGCCTCCCAAGCAAGAGGAGTTCAGGCCGAGCTCTGGACCCATTGGTTCGCCTGCACAGACTTTCCTCAAGGCCTCTGCACCACCTGAGCCCCGCAAGACCTCGAACCTGGCATCTTTGCTCAACTCTGAGCCGGAGGAGCCACGGCCAAAGAAGCGGGTGAGTGATCAGGGTCTGCCGGCTGCGTCGAACCGCCCTCAGTCACCGGCACCGTCAATGCTTCAAGGATCGCACTCTGGCACCCCTGTTGGTATACCACAGCAACAGCCAAGAGACATTTACGGCCAGCCTCCTATGTCGAATCGGTCACTTTTTCACAGAGGGTCATTCTCGCAACCGTCTCAGGGCCCTGGCATGACTCCGGTCCAAGTGAAGAATGAGCCCGCACCTCCTGGTCAGCCACAGCCTTCATCTGTGCCGCGACATGACTGGGCCTCACGAGTGCCCGGCGGGCAGCCGCCTCCCCAGAGTTCAACTCCGCAACCAGCTCTGGAGAGAGACGTGCGTCCCTATTTCTCCCACCGTGCGCAAGCCTTCGGATCAATGAATCAACCGGGTCGACACAACCCATCACCACCACCTCACGCCCACCCCCTCGCACATTCCCGCACCCCATCGTTCAGCCAACCCCAGCCCGCACCCCAACAACAAGTCCACAGCATCCCGCCCACTCCACAACCTCAAACCTCGCAGATCCTGCACCCGAACCCTTACGCCCAGGCCCCCGGCCCCGCAGCACACATCCAACACATGCAAGCCCAACAACAAAACCAGCTGCACCATTCCCACAACAGTTCGCTGGGAGGTGGTATGCATCAACGCACTATCAGCCGGGGAGAAGAGGTCCACCGCCAGCACGAACAAGCCTGGCGCGACCACGCCGACCGCATGGAGCTGGAGCGGCGCGATGCCGCGGAGCAGAGAAACCGCGCGGAGCAGTATCAGGCGCAGGTACGACAAGAGTACGCCGCCGCCGCGCATCGGGGCGCGCAGCCCCAACAACAACAACAACAACAACAACAACAACAACAACAACAACAACCGCCCCAGGCAATGCATCCATCGGCCACGCCTACGCCGATGCCGGTTGGTGCCGCCCCACCGAAATTGAGTATGCGTGAACAGGCGCTTAGAGAGGCCGATATGCGATACAGGGAGGAACAGCTGAGGTATGAGCAGGAGATGAAGGAGCAGGAGATTAGGGCGGGAAGGGCGAGGGAGGAGGATGAGAGGAGGAGGTATGAGGAGCAGGTTAGGGCGGAGATGTATAGGAGGACGCCGCATGGGAGTGGTGGGTTTGTGCCGCCGGGGGGGCATAGGCGGTAGCTAACCTAGGGGAAGGGAGATGGGAGGGGTAGGAAGGGAGCGGACTGGGTGGTCTTTGTTGATGATGCGTTCGAGCGAAGAGGGATGAGGGAGATTTTGATACCAGTGAAGATTTCACATTTCACATGTCACATTTCAATTTCCTTTAAGTCACCTTCGTGCAGTGATGAGTTTTCGCAAGCTCCTGCTATCCACTTTCGTCTGGTGATATGCTCGCCTCTGGAAACATGCCACCATCGCCACTTTCTCGCCCACGGCCTTCTTCTCATCTGCTCTGCCGACCTCCTCTCCGGCACCGAATCAAGCCTCCAGAATCTCCTCCAGCCCATCGCCCCTACGCTGCCTCTTCATCGCCGGCTCTCCCGCGCCAACCTCCTCGTCGTCAGAATCGACCTCCCCCTTCACCTTCCCAGCACCACCTGTTCAGCATCAGCCCACACGTCTTAGCATCGTAACCCGGCCTGCCCATACTTACCTCTCTTCTTCCCCTTCCCCTTCTCCTTCGCCTCCCCCTTCGCCTTGACCTTCGCCACAGGCCCACCATTCTTCCTCTCCTCACACATCTCCTTGGCCCGGGCAAGGACCTTCCTGAACTGGTGGTTGAAGCCATCGGGCCCGCGCGTGCCGTCGAGGGCCGACATGAGCTCGTAGTCGGAGCGGGAGAGCTTTGTGTTTGTGGCTAGGAGGGCGGAGAGGACTACTGCCATTGTTGTGAAGGTGAATTGTTGCTCTTGTGGTGTGGTGGACATTTTTGTTTTGGGTGGAGCTGGGTGGTGAGTGGTGCGTGGGTGGGTTGTGTGGTTTCTGGGTGTGGGTTGTGGGTTGTGGAGGCGGTTAGAGGGTTGATGAAGGTGGTTAAAGTGTTGGTAAAGGTTGTGTATGTGTTGGTGGACATGGGAAGGGAGCGGTGTTATAGTCTTGGGACCGGGAAGTGGAACGTGCCGTTTTTGACTTGCTGGAAGGTGAGGTGAAGTGGTGTGCCTAGTGAAGTGAATATGAGGCGTTGTTGCTAGGTTGGAATCTAATCGATCGGAGAACCGGCGTGAGACTTCGTATCCCTCATAGACGAGATATTGTTCCTCTATCACACTCTGTCTGTGTCTACCAAAGAATGCCCTGCCGTCATTCTTGTACGTCCCTCGGTAAATCAAATCTGGTCATGTGTGGGTCAGGGATACCCCAATGTTAGAATCAGCTCAAACCCAGGAGCAACCATTAAATGAATTCTACTTCACAGTCCAGGTGCTCATTTTCTCATGTGCCTACAGTCCTGTGGTCATATTGGAGAGCATTCGAGAGTGGAATGCTTCGGCGTCATAGCTTTATGGCTAAGAGAAACCATCAGATCACGACCCCCGAGTTCAAGAACTTCACGTACAAACACGGGCTGGTTTTTCAAATCAAATCACAGCCTACAAAACCATGTCCTTTATGTACTGACATGGGCTGGCTTTGTTGACATAGCCAAATCGATGTCCGAGCAAGTCCATCTCAGCCTGCTATACTCTGTGCTACGAGGCGTTGCGATTGGGCGCTATTAGGACAATGCATGATCAATGCGCGCAGGGAAGGTACTTCCTGGCCAACAACAACCAGGGAAGCAAACGGTGGCTGACAATCAGTCTGTACTGAAACGGTGAGGTAACGATACTGCGTGCAGTATAGCAGTGAGTACAGGGCAAGGTCTGTTCCAGCACACTCCCAGAATATTATAGTAAGTCGGACGACGGCAACTCGGTGATTTTCGCCAGCTGGAGAATGGTACATGCAGTATACATGCATATTCGGTAAGACAGGCCCGAAGGGCTGGCTGAATCGGGGTGTCAGCTCGAGGATCACTACCCCATCCAGCCAATTGAAAAGCAAAAGCGCAACGGCCTAGAACCGAACGTCAGCCCTCAGTCGCCCGCCACGAGTCAACCCCGCCCTCAGAACCTTATTCCAATCGTAACTAAGACATGTATTAGCTAGTGTTTTACGCGAGTTCAAAAATGCTCCGCCTGCTTCTTCTGACACACCAACCCTCCGCTTCCCTACCTCTTCTTCTCGTGGGATATATATAACATGTTACGTTCTTGATGGCGCGGTTACGGGACTGGCTCGCGGAGCGCAATTGGCACCGTCTGCCATACTATGTCGCGCATGCCCTCCTCCTCATCTCCTCCGTCATAGTAATCTGCATCATCTATGCCCTCAACATCTACCTGACACGCGAGGAGCCTCTCGTGCCCCAAATCGTCTTTCCCATGCACTACTCCTCCAGCGCGAACTGGTACGAAACGCCCTGGAGCTGGACGACCGTAAGTTCCTCTCCCTTCTCCGCAAACTGCGTGCATAGTCAATTCTCCGATTGGAGTCACGGCACTGACACTAGCAATCCAGATCAGCATAGCCGCCCATACCAGCGTCGCCTTCTTCGTCCTCAGCGCCGTGGTGCGCTATTTCCGTCCTATACCGGCCGCGGTCCATATCCCGCTGAACCTGCTACTGTTGACCACCTGGACGACCGGGTTCACGGGCATTTTGTGCTATACTCAAGAGAGGAGATTAGCTGCGCGCTGCGGGGCGCAGCTGTCGTGCAAGCTGTATATCGTCGTCGTCGTCTTCACGGCTATCGCACTGTACGTTTCTTTCGGACATGCAAGGCAAGGCTGAGATTCAGAAGCTGATTCGGAAAATGCAGAGTATCGCTTTCGGCCGCCGTGGCGCTGGACCTAGTCGATGCGCGCAGACGGGCCACCACAGCCGCGTACATGAGCGTGCCTTCGGGGCCGGAAATGCGCATGGTGTCGATGGAAGAGGAGGAGAGGCCGCTGCGGGAGCAGGCTGCTTTACCTGGCAGCTCGAGCAGTTCGCCGCACAGGTTCGAACCAAGACGTCCGCCCAAGGTGCGGAGTTGATTTAGCGAATACATGGGGAGGTGGTGTGGGCGGTATGCACAGATCTTCCGGCTGTGGCCTGTGCTCGATCGTGGCACGTGCAGCCTTACAGACACAGATTCACCACCTACCTACGGGAACCTACCTATGTTATGTGGAACATCGCGTTTTGCTGAAATGTGAGACATAGGTGAAGTGTTGTAGAGCAAGCAGGTAGGTGAGCATGACGTGGCAGAAGTCTTCATTTTCACTTTCACTTTCACTTTCACTTTCACTTTCACTTTCACTTTCACTTTCACTT
>JAMKPW020000031.1:0-119750 GCA_024184665.2 Zalaria obscura | reverse complement strand
GGGGGGGGGGGGGGGGGGGGGGGGGGGGGGGGGGGGGGGGGGGGGGGGGGGGCGCGTGCGATCTTGCGTGTAATGTTCCGTGACGAGGTGACGATTCGTGTTGGTGTTTCGTGACGAGCAAGGACGATTCGTGGAAGAAGATCGTGGTATGAACCGTGATGATGGAACTGCTTGAACTCTGTGTCTGTGAACTCGGTGACTATGAGACTGTCAGATAAATTATTAGAAGTACTGCTTTGAGAATGACTGTCGTTCGACAAGTTACCTAGCAAGGAGGTGCAAAGGGGCTGCGCGTGGATGTACGCGCAATCTGGGACGTCACGTGCTTGGTAGTAGTGACGTCGTGAAGTGAAGCGGGAGCGCGAGCCGTAACACCAGACCCGATAGATTCACTGCCATAACGAGTCTACATACACGACGCTGAGGCAGGTACGGCGAACGAAAAGCCATGGCGAGCCAACCTCGTCATTTCCCCTCAAGCCCAGAGAAACACCATGCTGAACCCCGACCCGAAAAATATTCGCATCCCATGCTACACAGCCTCATAACTCTCCAACGGGACGTACGCGCCCCTATCTGCCTCCGCCGCCTTCCTTCCTCTCCCCCGAACCCTGTCCACAAAACCTCTCACCCACCCCCCTCCTCGCACCTTCCCCACCTCACCATCTTCGCCCATCCACCCAGGCACCTTCCACCACCTCAGCGCCAAACTACTCACCACAACCGTAACACTGGAACAAGCCATAGCCGCGCCCGCCGCCATGGGCGGCAAACTAACCCCCCAGGGTAAGAAAAATCCCATCGCGATGGGCAGGCCGATCGCATTATAGACGCAAGCCCAGAGCAGATTGAGCCTGATGCGACGGAAAATGGTGCGGCTGAGGTGCAAGGAGGCTGGGATATCGAGCAGGTTGTTGGGACGCATGAGAACGATATCGGCGGCCTCGATGGCGACGTCGGTGCCGGAGGAGAGCGAGATGCCGATGTTTGCGGTTGCGAGGGCGGGGGAGTCGTTGATGCCGTCGCCGACCATGGCGACGATGTGGCCGGAGGATTGGAGCGTGGTCACGATGGTTTGTTTGCCGGAGGGCAGGATCGAGGCGTGGACGTTGGCGGATGGGATGGACAGGAGGCGCGCCACGTGGTGAGCGGTGCTGGCTTGGTCGCCGGTTACGATGCTGGTGGTTATGCCCATGCGGTGTAAGGCGCGGATTGCGGCGGCGGCGGTCGGTTTGAGGGTGTCGGAGAGGGAGAGCGTGCCGGTGTAGGTTTGGTTGATGGCGGTGTGGATGGTTGTTGTGCCGGCGTTTGATTTGGAGGAGGACGAGGAGGAGGAGGCGAGGTTGGTGGCGGAGGTGGAGGGCGTGTAGGCGTCGTTCTCCGAATCCGCGGTGACGGGGACCTTGACACCTTTGGACCGTAGGTAGGATGCGTTGCCTACGAGGACTGAGTAGCGATTTGAAGGGGACGAGGCGGCTTCGACTGAGGTAGAGATGCCTTTTCCGACAGTGGTTTCAAAGTCACCGACATGGCCGTCTAGCTGGCCGTCAGGGCCCAGAGTGAGATGGTCTTTGGCAGCGTTTACAATAGCGCGGCCAATTGGGTGTTCACTGCTTGTCTCCGCCAGACCAACCAACGTCCACCATAGACGCAACTTGTCTGGATTGGCGGCCCATTCGGCCTTGACGTCCGCATTAGCAACGCTCATCTTGCCCATTGTCAAAGTACCAGTCTTGTCGAGGACGATGTGTGTGACCTTTGTTGCCGTCTCAAGTGCTGCGCCGCCTTTGATGAGGATACCCTTCTCGGCGCCAACGCCCGTGCCAACCATGACAGCGGTAGGAGTTGCCAATCCAAGCGCGCATGGACAGGCGAAGACGATGACAGCAATACAGAGCTTGACGCAAACCATGAGTTTGCCGCCACTAGCGTCATCAAGAAAGACCCTTGGTGGATGTGGCAGGATGTGACTCAAGACCATCCAGGCAGTAAAGGTAGCCAGGCCAAGCGTGATGATGATGGGGACAAAATATCCAGCCACAATGTCTGCCATGCGTTGGATTGGAGCACGGCTTGTCTGCGCCTCTTGCACCAGCCGCACAATTTGGCTCAGCTGTGTATCGCGTCCGGCTCTTGTGACCTTGAAGTCAACGCGACCTGCACCGTTGACTGTGCCAGCCATAAGCGGCATGCCCGTCTTCTTCAATATGGGCATTGCCTCTCCGGTGACCATGCTTTCATCGACGAAACTCTCGCCACGAGTGACAGTGCCATCTGCTGGAATCTTGTCACCAGGCTTGAGAATGACGATATCGCCGACCTCGATAAGTTCTGTAGGCACGGTCTTCTCTTCCATAGCTGGACCAGTCGCTTCTTTTTCTCCCTTTCTATCATCAAAGGTAGTCTTCTCCGCATCCCAGCCTTCTGCAGCTTTCACTGCAGCTATTGGGTCCGCATAGATCACCGCTGTCGAAGGCGCAAGACTCATGAGTCGCGAAAGCGCTTTCGAAGTCTGCCCCTTGGCCCTGTTCTCCAAAAATCTTCCAAGCAGGATGAACGTGATCAACATGGTGCTCGTGTCGAAAGTGGTTGCAGGCCTGGAGTGAGGCTCGGTAAGGATCGAGACTAGCATAGCCGCACAGCTGAAAAAGAACGCCGCACTGGTACCCAATACGACCAATACATCCATTGTCGGGCTTCCGTGTCTTATACTTCTGAATGCCGAAACATAGAATCTCCGTCCGATGCCGAATTGCACGGGTATTGTAAGAACCAAGCAGACAACATCCCCGAGCCAAAGACCGGGTATCACGGGTATCTTGATGCTGCCGAAATCGAGAAAAGGGACGAACATCGGGAAGAACATGCTGGTGAGGAAGACCGGAATCGCAAAGGCCACAGAGGTACGGAAGGCGCGCGACCATTCTTGAATCTCCTTGGTTTTCGCAAGGGACTCAAGCTGCGCATTGTTGTCTTCGTTCTCCGCAACCAAGGCGTTGTAGCCTGTGGCCTCGACAGCTTCGACAACAGCCCGAAGCCCAATGCGTGCAGGATTGTAATTGATGGACGCGCGAAGAGTGCTGAAATTGAGATTGACGGAAAGGATACCCTCCTTTTCCATCAAAGTCGCTGATAGTGTTTCAGCAGCTTCCGCATTTGGCAGTCCGTAGATCTTGAGCTGGACATTCGCACTGGCGCTGGTGGCCTGCAGTCCTTCTTCCTGAGATGACAGAACCTGGGCGTCGAATCCTCGGTCCTCGATGATTTCCACAATCTGCGCAGCAGAGAGCTTCGCCGGGTCGTGCACAATCACCGCTCGCTCCGCCAGCAGACTGATGTTGAACTGTACCAAACCTGGCAGGTCTTTGAATCCACCCTCAACCGCCGAAGTACAAGCGCCACATGTCATTCCTTCAATTGCGATGGTCATGGTATAGAGCAGGTCGTTCTTCTTGCCGTTCCTCCTTCGTTTCCGTTTCACAGGCGCGGTTTGCGAAGCTTTGGACTCAATCACCTCAGCATCGAAGCCGGTATCCTCAATCGTCTCAACAACCTTCTCCGCGCTGATGATGTTCGGATCATGTTCCAAGACCGCGCGCTCCGCAAGTAATGATATGCTGAAACTCTTAATCCCTGTCACGTCTTTGAACGCACTTTCGACCGCACTCGTACAAGCACCGCAAGTCATGCCACCGACACTGACTGTTGTAGTCCTCATGCCACTCTCGTTCTCTCCAAGTAGATCCTCCTCTTCAACCTCCTCTTCATCCTCGCTACTACCATTCGCATCTGTCTCTGCTGCCGGTTCCGGCGCATCCGAGCTCAGTACCTCCGCGTCAAATCCGCGGTCCTCAATTATCTCCTTCACTTCTTGCGCGCTTATTATACTGGCGTCATGCATCACAACAGCGCGTTCCATGACCAGCGAAACGGAAACACTGCCCACGCCCACGACATCCTTGAAGCCAGCTTCAACAGCAGATGTGCAAGCACCACACGTCATGCCCTCGACCTTAAGCGTTGTAGTCGTCATATGTGAGGTCGGTACTCTCGAGAGAGGTTTCCCGTCGTTATTTCTCGAAGGGGAGAGGAGCGGGTCCGCGTCTTGGACGCTCGTAGGGAGGAGGGACGACGGCATTATTGCGGTTTGGGTTGTGTGAAGGAGAGGTAGGATATGTCGCGCCGGCGCAGACACTCGAAGGAAGAGCGTAGTCAAGTCGTAGGAATGGTGGCGCGAGCAGCTGAGAGCGGCCTCAGGCGCAGGTGGTGAGCACGGGAAGCCTTGCGATATCGGTACCGAGTCAAAGCGGCCTCCTTGCGGCCATGTTAAAGGAATAATCCAGCGCTACAGGATCGGTAATAGATGTTATAGGCGACTCCTGTGACTCGGAGTGTATTACAGATGTGTGAGAGAAGGGCGTACGAGAAAACACAGGTGAAACGTAGATTAGAAATGCTGATGTATGGGAACAAAGATCCATCTAGGTCCGGCAGCCAGCCACACGCCCCCCGGACTTTCTGGCCACTCACAAAGCTTGCCGGTTCAGCCTTGTCGCTAGTGTGCGGCTGATCCGGCAGTAGTGAACGTCGAAGCTTCTATTTCTGTTACACCTTGTCTGCTTTGGGAAATGTACACTTCTACATGTATACAGTCTAGAGCTTTCTCGGACTTGTGTCCAAACTGGAAGATAGAATATAAAGTCTAATGTTCCGGGCTACAATTACACGGCAGGTCTACTACCTAACCATCTCCCACCTGAGAGGCTCACATTTACGTTCAGTACCCGTCGGGCCCATCGTCCCTTAAGACACTCACTCATCGAAGAGAACGACCGGAAAGGCCAGGTCCACCGACCATACCACCATAAAGAGGCCCAAGGAGAAACTCATATCGTATTCAGCCAAACTACCGGATGAGATTCGCCTCGTGATGGTGCAGATAGACGAGCAAAGACTGAGCTCGCTTGTCTAACGTGATCCACGTCCCACGGCCGAAGATCTTCAGCATTTCACAATTCAGCGACGATTGCAACCATTGATTTCCTTCTGGGTTGAGTACCTGCAGACACGATTGGCCCGGCACCCACTGAGCTCTTATGATTTGGGCGCTCCCACGAATCGTGCACTTTCATCTTGAAGGGCAAGGATGCTTGCCAGCTTCTTCAGGACGAGATTTATGCTCTTCGCCTCCCAGTCAAGGTCATAGTAGGTGGTCGTCTTATAACAGCCCTATGTATTCATCTGCTTAACTATCCTACAACCTCTTAACGTTAGGGGCGATTTCAAGTTCAGGTTATCGTCTGACAGTCGCATGTGTCGCAATGATTGAAACAACACTTTCTCCAGACGTCGAAGTACATCGCCTCGATGTACCAACCGCAGTAGAAGACAAATTCGACAGCCTGATGTCCACCCGCCGCCGCAGCAAACGTGAGATCTCACTGCTGCCTCGTCAGCCTTTGCGGGCCTGAAAAATACGTGTGCATGTTTACACGGCGCCACATCTCGATCTAGTCCGCGGCAACAATGAGTGAGATCGATGCTTCCATCATTGCGGTGATGTCTGGCCCTCCCCCCTCTCCTGACCTTCGAGTACCAAGCAAAAGGAAAATCGAAATAAACTGATAACACACCAGCGCAAGGAACCAACGTGGAAAGTAAAATTTGCAAGGACGTCTGAGTAGAAGGGAAAGAGCCAATCCCTACCGGTTTGTTTCTACAAGAGTAGGGACAGCTGACTTTGAACAGCATCAGCCATGACTCCCTGTGAAATGCGCGTCAGCGTCTGCAGAAGCAACATGTCGCAGCCGACGTGACGGGAAGTCTGTTTCGGTTGGGTTCAGCACGTGTTTACAAGGCCCCCACGTGTCGCTGCGATTGTCTGGGAAAGGCTCGCCGGTCGCGGAAAGTTGAGTAGACCGACGTTATGCATGTACGCGTGCAGATCCAGGACAGTAAATGAGAACCTGGAAGCAGCACAGGCAGGTCGCTTAGCGTGGTCGTCCTACGTTGCTTTCAGATCGACCCGAAAGAAAGACTGTGGTTACTAGTCAGCTCTGCAGCGTCACATCCTGGTCAAAGGCTGCGGCAAAGCTCAAGCAGGTCCGGAGGCTGAGACGGTCGAGCACGGCGAACGCTCCATCTCGCCCGTGCCTCTGGAAGAGAGCGAGACGAATTGGACACCAGCCCCGTCGTGAATGCCTCCACCCAGAATTGCCAAAGGTAACTGGTATCAGTATCATCAGACGGTGACTGACTAGTGGATAGAGAGCTGCCTTGGGACCCTTTGTTGCTGTGACAGCCTCCTGCGAATTAGTTCGCCCTCAGAGATGTTTACAGTAACACTGCTGCAGATCTTCTACGCTGACGTTTTGGCGGTTCCTCGACTCCGGCCGGATAGTCATCAGCCGCTATGCTCGCTTCGAAGGAGGCATCTTCAGTTCTCGAGGAGACTGGGCTTCCGCTTGCAGTGGCACTGAAGGGTAAAGCAACGGATGCCTGTCTCCGCACAGCAGCGTTTGCGCTTGCAATGAAGTGGTTCCGTTGCTCTTGCCTCAGATCTCGAGGGGTTGCGCAACCCTGCGGGTTCTTGGCGGAAGCTGTTCGAGTTACCCGTCATGGCGTACGATTCGACCTGCGTTGTATAGTACTGCGGGCTGCCAGTGCGTGGTGTACACCCTGAGTAGTCTTCCCGCTGTATGATATGTTGGCACGAGGGTGTAAGCATTGCCGTCGTACACGGGTGCTTCGTTGCCGTAGTTCTGAGCTCAAACATGCTTCGGGTACCGACGGCTCCAGCGTACACCGCCCGTCGTCGCAATGCGTCCGAACGGCCAGACGGACCTTTTAGCTCCGGGAAATTGTTTGGCGCAGCCGGCAAATGTTCCCAAGTGGAGGGTACAATGTAGTCGTCGAGATTTTTGCGGCTAGTCCCACCGTAGCCATCAGGTTTCGCGTCGGCAATGCCGGTACCAAACTCGACCAGAACTTCGAAACCGTGTTCGCGGCCTTTGTGTAATTTGGTGCCAGTATTGCCTCTGATTGTGGGAACTACATCCGTCATCACGTCTTGCTCGTCGCTCGCAGCGCGATTCGCCCTCTGAAATTGCTTGAAGGCCGCCTCGTCGCATTGTGATGGGGACAGAGAGCTTCGATCACAGGCAAGGCGCTCGCAAATGTCTTGCATGTTCTCGGCTTCCGGAGGGTTCTCAATTGAGTCTTCATATCCGTCGGGATACACGCCATGGCCAATCGGCAGTTGCTCAAACTGAGGGTTGTACGGACCAGTTGTGCCTGTGCTGGCTAGGATAAAGTCCCGCTGTCTCTTGCTCTTCTTTGGTTTCGGCTGGTTCATGACGTCCTCAATGGTTGGCGGTTCGGCGTACTGTAGCTTATGTCAGTTTGTCTCCATAGGAGGGTAGTAATCGCATACTCAGGCCGCGAAGCTGACTGAATTTGGACCGCCATCGCGGGCAGAACTCCCCAGCTGCTGAGTGTTTGGCCTCAGCAGTCGTCGTGCCGTCTCCTGGACCTTGAGTGTTCGAGGAAGGAGAAGTATGTTCGTCAATCAGGCGGGAGATGGCGAGGTCATCAAGCGGAGCTGAAGAAGGTGTTGTCGGACTCGTGATGTCGGCGGTGGTGGAGTTGCTGGGAGAGGGTGCGAGGTACCGGAATGGCGAGCCGACGTATTGCAACAGTGTTGTGCCAGAGGCCAGTCCGGAGACCAGCCAGTGCCACATCGTCGATGCTTGTTCTCTCATGTTCGACGATCGAACTCTCTCACACGCAAAGCGCGTGTGAGAATGATTCTGGAGAGGTTGTACCAGATGTCGGGATTATAATTATCGAAGCTTCCCCTCTGTCTCTCCAGCCTGACTCATTTTTCATTCTCTTCTTAAGCACATTCGTCGTGCTCTCGTTCCCGCTGGTGCTGCTCTTTCTGTGATCACATGACCGCTGGGTAGCAACCGGTGGACTGTATGCGATTTGCCGTTGTCGAAGGTGCTGGTTGGATCGTGCTGAGATGATTGCCGCATGTGCTTGCGGGCATATTTCGCGCAGCTATCTGCGCACCGGACGCGAGGTGAATGAACGCAGTCATGCTCGTCCAGAGCGCGACGTAGCAATGCGCCAATGATCAGCCGCCATAAATCGCGACTGTCTACATGTATGGTTGCGCTGACGGCTGTCGGAGGGTTGGGTGAGAAGCATCCAGACGTGCCAGTCGTGCAGAAGGTCGTCCGGACTATGTTGCATTGTGCATGGACGGCACGAAGTCGCCCGGGCGCTTTCAGCACATCCAGCACTTTGAGATCTGTCACCTACAACTCCACCACCGCCAAAAAGCTTCTCTGTATCGCGTCTCAACTCCTCTTGGCACTCCTCTTGCGTCACATTCATGACCTTATTATCAAGGTACTAGATGGTCCGCGAAAACCAGGCCAAAATCTGATGGCCAGTAAGAGCTTGACCAGAAGGAGGTGCTCGGGAAAGGAGGTGCAGAAGCAGGTGCCTGAGGAGGCGCATCTGACGAGCTGCCACACCAAGGAGGTCTGCGGTGACACCGGCAGTGCGCTTGCCAGTGCCTTCAGCCTTCGAACGGCTCGTCTTTGGTGCTGGTGTCTACAGAGGTAGATCTCCTAGAGCAGAGGGGTTCAAGGAGTTCGAGGAAGTCGAGGAGGCCTATTTGGGAAGCATTGTCACGTAAATCACACTCTGAGGGCTTGTTACACTATTTCAACGGCTATACAGCTCGAAGTCGAGCCTCAATTCAAGCAAGTAATACAAAGCAGTGCACCGGTGGTGATTTGATCACGTTGGTCGCGACTAACTAAGGTACCTGTAGGAGTTCGCTAACAAAGCCGGACAACGGCGTTCCTCCGCGCGTCGCCGAGCTCAGGGGTTAATATACATGTTAGGTAGGTAGCCTTAAGAAATGTAGCCTCATGGAAATCACTGTAATGTGCGGATCTACATGTAACTTACCCAGTACTATCAAACGCGGCAGGCCAAATGTCGCCAGCGCGCATGAGAACAGTTTGTTTGACTTGTTAGCGTTCCTCTTGTGAATTTGGCTGATAGCATTCGCGGCTTCAAGCATCTCATTGAAGCGGTCGATCCCTTCTATGTGTTCCCTTGCGACGAGACCGCATGCAGTTTCAATGGCAGAGCGTGCTTTGTCTTGTCTTTGAAACAGATCTCATACTATTCTGCTCCCCCTCGTTCTCCAGTGGATAGGGGTCGCTTGCTTTGGCCGAGCAGGCCCTTGTAACCGGTCACATCGAGGTAACCCTTGAATTCTGTCTCCCGTTTCGGGCAGTCTGCAGGATCCTCGAGCTTGTTTTGATCAAACAGGAATCGATGTAGGTAGGGCTCGTGGTTGCCTTGTCTTGTTCCATCTGCGGGAGTTGGTGTCAGCGTTTGGAATGGCGAACTGCATCAAGACACCGGTTCTGGTTAGCTAGGACGGCTGCGAACTTCCAAATCGAAGCAATCACAGGAGCTTGGGCGAGGTCAACTTACTGCTACCCCAGCACAGCATCGAACCGGAGCCTAATTCCGAACTGTATAGCCGTTGAGAAGGTGTAGGAACCATACAATCGCGATTTTGATCAAGGGCACCGCGCAAACGAGCCGATTCCGACACCCCTAAGCGAGCAGCCCCTCCTCGTACTCTGCGACCAAGAAGAGTCGGGCAGGGCCCAAATTAACCAGTCAACGTCCGCGTAGCACCAAATCACTTGTCACTGATCCTAGCTCTTCTCGGAAGTCGATTTCGCGCATTAGCCCTCGTGCTCGTGACGGTAACGGTCGGAGAGACGACAAAACGCTCGATTTGACGCAGGAAACCCCTGATGAGGGTGTACGAGGTGTAGGAGGTATATGAAGAGCTGTAGAGAGTCATATCAGCCAGGTTGCAAAGCGACTCAGTTGATCGAATAGCTGTCAGAGGTGCACTTGCGCGCATAGGGACCCAATTGTCATGACATCAGTAGTCGTCAATGTTGTGCACCTTACAGTAGGCAACGGTCTAGTCAACAGTCTACCTAGGCAACGGTCGTGATGCATGTGAACGCGTGCTCAACACATGCATCTTGCAGTGCAGAACATAGATACTTCGTATGCAAGCACGGCGGTTCACTCAAATCCACCTGTGGCGGCAAGGTTATGGATCTTTCCAGAAAGAAACTGTACGACAGACCGATCAATGGAAGGTACATATGAACCCAGAAGCTCGGTGAATGTGTCTTTGGCGTACTCTATCTGAGTGTGTCCCTTGTTCGTGTTTTGCGAATCCGGCACTGACCCTCCCAAGCGAAGGAAGTGAATGGGGAAGAAGTAGCGCTTAAGCTAGAACATCATTCAATCGATCCATTTTCCCCAGAAGACGACCCCCCGTAAGTACGAGGCTTTCTACGATGCTGTTGGCTTCCCGAAGGTGTATCAGTCCGGCCAGCACGACATATCGGAAGTCCTGGCTCTCGGAATGCTCGGTCCCACTCTTCACGATCTGAACGCATATCGCAGGCATCGCTTTTCATTGAAGACGACGCTTACCATTGCAGACCAGATCCTCATACGACTTTAACAACTCCACTACACTCCAATTCCGTCATACACCGCGACATTGAACCTCAGAGCTGTTTACCTGGCACCGGTACGAAAGGCAATGTCATCTACGCTACCGACTTCGGACTGGCAGACGACTACGTCCTGTCGTGCTCTAAAGCGACGGAGGAGGCTGCTCCAAGGTCGCCTCTCGTCGGTATGCTAGGTACGCTAGCGTTAGGGAACACCAAGGACAAGGTGAGGCTATGTGCGCATGGTCTTCTGTGCGTATCACTAAGCAGTAGCAGTGCAGTCACTCCTAAAGGACGACTTGGAATTGCTTGGCTACATGATGGCGTTCTCCCTGCTGGGAAAATTGCCGTGGCAAGGGTTGCAAGCTCACGGGAGGGAAGAGCTAAGGTAGCTCACGGCAGACAAGAGTAAACTCACGGCATAGACACCCAAGCTCATAGCTAGAGAGCAGAATCGCTTAGTGATAGAAAAGAAGTTGACGACCTCACCGGAGCAGCTCTGCGAGCATTTACTGGAGGCAATTGCGCAGTACATGCAGGAGGTGCAAGACATGCCCGATGGAGGTCGACCAGACAACAAGAGATGCCAACATGAGTTCCGAAAGTTGGCCAGGACACAGGGGTACAAAGATGGCGACGCCTCCGATCGGACGATACGCCTCTTTCCAGAAGGCAAAGCCGCAGTATCCAAAAGCAGCGAACGGGCTGGCGTGCGACAAGAAGTGGCCATGTTCGGGTCTCGTTCCGATCGTACGTGACCACCCGCTCTTGGATCCGCCCATGTCCATCCATTGATGCACGGCAGCTTTTGAACCTCACCGCGAATGCACAACCCCTGACTTTGGACAGAGGCTTGCACAGCACTTGCACAGCGGTCAACAGCCTGAAGTGGACGCCGCCCATGATACCCTCTGCCTGCACAGAAGCCTATATGACCACAGTGCAAACGTCGTGTGTATGATCTTGTCACGGCCTGTACGTTACTTCGTGCATTCCAGAATACCTTTGACCTATCAACACGCCGTGCGTCTGTGCAAAGTCCTCCAGGCGAGGAAGTTGCCATCTGAATACTCAAACAGCGCTTTCGGAGGCTCAAGGCCATCCGCCGTCGTCACCGCTCGGATCTCTCGAAGTCGACACTTTTCATTCGTTGAGCAGTCGTATCCACCTGCGGTTCGTCCTGCTAGACATTTGTCGAAACAGTGACTCAGTCCTTGGTGTGCTCGGATAGTTCTCCATGTAAGCGCTTTCGCATCAACGTGTCGTACGAAGTGCTGTTGCCGCACTTGCAAGGTCTCTTACCTGATACATATTTGCATGGTTGAAGCAGATCAGCATATCGATATCAGTTGTACTCATCACTTCACGGGAGCAGAAACTCACTCCAGTTTTTGGGTCACTCGACGGAGCAGAGATACGGTTCGTCTTGCACGCAGCTTTCACGCTCCGCACCGTCAGAGCTCTCTCGGACCTGTACAGTTCTCAGACTACAGGATACCCTATAAAATCTGATACTTTAGGCTACAAAGATATGAGAACACCTTGTGAAGCGTATCTGAGCAATAATTCCATCACATCCGGATCCTAGGGTATAGAGCGCCATAAAATACAAATCAAAAAAGTCAATCTTGCATCATAGCTCCTCCTCCGGATCTTGATCATGATACCCAGAGACGCTAGTCAACTGAATATCGTACCAACTACTTCCGCCAGCACCAAGTGCCGCATCATGAGCTCGTTTTCTCTGAGCCAGGCCGTCTTCCAATCTGCTCCTAGGCGTTGAGCGAAGCGTAGACGGGGACGACAGCTTGGCTCGCTTCTTCACGCTATTTTCCCGACCCACTGATGCAGATCGACTCGCGCTTTCGGTGCGTTTCTGGTTTGCATGTAGTCTCTCAGGGCTGGGTGTCGAAGCAGGCGAAGGCGTACGTTCAACTCGCCGGCTTTCTTCACCCTGAACTTGACTGTCTGCATCCGATCGATGTAGATTGAGCATGTTGTACATGAACTGGTCATGGATGAAGCTCTCGCCTGAGCAGAGATCTCCGAAGAGCGACTTCATGCTGACGTCGGCGTTCCATGTACGCTCATCCACCGTGCAAGGATAGACATCTTTCGGCTTGAAGGCTTGCACCAGGTAGCGCAGCTCAGAGTAAGAAGAGTGCCGGGAATACGGAAAAGTAATCTGCCGCGTACGAGGGGAGTGCTTGGACCGCACCATATCCTCGCCATCACCCACGCCAAGCTTTGCAAGAACGGGCAGGAAGCGGTCCAGGGGTATTTTATCCATGTCTTCTAGTCCGTCTGCATCTCCCTCTCCACCATGCTGCTCCAGAAGACTCAAAGTGTCCAGCCTGATGTTTGTCCCGCCAGACTGGAGATGCTTGGCCAGTAGATTCAGCAGTTTCGGTAGACTCTCTTTGCCCGCCAACTTCGCCGAACACAGTGCCATCAGCTGGGCTACAACCTGTATGTCGTTCAGCTCAAGTTCATGCACCTGATCCAAATCACCCTGCCCGCCGCCAGCGCCCAGCTCTGCATACTCCAAGCCCTGGTGCCTCGTGATGATCGGCGTGATTCGCACAACATTGTTGTCGTCAAACACTGAACATCTTGTCCCTCTTTCGCAGCTATGCACTCTGCAACCCTCTCTTTCATAACTTAGACAGCCCTTCTGGTAGTGATTACCAAGCTGGAATCCCACCAGCGCCGCGGTCTCCGGTGTGAAGCACTCTGCTCTGTTTCCCAAACATCGATACAACCGCGACCGATACTCATCCAGATGGATCTTCGTCTGCAGATGGGCCGCCAACGCACGCCAAACATCTTCATACCCGAACGTCCATGCATCCATGTAGAACACGACCTCCCTATCGTCCCTCATAGAGCCATCCACCTTCCGCAGTAATTCGGCAATCCCATCCGCTTTGGAAGGGAACTCTTTGTTGGGCGCTTCTTTGGTGGCGAATGTGGTATCGAGATATATGCAATCAAGGCATTTCCTGCCCTTGGTGTACGGAATGAGTATGGGATGCCTGACCAATGCATCTACCCACCAGCCTTCACTCCTCACGTCCCCCGTGTAAAGGATAGCTTTGCCATCGCCTTCGATCAGGAACATAACAGCGCCGACGCAGTGATTAGCGTCAAACAGCGTAACCCTGATCTCCTTCCCAGGGCATAGTTCAATTGTAGTCGGCGTCTCCAGAGGTATTGGTTTCAGAAGGTTCTTCAGGTGGCGGTAGGTCTGTTTGCGGGTTTCCAGGATGCCTTTGGCGAAGTTCATCCGGTGGGGGTACTTTTCGAGCCGGAGCAGTATCTCCCGCGTGGCGGCCGAGCAGTAGACAAAGGGAGATTTGAGAGACTCCAGGCCTTTGAGATGGTCGGAGTGGACGTGGGAGAGGAAGCATGCTAGTGCTGGGGGAGCGGTCGGCTGAAATTGGAAGTTGTCGATTCGAATGTGAGGGAACTCGGAGAGAAGCCCAGAGAATGTGGACATATTGACTCCGACGATCTGCCCCGTCCCATTCTTGATGGAGAAGTTTGTGAAAATATTGCGCTTTGCGCAATTGGTGGCGAATGGTTTGGACGTCGAAGTTGCCTAAGTGAGGAGGTGCCAAGACATGCGCGCGGGCTTGGTTCAAAGTGAGGCAGGCACAGAAGGACAGAAGGTACATGTATAAGGTACAGGCGTATGTCCATGGTCTTGCAGTGTCTCGGTAAAAATGGCAGCATAGGCTTTATTATTCTTGATTTGGTATTCCTTGCGGTCATGGAAGCTGTTATATATTTCCCTCAGTCTGCCCATCATTACAGTACCCGCGCCAAACGCCCCGCTACCTGTCTACCCACATGGTATACCGTTATCGCGATGCAAAATCGCGGCGATCATGCTATACCCCAAGTAATTCGATCACAATATGCTCCAGCCGAGAGAATCGGTGGTGCGGATCTTCTATCGCCGACCCAAGTAGCTCCTGTAGAAGTCGTCCACACTATCACCGCCCAGACCTCCGTTCCTTCCCAGACTCCTCACCTCCTTCTGCGCCGATGTCACCTTTTGTTGCAGAGCCGCAGCTCCGGTGTCGATCATCTGCAGTTGAGCCAAGTGGCCATTGAGAACGCGGACGATCTGGCTAAGCGGATCATCACCGGCCGCCTTGCCGCTCTTGTTGAGTCGCTTTCCTGCATCGTTGATCTCATCGATCATGGAAGTGAGGTCGTGCGACATCGAAGTTAGGCGGGTCGAGCATCGCTCGGCCGTGCGGTATCTGTGATCCATGTCAGTATTCGTTTTCAGAGGCGAACGTATATTACAAAAACTTACACTCTCTCACGCTCAGCGTCCACACCACCAATATCGCCGCCTCTCTCACGCTCCATGCCCTCTACCATCTTCTCTAGGTGATCAAGTGCGTTGGCAAGTTCGTCTTGCTGTCCCTCCACCTGACTAAGCTGCCTCTCTACCTCGGAAGTGTCGCGCTCAGCCTGGAAAGTGCGCGCATAGAGTTTGCTGATCTGGTCGCTGTTCTCGACTAGCATGCGGTCCCAAGCTGAGATCTTGGTGGCAAGAGAGCCGAAGTTCTTCTGGTGGTTGGAGAGGGATGAGCTCCACATGGTGAGGATCTCCTCGAGGGACTTCGAAGCGAGACGAGAAGTAGGCGGTGGCGCTGGGCCGGTAGATGTGGCGCCAAGCTTAGGGGCGGTGGAAGTTGCGCCGGATGTGGCAGTGGTTGAAGGTTGGGTCGTAGCAGTATTGGATTCGGCGGGCTTTGCTCCGAACAAGCTTGGCGCCGATGCGGTGGTCGCAGATGGTTGTGATATAGAGGATGTATCAGCTGGCTTCGCGCCAAACAAGCTTGGTGCTGGGGCAGCAGACGAGGTCGCTGAGGTGGAAGCAGGTGCTCCAGAAGAAGGTGTAGAGGGTTTACCAAGGTTACCGAACAGGCTTGGCGCAGATGTGCCGCTTGAAGCAGACGCAGCAGATGCAGCTTCATCCTTCTTCTGACCTAAGTTACCGAAAAGACCCCCAGACGCGGCGGGTGCAGGAGCATCCTTCTGTTCGGTTGGTTGAGATGGCTTGGAGCCTCCAAACAGGTTCGAAGTTGGAGCTGCGCCAGACTTTCCATCCGATGCAGGAGCCGAAGTAGCATTCGCGTTTCCGAACAGGCTGGGTGCGCTGCTTGCTGCTGGGGCAGGAGCTGCCTTTGAAGCGTCTGCGTTGTTAGAATCCTGCGTCGCTGTAGAAGTCGAGCCGCCAATGGCACCGAAGAGTGGTTTAGAATGGGACTGTGTCTGGGTGTTTCCGAACAGAGAGGGCGCAGATGGTGTGGACGAGGCTTGGCCGGTGTTATCTGCAGGCTTGGCTCCAAACAGTCCGCCGGACGGCTTGTTCTGGTCCTCTGCTGGCTTTGCTCCAAAGAGGCTTGTAGTAGGCTGGCTTTGGTTGTCCGCCGGCTTTGCTCCAAAGAGTCCACCAGAAGACTGCGTGTTGTTTGTACCAGATCCGAAAAGATTGGTTGTGCCCGATGCTGGCTGGGCTCCGAAGAGGGACGGGGCCCCGTTTTGCGAGGGCGGTGGCCCAGCAGGCGTAGTTGAGAAGCTCAGTGGTGATGGTTTGTTTTGGGTAGGAGTAGATGCTCCTGAAGGAGCGGCGTTCCCGAAAAGCCCGCCGCTAGATGGCTGCTGGTTGGAACCTCCTCCAAAAAGGTTCGACATTGGTGCTTGTGATGGTGTAGTTGGGTTGCTGCCTGCTGCAGAACACGCTGGCGGTGCTAGGCTATTCTCTTCAGGTTTCTTGCCGAATGTAAAGCCAGAATTTCCTGAAGAACCTCCTCCTCCACCTCCAAACAGACTGCTTGTGCCTCCTGTGCTTGCGCCGCCTAAGCTGAATGCACCTCCGCCAGAAGTTCCAGCATTTCCAAAGAGTGATGGTTTGTTCTCGCCGCCTGATGTTGCTGTGTTGCCGAAGAGGCTGCTTCCTGAAGACGCAGGTGTGTTGCCGGTGCTTTGTCCGAAAAGGCTGGAGCCGGTGTTGGATGGCGCCGAACCGAAGAGTGAAGGAGCAGAGCTTCCGCTGGAGGCTGCCGGGCCACCGAAGGTAAACTTTGGAGGGTCAGGCATGGCGGGCGAGCTCTGCTTGTGTAACGCTACACCTGCAATCTTCCGGTCAACATGCGCTCTTTTGCTGCATCAATCGTTGGCGCCTGGAGACTAACCTGATTTTCAGTTGAATGACGGATACAGATATTGCTATGCGATTCGATTTGTGAGTTACAACTTCAGAAGAAGAGTGGTTGGAACAGAATAATACTCAGAATGTATCAACGTGAATTGTCGCGCTCATGTTCACTTGAGAAGACGCGAAGCTGATGGTTTGCGGAAGAAGCCGTCAAGCTTGCACTCCGCAAGCTGGGAGCCAGGGTTGCTCCACAGCACAGCCCGCTTCGTCAGACGTCTCGACTCCCCACGACATCACCAGCTGTTCTTAAACCCTACGTCAACATCAACTTTTCTTCGTACTACCCCCAATCCTCGATTCTACGCCCCAATATCCAGAGTGTACAGTGCTTTTGCTTCGGGAACAACGAAGGCCTCACTGAGAAGCTCATACCATGTCTGAGCTCGCTCCTCCATCGGTGGAGGTCCAAGACCCCGGTGCACACGAGCTAGCTGGTAACGTCATTGCGCTCATGAAACCGCTTTCCAGATGCTAATACGGTATAGAATCTTCAGACGACCACTTCTCTGACGCTTCTGAAGGAAAGCGCTCCTCTGGACTTTCCGTTCCTAGCTCTCCTATTCCTATTACTCGCGTCGAGCGCGTTGACGACAATCCCGCCCATGGTGAAGTCCCAGGCACCGAAGCGTACAAGCAGCGGACACAGGACGCAGTCCCGGATGAGATGGAAGTCGTTCCAGAAGGCACACGAAGCCGCAGCACATCAAGGCTGAGACAAGAGGACCGGCCATTGACGCCAGGAGGAACTCCAGTCCCCAAAACTATTGTCGAGAAAGTGGACCCGGACACTCCTAGCTATGGTGATGTTCCAGGGACCGCGGCCTATGAGATGAGAACGGCAGATGCAACTCCAGATGTAGTTGTGAAGGCTCCAGAGGAGACGAGGAAGAACCTTGAAGGTGAGTGCATTCCTGATTCAGCCCAGCGGTCCTTTATTTGACGGGAGAAGGATCACCAACGATGTCCCACAGATCTCGATCCAGAAGCCCAGAAGACCGCGAGCATACGCCAGGCAGACCGCTGAGCGAAGATGCAGACTCAGAGCAACCTGCTGCCACTGCTACCGAGCCTGCTGTAGCAGAGAATGAAGAATACGACGAATTCAATGACGGAGAACTAAACGAGCAAAACGATCAAGAAAATGGTGACGATGGCTTTGGGGACGACTTTGACGATTTTGAGGAGGGCGATGGTGGGGATGATGACTTTGGTGATTTTGATGACGGCTTCCAAGAGCCCGAGCCTATCTCAGAGCCTCCTCAAACCGACAATGTACAATTACCTCCTGACCCGCTAGCCAGCCTAGTAAGTAGAACTCAATCTGAACCACTTCCGATAGCCATGTTACATGATCTCGTGACTAACCGGCATCTAGCCAAACCTCACCTTCCAAGACCTGCAAACACCTGAAGACCTCCTAAACTCCATGGGACCATACCTCTCCCAAATATTTCCTGAAGTGGATCCTACGACCTTCACCGCGCCCCCTTCTCAACTCCCCGCTGCCGACCCTATCCTGACCGACCGCAGCGCCTCCCTCTGGGCGCAGCTGGTCGCGCCACCACCCCTACAACCACCAAACTGGATAAGATCCAGGATCCGACGCCTCTTCCTCGTCTCCCTTGGCGTACCCGTCGATCTCGACGAAATTCTCCCCGCCTCAAAACAAAAGAAACTCGTCCTCCCATCCATCCATCTCGACTCGCCACGTGAAAGTTCTCAAATCTCCAGGCTGAAGAAAGAGAATGCCTCGACGACCTCTGTGGATTCCTCTGGCAAGCCTAGATCGGGTAGCAAGGAACGGAGCAGAAAGGGTGTGCCTGAACGTCCGGGTCCGCCGCCGCCGCCAGATTTCGACGCTAATGCGGCGAGCTTGTTGTGCTCTACGACTGATATCGCCATGCAAGGATATAGCGACGAGGAGTTGAGGGCGCATGTTGAGAGGTTGGATGAGCTGGTCAAGAGGGCGGGAGACGTGTTGGAATACTGGTTGAAAAGGAAAGATAGCGCGGTGGGCGATAAGGAGGCTTTCGAAGGGGTTATTGAGAATCTGGTCGGTTTTGTGAGGAGTAGGAAGACAAAGCGGTGATACGAATACGCCGATAGTGAGCGTCTGCATAGCTGCATGTCTGATCAAGCAATTTCAGCCAAGCTGACTGACTACGAGTGGCATTCTTCAACGTGTGGATGCTTGACACAGGTGAAAGGCTTGGCGCTCTTCAAGATACCTAAGTGTACCTTACGCCCACTTCACCTCACTTTCCATTCGAATCGCTTCGATTTCTTACTTGGCCTTCTAAACAAAGCCTTTCCACTGTCTGGTCTCCACCCATGACCTAGATTACACTCTCGCTGGATCCCTTTTGTTGTCAGCACTCATCGGAAGCACATGGCGTACACTGGAGCTTCCGCCAGGAAGAAACAGCTAGAGGCCGCTGCAAAGGCGCGATTAATTGGCGCACACGGTAGTGGAAGTCAGCAAAGTAGGGAACATTCGCGTAGCGTTGGAGGTACAGTCATGTCCTCGAAGACTTCGTCACTCAGCGCTAAGGAAGTTATAGATACGGTAACCACACTCCCATTCAGATTTCTCGATCTACCGGCCGAACTGCGCGTACGCATCTATGAGTATTGCGTTGTCAATACCTGGGTCAAGACATGGATGAAGGCACAGCCCGTTGCCGAACTGTTCTCGTCAGACTCACTGAAGGAGTGTGACCAAATCATCAAGCAGCTGGCCATTTCGCGCGTCTCGCGTCTGCTCCGGCAAGAAAGCGTCCCAATCTTCTATTCGACAAGTCATTTCTTCGGGTACCTTCCGCCGTGGAGGAAGGTCCTTCTGTGCCGCTGGCTAGGCAGCCTTACCGACGATGTCGCTGCTTCACTTAATACGGTCGAACTTTCCGTGCGAGGATTTTTGCCAGTTGGGCCACGCCTCTCCGTCACTCTGAGACCGAACTCGAAGGAGATACCGGTGATGACTTTGGACAATCATCAGTTGCCATCTCACCGGTCAATCCTGGCCGCAGCAAAGGGTAGTACGCCTCTTGCAGTAGACGCCGAAGCGCGTCTGGTCTCAACCTGGTACCGCCTAGGACTCAGGGCGCGGAATGCAACAGGACAAGATCTCGTGGAGCTTGTGGAATCGATCTTCGGCATAGAGTTCTGATACACCGCAAGGTGTACGCGATGTCGTCAGCGCTTGAGTGCAATACAGTATACATCCTAAGCTGAGGGCCGATCGTTTCAAAAGTATTCATGTGGCCGGGTCTCAGCGGAGCAGTCAGAAGTTGGTGCTATACCACAAGCTATGGGAGGATCTCTGTCGATATTTCACGATGCCAGGAGAAGCGTGTGGCGAACGAATCTGATTTCGCTGCCAAAATGTAACTTAGTTATGCGGGTTTTGCTGGCCTCATTCACAACGTCAACGCAAATGCATCGTTGATTGCACTTACCTAAGTACGCGGCCTTTGTAGTTTTGAGCGGGGTTGGCTGTTCGGGTATCCTCATATGCTACCTACCTAATCTTCTGTGCCAGCTTGACGCACACATGCACCGTAACCAAAACTATGACCTCAGGCTCTGATACTTCTGTACATGTAGATGTGGGTCATGCCTCTTAAGCATCTTCCATACCTAAAGTACCTTGCAACTACGGCCTTAGACCCTCAACCATCACCGATAGAATTGATCGTGCCTGTTCGGTATCTTTTATACACAAAGTACATCTTTGACTAAAGCCTTGCGCTCTAGATCAAGTCACCGATAGAGGTGAGTCATGGCTCCTAGGTGTCTTTGGATTATAACCTATATCTCTAACGTAAACAGACCTTCGCACACATTAGCTGTTGATTTGAGCTTCCGCTGTGCAATCTACGAACATGTCGACTTTTCTCGATCTTCCGCCTGAGCTACGCGTACGGATCTACCGCCTTTGTATCACAGACAACCGAAACCGCATGGCCTCCGACGTTATGACGTTGTCACTCTACAACACCTATACCGGACATGGACTATTACAGCCAGCCATCTCGCGCGTGAGTCGGTTACTGCGTCAAGAATCACTTCCGATCTTCTACGCGTCCATGCATTTCGTCGTACACGCCCACTATCCCCCAAAAAGGGACAACCCGCACATTGATCGACTCTTCCAGTGGGTGCGCAGCCTCGGCGACGCAAACGCTGCCCACGTTGGGAACCTGCGCCTGGTTCTTAATGAAGTGGAACTTCAACCCGTCTGGGAAACTTTCAAGCTGCCCGGTTCTACCACTCTCTATGTCAATTGGCAGACCGGCAAGATGAGATTGTCTAATTATGAGCGGGGTAGACCCCATCCTGCATTGAGGCCCATTTTCAGGCGTGTGAGGAAGGAGATACGGAAATTGGGTCTGGAGACACGGGCAACCACGGTGGCGGACATGTCGGCCATTCTGAAGCTTCTGCTAGATGGCGAACGACAATCCAGTTCTCACAGCGCGATCTCTGTGTGAGATATGGAAACCCCGACCGAATGCCATGTAGCATCCATGGGCAGACGGAGTCGATTCTGAGCATTGTCATTTACGAGGGTTTACGCATACCAGAAGCTCAGTTGAGACGGCCAGAGTTGATTGACAGTTAATAGAGATTACGTGTGATGTACAGGAAGCCTTCTAGCCCAAAACCATGCGCGCCCTGTGCATGTATGAGAGATTCTATTGCTGACAGCCCCATCACTTTGTATCCGGCGTATTAGGGTATCAATGTGAAGAGCCCATCCGCGACCATGACATACTCGTAACGCGCTCCTATTTCTCCATCTCCACCGCGGTCTCGAACTTCCCAATCGGCTCTTGGTACTTCTGCTGGTCTAAGAGCAGCTCACCATAGTAGTTGTTGACGTCCGGCATCTGGTCGCAGTTCTTCATTCAGAGGGGGAAGGTGGCCATCAAGGAATCGATGAGCCCATCTTGTAACGCGTGACGCCGAGCTGGAACGCGCCGAAATTCTTTGCCCACTCATCGGTGAAGGTCCTTACTCTTCTTGCGATCCAATCTGCGATTAACCGCGCCAAGTACAACCTACTCGCGTCAGTCTCGTGTTCGGTGTTGTAAACCGCAAGTCAGCTGACTCACCTTAAGAATGCCATCACCCGTCAACCGCTCCCCTTCCGCTCCCAGAAACGGCACAGTATCAACCATATCGCGAATCTCCTCGCCCGCAATCTCCGCCAACTCGTCATCGAGCTGTCTCAGATGCTTCCGGGCCTCCTCGTCCCTGCCGACCTGGAAGAACTGCACGCCGACCTGCCACGCCGGCGCGTCGAGCCGATCGAGCTTTTTCGCCGCGGAGATCAGCACGCTCTCGACGTCGTCGCTGGGCTCACCGTCCGTGACGACGATCAGGTTCAGCGGCTTGACGTTGTCACAGGCCTTGATGTCGCAGTTCCTGAGGTACGGCTTGAGGATGCCATTCAAGCGCTGACCAGTCGGGGTGCCACCTCTCGGGCTGACGGCGCTGAAGATCTCGCGCACCGTAGCCGGGTCCTTGACGTTGCGGTGCCAGGGCGAGGCGGGCGCGTTGAGGAAATAGAGGTCGATGCCGTCGGCGTCGTGGAGTGTGATGATGGGGATGATGCTTTCGAGTGCGGCACGTGTCTCGCCCCAGCGGCCGCCGGCCATGGAACCGGAGTCGTCGATGAGGACTGCGGTGTCGAACGTGTTAAGGAAGGCGTACGCGTCGTCGGCGGGAGCGTCGGAGCTCGCGGTCGTGGCGGTGTTGGTGGAAAGAGGAACGGGCAGCGCATTCGTAGCTGGCGTGTAAGCAGGCGGTGCGTCAGTGTTGTCAGCTGTAGGAGGAGACATGGCCGCTGTGTATTGCATTAGCGGTGGTTCCTGCAGAGGGAGGAGAGAAATTTACCAGGTCTTCTCGTTGGAGTAGGTGTGCCACGTGAGCGATGCTCCCGTGTAGGTGATGCCGCATCCCATGCAGCAGCACTTGATTTGGTGCTTTTACGTGATAACTTGTCCTTGATAGAGCTAAACATAGGAGTTCTATGTGGCACACTAATGCTGCTTGTCCGATATAATGATGGGTTTGCAGATGAAAAGTTGTAGGAGGAGAGGAGGGTTGCCATGTTGGAGAGGTAGTGGTGTTTGCTCTTTACTAAACTGGTAAGTTCGATCTAAGACAACTAAGCCGTTGGCTAAACAAGTCACGTTCGAAGTCTAAGATGGAGAAGAGCGTTTGAAGTGAGGATATGAATGACCCGCTACATATTCACCATTTATATACTGGTTCCCCTTCGGCTCTTATGTCCGGTGAAGTGTTTTGTCACTCTACCGAGATTCCTAGTCCGAGGCACTGCTTGCCTTTCACTGCCTGAGAGGCGGCCTATGGCGCAAACAAATTCATTGCTTGCAGCAAGGGCGCAAGACAATGTTGCTATCACGTCGTTGTGGTATGGAGTAAATGAGTGAAGTGGAATTATAGTGGAGTCCGCAGCCACGCTGCAAAGGCTCAGCCTTGCGGCGCAGTCCGGGGAAACCGCTCAGCCGCACCCAGCCGTGCAACAGCCATGTGCTCGGATTCACTAGGGATATCTATGACAGATCTCGTTAAGGAGCCTTGACCGCAGTGTGGATCGTTGCTCTTCTTTGAAGGCGCAGCTGCTACTTAGGCCACCTAGTGAGGCAAGTTAATACGACAATCAAGCTGTGGAATGGTTCCAAGAGCGATTCAATGATGGGGCTATGCAAACACGAGTGCATCAAAGGGTAGAACAGGAGACTATACGATCCTTTATTTAGTCCGTGATCCAGCACAGAGTCATTCGGAGTACTTGAGGGCGGTGGCATCTTCTTGTTCTACATCTTTCTGTTGAATTCTCAATCGGCTGCATCGTAGACAGCACGCACAGTCAGATTGCACCAGACATATCATGATGCTATGAGGCAAACATTGGGGGGACTTCTCCCTCTATCAGACGTTAGATCCCATACTAAGTATCTCGGCTTTTGACGGTTTATGCAGTTCGATCCGTCTTGGAGGAGGGCAGCTTACCGGAGAAGCTCACTGGAACAGGCAGACAAGTGCTTTCCTCGGAAGGGCACGAATGAGACTGAGGCCGACGGGTCGATGATGCCACACTACCAGCAAGAAATATCTGGCTAGACTGGCGATTGAATCCAATACCGCCCTTCGGTTCCCCAATGAGTCACGTATCACCATAGTCCATCCGGAAATATCCCTTTCGGACATTGCACCATGCCCTGAGCCAGTGTTGAGATAGCCAACCCTAACAACAGCAACATGCATCCATAAAACTAATCCGTTTTCCTTTATCCCCTATTCCGTCTCCTCCCAGAGCGGCGCAAAAACCTACATAGCCCTCTCCGTATCCGCCCTGACTCTCTCAAAGCCAGGTCTCAGCTACCACGTGGTCGCCAACGAAGAAGAACAAGGATAGCATATTGCCTCCTAGCATTCAGTCGTTGACTGCGCGGATGGTAGAGAGTAGAGATACTGAGGCGAACATCAGTCCTCAGCTCAGGTTAGCAGGGCTCGTCGACCGAACATCTTGATCAATCGGCCCCTACGGTAGGTATCTCATGTCCCGTCGCACCTTGACCATCCATGCGTACATGGATCAATGATAGTCTGGAATATGGACGCACCAAAGTTCGAGCTGTTGCATCAAGACATCGGGGGCCAGACTGTTTTATCTGGATGGCATACATGTGTCTTGCGAGTAGTATAACGAGTAGCCAGGAATCCTAGTTTCTGTCCAAGAGCTCGCTACCACTATGAAAATTCCCAGGGCCCCAGATCTGTACACGAGACCCTTGACTGGGATATAACGATCGTGAGTGTTGGCATCACAAGATCATATCGAGCACGGTGCTCATGAAGGCTGGCTGGCGTGCGGCTGAACATCCGATTTCAAAACTCGCGACCCCTAACCTGTTCAAGCCACATTACTGCGGGCAGGTGAACCTCCATACTGCGGGTCCCTTACGTTAAGGGGTGATCTCACAATCAAAATTTGAATCGTACGTAGTTTCGATTATGAATGTGAAGTTGCCTTGGTATGCTCAAGAGTCGAGAACATCGGGCCACACTTGTAACCTGAAGAAAGCTGAGTAACTTTTACGTGTCCTGGGACAACTGGAATTAGAGATACGCTATGTTGAGACAGCCTATTCATAGTCCGGCAACAGCTGGAGATATCAGACATCCATCTACGGCCTGGTCATAAACTGATGGTGCTACACGTCACATCCTGTCTACGGCGGTCTGCATCGCGGTCGGCGGTGCCCCTCTTGAAAGCCAATCGGAGACTGCTGCAAGCGCCCACCACCCGATCAGTTGCCGCAGGCTGTAGGTATGTTCATCCAGCTTGATCACGGAATGTAAGAGTTGCTTGGTGACCACTTCGATAGACTTTCAAACGCTATACAACTAGAACAGCAAGAACACGAGGATTGTAGGACGTAAAAACAAAGTTGAACGATTCCTAATAGAATACACAGGACCGCACCCAACCGCAGAAGGCTCTTCGACATCATGAGATTCCGGGCCATCATGTGTGAGGCGCATTAGGCCTGATTCGTACCAACTTTACATACACCTGCATGTATCTGGTCTCAGTGCGTGCCAATTTGACCACTGGAGCTGCCATCTCTAGAGACCAGAATAGCTGTACGGATCGACGACAGATGATCCAGGATGTTGGAGACTGGATACTGCAGGTGATCCGGTATACAAACGTTCACAGAGAGCTAACCGAGCGATTGGCCGCCTGTTCCCTTCCTGAAGAGATAGGCTACCGCTCGGCCGAGCGCCCACCCCCGGGCACTGGACAAGGATCATTAGCTCTTGGCTCACCTGATATGACCGATTTGCGCACCTCTCCGCTAAGGCAATGGCAGCTGTGGACATCCTCGAGCTTAATTGCGGGGAGTCCTTTGCGGTCGCCTTGCGAAGGAGCAGTGCACAAGCTCTGAGCGTCGTGTATCACAGAAAGCAGCCAGCCTTGTTTGGTATCCACAACCTTCTCTTGAGCCACGCAAGGGGGCCATGATATCGTTTAAGCCCGCCACCTCAGCCTCCGCAGCTCAACCATAGCCTCATCATGGAAGCCGTGAGCGAGTGTAAGGTCCAATACTCCCGCCTGTGGGAACCACGATAGCAGCAGAATCGGCGTCATTTTGGTCGCGGAGGATATACAGCCGCTCGTGGCGCCTATCAAACTCGCGCGAACCTGC
Source organism: Zalaria obscura (assembly GCA_024184665.2). Lineage (NCBI taxonomy): Eukaryota > Fungi > Ascomycota > Dothideomycetes > Dothideales > Zalariaceae > Zalaria > Zalaria obscura. The sequence continues at coordinate 93,681 of JAMKPW020000031.1, read as the reverse complement.
GACGCGTTAGCTCTACCCAGGGCCAACTTTGTCAGGAGGAAACATACACGAATACGGCCAGAACGATGGTGACGGAGATGGTCGTCGCAGAGAGTGTCCTGCGGTTTACCATAGGCTGGTTCTTTGGCGGTGTTTGTCAAGTTGCGTTAGCGGGTTTCCGTGCGAGGCTCGGGCGCGGTAACTGCTATATTGCGCTCCGAACAAGGAGCGCCGCTCGTGTATAGGAAGAGAAAAGAGAGATTAGAGAGGGAGAACGGCATACGCTTCACATGTTGTGTTGTGAGAGGCTGTTGCCGTACGCAACCAAGCGAGTCAACATTGCGGCTCATCGGCCTATCCACAGACAATATGATACTGTGTTAGGTCTTGTTCTCGATGTCGCGACCGTCGTTGGGCCTTGCAAGGGCCATGTTAGCATGGGAAAAGGGGAGCTGATGGCCTCGCACACGAGAAGAGCCGGACTGGACACCCAGAAACCCAGCAGCTTCGGACTTCTCAATCGTTGAGCGCCGGAACAGAATTCACCCCACCGCTGACAGTGTCCCTAGATAGTCGATGCACGCGCAAAGTCACGCTAGCGCGTTTGAGGACCGGAACCTTCTTACGAGTAGGAGGGGCGTCTGGAACAGGAAGTCGTGGGAATCGCACGTCCAGCCTGGACGGTCTTTTTACCCCAATCCCTCTTCACCTCTCTTGACTGTCACGTGAAACTCTGCACATTCACTTCACATCCCAGACCAACGTCATATCTCCCCACCTTGAAGTTGTCACGTACACATGACAGCTGGAGGCAACCTGCACCCGCGGAAGAATGAAGCTCGGTCAGCCCCGTCTCCGGAGATGAATATGCGGAGAAGATGGAAGTTGGACTTGCACGGCAGAGACACACCACAGGCATAGCCGCAGCGACTCTGCACAGCGTCCCTCACCCTCGAGCTCAGCTTCTCCGCACGTAACGCCCCTTCTTCTCCTGCGCACTTTTCTGACAACTTTGAAGAGCAGTCCTGTACGTCAAAAGAGGCTGAACAAGAAGCTGCACCAACACCCTCCAGTCACGACCTTCGCCACGGCCCGTCTAACGCTCCTCGCAGCACCGAGCTACCGCGCCGCATCCATCGACCCGGTCTGGACAGCGTGGCAGCTCTGGCCAGGAGCGCAGACACGGCAGCAACCAGTCACTTGATTCCACGGCTCGTCGCTATCGAACGCGCCACCAGCCCCCGGGCCAGTATCACTGTACCCATGGCTCTCAAACGCATGACAGATCTTCCGTACCTCTACGCAGACTGTGAGGGCTTGGACAGAAGTGAGATGACCCTCTGGCCGGCAGGGCGAGGTAAGAGGTAGGGTGCTGTGAGGAAGTTGCGCAAATCCATATGAACTTCTCGCCTTGAGTTGGCCACTAACCCAGAAAGAAGAAGGCGCCAGATTTCCGTCATAGTGCTCTATCCGCCGCTTCCATTTGCCTTTTTAGAGGCTATAGTCCTCGTCTTGCGAATCTCGAAGTAATTGAAGCCCCAACGTTTCTGTGACTACCTACACTTGCGAAGAACAGGTCAGGTGAAGTGAAGTGAAGTGAAGCGAGCACGTTCGAATCCGTGTCTGCAACTCCGCTTCACTGAGCTTCTGTATCAGTCGAATATTCCCTGAACCAGCTTTCGCTACTGCACGCCATCATCGCACTCAATGTCGCGATTAACGCCATAGATGCGCGTCATTAGGACGTCCGAGAAGCGACGAATACACTCATGTGCGATTTTGACGCTGCCATATCGCGCATCCCGGAATCTGCTTCGTTTGCAGACCATTGGCGCATTCGTAATGAGAGAGTCAAGACCGGGAGATCTACGTGAGTGTTGCTCTACCTCAATCATTGTAGTAAATACCTCAATCATTGTAGTAAGAGTGTCCACCAAAGGGCGCTATGAGCTCAATAACGAGCAGATAGGTAGCATCCATGACCTGTCAGGAAGTGCGCATGCTTTGCACTTTCGACAACCTCCAGACTTATCTGCAGTGCGCCTTCGACCATTTCTCACGCGCAGTAGATATGCCCTCCAAATTCTTCGAGATGGTGTCCAAGAACAAGCCTATCCCACGAGACTTTCGAGGGGAAATCCTAGAGCTAATGAAAGGGACCATAACAAGAGTCATGCTAGGAGGAACAATCCAAGCTGCGATCAAGGGCATTTGCAGCCACAATGGCGCTCGCCGCCGCCTCAGAGGCAGAACCCGCAGGAAAGGACACTAGGAGGACGGTCTCCTGCTGCACACACTGTAAGAGGCACTTTCACACGACTGGTACCTGCTGGAATCTTTACCCAGAGCTTGGTCCACGCGTCACGAGGAGGCCGTTCGTGATATCTGGATTCCCACAACATTAGAAGCACACAGAGCGCGGATAATGTTACATCTCAGCTCAGAACAAGGCATGCTGATAAGCGGTACCCACGGTAGCTGGCCATGGTGTACAACGCACTGAAACGTACGTGAATCTGTTTCAATCTTTCTCTTCGGAGAGTCATGTCTGACTGTACGCAGTGACTCGTGTTCGTTAAGCTGGGTCGGTGGGGAGCTCACACGCTCATACTCCGGTTCAAGAGCACCAGGCTATCGCCTTTACCTCGACCACGATGTCAGTCGCAGAGTGGGCCAGCTCTCTCAGAGCTCAAGCCCGGCCCGTAGTCCATATGTGAGTACTGCTGCACGTACAATCAGAGATCTTTGCAAATGCTTAGACAAAGACTGCTGCCGCCCACGATGTAGCATTCTGAGAACATCTCACCTCGGGCACCTGCAATGAGAATGAGCTCCACAGGTAGCCGAGCTTCCGAAAATGACTATTTTCAGTCCAAGTACTTTGATGCTGAAAGTTCATCCATGGGTAGCATCAGCGCCATCATCGGTGCATCTCATTGGTCAAAAGATAGTGCTGAGCCAATAAAAATACATTTTGCCCCGAACGTGGCTCAGAAACATGCTACCGTAACTTGAACTAGTGCCGAGACGGTCACGAGCTCTGAGAGATGTCCGCGCATAAACCCCACCATCCATTTACCGTCTCCACACTGTTTTAGCTACTCCCAAAGCGGCGCAACAACCTCCATAGCCCTCTCCGTAACCGCCCTAACCCTATCCGCCAAACTCCTAGTCGCACACTCCACCTCCAGCCTCTCCAACCACACCTTCGCAACATGCTTATCGAACCTGATCTCCAATCCCGGCACCGGAATGCCCATACTATGTAACCGCTCCAACTCCGCCGCCTCCCTCTGCGCCTGTGCTTTCTCGCGAGAAATCTCGTCCAAGCCTTCATCTTCGGGCACGGGGACCAACTTGGGTTTGGCGATGGGGGTGATGGCGTCTTCGCCGAACTGGGCCTCGAGGAACATGCAGAGGCGGGAGAGACGTTCGGCGGGCGTGACGTGGGCGTGGAGGTTGCGCTCGGGTGGGGAGTGCGAGTGAGAGTGGTGCTTTGAAGATTCTGCGCAGTGTGAACAAGTAGTAGCACGTGATGGGGCATGCTGCACTTACGCTTGACAGCAGCGGGGCTGGTCTCGACAGAGAACAGAACCGCGATTACAGCATCTGCAATGCCGTCGTTTGTGATGTTACCCTCCCACTCGACCTCGACCTCGCCACGGTCTTTGCACTTGACCCTTACTACACTCATGACTTCGAAGGTCGTCTCCACAGGCCGGGCAATCTCTTCGTCCGCCTCCTCTTTCATCGCGTCTCCATTCTCTAATTTGCCATTGACCTCCTCTGATAGCACCTTGATGGCGCCAAAGGTACCTTCAAGCGCCCACTTGATCAAGTCTACACCAGCAGCAGATAGCGTAAAGCGCTGCCTACAAATGATGGTTGTTGTGGTCAAGCCAGCGTACTCCTTCAGATCTTCCGGAGCCATGAGACTGAGCTTGAAGTCATTCTGAACCAGCACACCGGAGACTATCTGGCCATCGCCTTCGATCCGTAGTTTCTTCTCCTCCGAGCCCTCCTCGTCCGACGACGGCGGCGAAGGTAGTGCGGTCGGGATATGGATTTGATTTGCGAGACGTCCAACCACCTTGGCGATCTTGTCTTGCCGGAAAGGTATGCGCAGCTCTTCGCAGTTTGCGGGTGAGAAGACCTTGGTGGGAGTGGTCTTGTTGGCGTTGAGGGAGAGAAGCTTGGACTTCAAACGCATCATATTGGTCTTCTCGCCGTGAACGAGGATCTGCGGAGGCCCTTTGTCAGCATCGGCTTCGTATAAACATGGGAGCAACGGGTTCGGATATGATATTTACCACAACTGGTGCCTGCACTTCCTCAATGAACTCCCTGTTCTCAGTACCATCGACATGCGCTGCAAAACTGTACTCCTGAACGGTGCATCGTCTTGGTATCATCACCTTCTCGTTATCTCCACCCTTTGTGCCCTTGGGACCGCCGACTCTGCCTGTCATAACGGCCTGGATGCTCTCCGGCTCTGTCAAGATCAACTTCGCCATTGTGCCTTCAACACTGTAACCGGTGATAATAACACCGTTCTTCGGGTCCGGCGCCCACCTCTCCAGCAGCGCCCTCGAAACTCCGTTCTGCAGCATACCCGGACTAGCCAGCATGACGCACCCTCCCACATCATCGAACCTTTCCAAACTCTTCAAACTCCTGATCCACCTGAAATCCCACGGTCCACCAGCACCTTTACTATCATCACCCGCAGCCGCATCCGCAAGCTTCTTCTGGAACATGTTCTTGATGTTATTATTCATGGCGTCAATGTATGTTTGATACACCAGCATGCATTTCTTCGCCAGATTACTAGCGTAGTAAATCGGATATTTCCTGTACTCCGGATGGCGGTTCCAGTAATCTTCCAGAATCAGCAACAGCTCCTGGGCTCGTCCGATAGCGAAGACAGGCATCAGAACCCTTCCGCCTCGGTTCAAGACTCCGGTCAGAGACTTCATGAGCGCCGTCTCGCGCTCCACGCGCGGGATATGAGATGCCACACCGAAAGTGGATTCGGTGATAAGAACGTCGACTTTAACGCCACGGGGCACGGAGGCCGGGATCAAGTGTCGGTCGTGCTCGCGGCTGTAGTCACCAGTGAAGAGGATGTTCAGGCCAGCAATTTCGACGAGGAACATGGCAGCACCGAGAACGTGTCCGGCTGGGTAAGGTGTTATGCGGATGCCGGAGTGGGTGTGAGTGGTGTGGAAAGCGATGGTCTGGATCATGGGAAGGGTACTGAGGACGTCTTGTTCATTGAAGAGTTGGGGGACGGCTTCGGAGGATGTTTGCGTATTCCTAGTCTATATCAGCTTGTAGCAAGGGAGCCTTGCATGTAATACAACATACTGTACTCGAACGGAATCTTGCATGAGCCATTTGTAGATGGCTTTTGTCGGATGTGTCATGAACACCTTGCCACTGAAGTTAGTCTTCGCGAGGACGTAGGGTAATGAGGCGGCGTGATCCATGTGAAAGCTACGGCCACCGATTAGCGTTCCTATCCTATTATAGCCATTGTTTTATCGTATGCGCTCAGCAAAGGGAAGGCATGCGGTCACAGGCACAAATGGTGATAGAACAGAATTGCATTTCGTGGCTATGTACACATCTTGGTGTCTTGTTCTGATCTTTGGACATTCGACCTGGACGTTATCAAGTCCCGGGCCGGTGGTGAGAGCGTAGAGGCTGTGGGATGGACCTTCCCATTGTGCTCAGAAGTGCTTGTGACCGCATACCACTCACGAAAAGGAACAAGCAACGTGATGACCGACCAGCTACGCAGCTGAACTTGGAAAAGGTTGACTTACTGAGTGATTAATAGTATATCTACGGTGCTTAGATCGAACTCGTCGTAGAAAGGCAATGCAGCTAGTCCGTCATACGCTGGGTGTATACCAGCATCAAGCTGTATGCTCATTAGCACGAGCACCACAGCCTTATCTTTGCTAAATGCGCTCCCATACCATAACAGTCTTGCCTTTGTATTGGATGATGTGACAAGATCTTCCGACCTCATTACCACCACCCAGGGCGAGAAACATCAGCTCATCTGATGGATCAATTGGCTCCTCCTCTTCTGGCGATGCAGTATCAAGTTTCCGTTTGGTAGCCATGTCTTATGTGGTTGAGCTAGGTCTGCCAACCTAGACGTGTGATAGATGGTTGTTGTAGGCAGATCTCGGCGCGTCTTGACGCTAACCGTCGCTGAGTGTCAGCTCACAGACAATCTTGGAATGTGAAACACGGCAACGGAAGTTCAAAGGTAAGGGTATGCAGAGCAGTCGGGTGGATATAACGGTAAAAGATGGCAGGGTGTTGAGAGTGAATAGAAGGTTTGATGCATAGAAGTGAACTGACGCCGGCGTGAGAGGTGAGCTTCAACAATGAGGTTCAAAGTCGCGCTCTAGGCTTCTCTCGGCAAACGCCGGCGCAACAGGCTGTCAACCTGGGGGACTTTACACTTCGAACAGCTTTACCACCTCAAGTCGCCGCAACGTGACCCTGCAGTCTCTTACAGTACCTGGACTCCCGGAGCGCACCTTACACTACAGGACAACATTCTTCGGTGATGATAGCGTTGAGATAGTTCAAGGTCACCTTCTCCGTCCTTGACCAGGGAACATCTCCCACCAGCTTCTCAGACCTTGCGCAACCATGGCGCACCAGATGTCGCCTCCGCAAAGGCCTGTTCAGCGCCCATACTCGCCGTACGCGCCCGCGCAGTCACCGCCGAACGTAGGTGGTATTGCCCTTCCGCCCGCAAAGAGACAGCGCCTGTCGCCAAATCCTGGATCGCCGCAGACAGTACAGTATGCCTCACCACAAGGCTACCCGGCATATCCGCCGTACCAAAATCAGGCATACTCGCCAGCTACAAGTCCTCCGAACTTCAATATGCCAGAACCGCATCCGCACAGCTCATCCCCAGCACCAGGCCCTAGTGCAGGCACTATGGGACCACCACCCAAGCCAGAGAAGGAGGAGAAGGAGAAGATTACCGATATCAGTGACATTAGCGATGTCATTTTCGGTTCCGGTGTGGATTTGCGCGAGGAGGAGAACTACATGGTCAATACATACCGCAATGTTCATGGAAATACCTCATTCAATACGTCATTCAACTCTGGCACGACGGTCGCATCACCCAACAACAGCTTCAATTCACTCACACAGGGCAGCTACGGTGAGCATCCTGCATTCAGCGGTCACGGTCCGGTTTCGCAACCGGCACAATCTCAGGAAAGCATTGAGGAGGAGGTCACTCGCAAACATGAGGCTGCAGCTCGGAAGAAAGCAGAGGCCCAGCAGCAACACATGCGGGATCCATTTCTCCAGGGCAACACCATCCGACATCGCATGCATCGCATAGCGTACGACCAAGGTGTGCGAATAAACGTGGAAGGCCTCTTCGATAAGATCCCAGAGAAGCCTCCTCAAACAATGACCGCAACAAATCCTGATGGAACCGCTGGTATTGCGGCGGTTAAGTCCCACGGTCTTTTGAATGAGAACGCGCCTCTGGCGGAAGTGCTTGCTCTGATCTCCTTGGCCGCAAATGAGCGCATGAGGTCTTTCTTAGATGAAGCCTACACCCTCGCCCGAGCACGACGTTACGGTGAACCCAAACCCGCCAATCCAGCCCTTCCCGAAACTTTCAACCGCCTTCAGATAACCGACGCTCAACGCGAAGAGGAGCGCATTCGAAAACGCGCACAACGCGCTGCTGCGGCCAGTAATACGCCTCTCGATGCTGCGCCACCTTCAGCCACCGCCGAAAGCGCAAGTGGAGGTACGCCGGCGCCTGGTGCAACGCCTGATCCGAACATTGCTCCGGAGAAGCCGCTGAGCAAGAAAGAGCGTGAGCGACAGGCGAAGATGGGACAAACGGAGGAGGTTCTGCATAAGAACGCGAACACGACGGCTGCCATGGCTTTGGGTATGGGCAGGAAGAAGAAGTATTCTTGGCTTACGGGCGGTGCGCCAAGTACGCCGAGTAACCCGTACAAGGCGACACCAAAAGCGAGCCAGGCGAGTACCCCCGCACCTTCGAGTGGGAAGAAGGGCGATGGGGCGAAGGATGGTCCTACAGGTATTGGAGGAGAGGGTAAGGTTATCGAGCGGAAATGGGGTGGTTGGAAGGAGGATGGTATTGAGGGACGTGGAATTCAGATGCGAGATTTGACATATGTGCTCGAAAGGGATGGACGAGAGAAGAGAGCGCTGCAAAAATGCCTCTTGAAGCTTAACTAAGGACGGGAAGATTGTACGATATGGGACAGGCAACCAAGATTGCGCAGACCGGCGCTGGTAATTGGGGCTAATGCCGACATTTGGAAGTCACATCTATTCCCAAGAGCACATTGATAGTGGAATTTCGAGCAACGGAAACCATTTAGCCACTCAAGATGCGAAATCGGACAAGTAATGCAGGTGCAGCGTAAACGCGAGGTACCTTCCGAATCGGATTTGCACGTTTATTCGGCGCTTCAAACGCTGAGACGTGCCCTTAGCCGCGTACGTCTTTCGCTCAAGGGCCAAAGGTAACGACTTCCTTTCCTAATTCTATGAATCACCTCATCTTTATTGTTGCCCCAGCAGGACATGGCGTCGCCGAAATGGCAGCTGGAATGGAACTCGGGCGTGAGTCGCCATGGGCCGGACAGCGCTTGCTGAACGTCTTTTCGTCTATGGCTGTGCACCAACTGTCTCTTATCTCATCAACATGTATTCCATAACATACCTTTGTTGCCATGATGGAGGGTGACGAGGGGCCGTTCCGAAGGTGGATGAGCACTTTGCGGAGGAGAGGCTCGCAGAGAACGACACCACAACGGCGACATCATCGGAAGTCTGACTCGATAGGTTCGTCCATCGCTTGGGTCACCGGGGTCAATTCAGCAAGTATAACAATAGCCGGCACAAGTATAGCTCCACCTTCGTCTCACGCTACTGCGAACTCCGCTCCAGCATCTTTAGCAGACGAAGCTGCTCGACACCGTTCCAGGAAGCGTCGCGAGAAGATCGAAGAGCTTATCAGGACTGAAGAAGGGTACATAGCAGACCTAAGGGCATTGAGCAATGTAAGAAAGTGCAGTTCTGGGTACAAAGATTGCTGTTACTGATATACTCCATCAGGCATACTGTACCTTGCTTTCCCCACGTATGGGTTCGACGGGTTACGCTCCAAGTCCGGCGCGAAATAACATAACTCAAATACTTCAACTTCACGACGAGATCATTGGTTCTCTGCACCAAGTAGTGCCTTTCTCTGAGTACGACCAAACATCGGCTCGAGAGGCACGCACTGCCGCGTCCACTCCTCGTCACATCCGATGGTACAGCGCAGAGTCCACGCCCTTGCGAACACCCAAGACGCATACAATCCGACAGCATCGCCGTTCCTTGAACATCAGCAGGTCATCAGCAGAGCACGAGCCCTTCACACTTTCGTGTAGTCCGCAGATAGCCGCAGAAATCGCAAAGATCTTTCTCCGGGTCATGCAACGGTTCAACATCTATGAAGAATACGCAGCAAGATGCGAAGCTATGCAATTAGAGATGGATGAGCTACAGGAACGGATGACAGCTTGGCAGGATTACGACCGAGCTATGGAGACCTTGTCTGCTTCTTTGAACCCTGTCAACGCCCGGAGTAGAAATCTGAAGAAGGCGTCGACGATCAAGGACCTTTTGATCAAGCCGATTCAAAGAATCACTCGATACGAACTACTGCTGAAGGATCTTTGTCGGCTCACACCATCCTGCGATGACCCTGAATCACATGCCGTGTTTGAGAATGTGCTTTGCTTGCTGTCAGAGACCTGCAGAAATGTCAATGAAGCAAAGGACGATCCGGAGGCATTGAGGCTCATGGAGATCTCGCATACACTCCAGGACCGGTTACATCTTCCCCTCCAGGTAGATCAGATACAAACATGTTCGTAAGATCAATGCTGACTGTACTAGGTTAGCAATGCAACCACCTTTCAAGCCTTCGGCAAATTGTGTCTGTGCGGTGTCCTACACGTCGCTTATCGAGCAAAGCATGGAATCAAAGGTCAATACCTGGTCATCACCCTTTATGAATCATGTCTCCTGTTGTCCGCAGTCGAGGCTGTGACAGGCTACAGAGTGGTCCTTTGCTCCTGGCTAGCCACCGCAAGCATTGAGGAAGTAGACAATGGCAAGGGTTTACAATGTCATACGGCACCTCATTCTTGGAAACTCATCGTTGAATGTACAGGCAAGATGTACGAAATGGTCTTCACTGCTTGCTCAGCACCGGAAGAAAGTGTGTGGAAAACCAGGCTTGCAGAACGAATCGCGACAGAGACGCGCCGTCTAGCAGAAGGGCATGCTAAGTTCATCGACATCCAGTCTTCTCTCGCTCACGACATGAAAAGCATTGGGAAGGCTTTTGGCAAAGCTAGTGGCTTCGTGCGCCGACTCTCTGTTCACCGTTCGGCAACACTGGGTCCCACCACAGATTTGAACCAAGTCATCATCAAGAACACGCAAGCGATCAAAGACGTCGTTGGGGATAAGAATGCCTCGACTGCATCGTTGCCGATTCCGCGATCGCAGTCGGTTATGACGCCTAGCCATATTCCTACTTTGGCACCCCGTCGCTCCGACCGTAGCAAACTGGAAGAGGCACTTTCAGATGTCTGGACCAAAGACCTAATACCTTACCCAGGCATGCTGAGGCGCAGTACGGAACACCACATCCGGGCATCAGCAAACTCGGTCATGCGCAAGCTCAGCATGGCAAGCCTAGCAAGCAATTTCTCCATGTCCAAACGATCCGCCAGTTACAGCAGTGTTGCTGCATTGCAGTCAAGTGCACTCAGCACGCTCGATCTCAAGCGAGGAAAGCCGGAATCGAAAGAAGCGCGTCCACCAAAGTCAAGGCGCAAGCCTCTCATTGACTTTCACAATGCGCCTGAGGCTTTCTTGCCAGAGGATTTCGTCTTGGACAATACAAAGAAGAGACCTGCTGCCTTTCGCACGAGTACTATGTTGGCTGACAGGCCTCGATCACCGTTCTTTAGTTCGCATAGCACTGGTGAGAACAAGGCGCCGGGACTGAATAGACAGAAGACGAAGTTGTTGAAGTTTTGGAATTGAGTATCCGTCTGATATGGTGTGGAAGTGGAAGTGGACGCATAGAGGATTGGAAAATGGAGTTTGGGCTGGAACAGACCGAGATAGAGCATTGGGAGTTGGCTAGACGAGGAACAGTCTTTGGAAAGCGCATTGACGAACGTATGCATTCAATCATGGTCTGCGCTGGTCCCGCAATGTGCTTCGCTGTAGAGTGATTGATTGTTATGACGTGACTCTCGTGTGGTAGAAGCTGGAAGGCAGTGGAAGTGAATGCCAAGAATAACAGTGACCCTTTCCCCATCATGTGAAGCGGGAAGGTGGAGTCTGCAAGGGGCAGCCTACGTCACACCGTCCGTGCTCAAGCTTGACGTAGCCGGGGTGCTCTCACGCGACTGCCACATATTGCATTACTTGTACTTCTACTTCAACTACAAAACATTCTTCCTCTTCAACTTCATACCCATACCATACTACAACACATTCTCATACCAATTATCAAGATACCACACAGCTTACCTCAAGCTTAACACTGCTCTCTACTACAAACACTACAATCCCTTAATCACACATTCAAATCAGCAATCATGCGCGGAAACGCCGGTCAGACCAAGATCCACTACAAGGGCAAGGACGATGACTTTATTGTCTTCGCCGAGTCAGCCCAGGATGTCAGGAACTGGAAGGAGGACAAGACGGTGCCACTCGCCCAGGTGGTGAACGGCTGGAAGATCTTCGTCACCCACAAGTAAGATCCATTGGCTTCCTCCAAACCTCACGGCATTGGAGAAGTAGCGTACTGATGAAGAGTCACAGGCAAGGTGCACAAGGAATCATGGACAGTGCGTCTAAAGGTTCCCTCGAAAGCGAGTTCGGTACCCACAAGGAGGACGACGTCATTGCCCAGATCTTGGAGAAGGGTACCATCGTCGAGTCAGAGGTCAGTACCCAGCAATCATCATCTACTCTCGGACACATCCTCTAACATCATGAACAGGAGTCTGGCCGCAACGGAAGCAAGAACGACAACAAGGGTTCGATGGTCGGCGGCTCCTCTAGCGGTGTTCACGGTTAGAGACCAGGTTTTATGGGATGGACACCGAAGTTGGGTCACACGAATATCCCGGCCGATGTCATCAAGCGCCATCTTGATAGTGCACGGCGTGGTGTGCCCGCGAAAGTTTTCAGGAAGTGTTGCAAGGGTACCGTCAAGAGGGGCCCGAGGCGTTGGACTTGGCAGTCCAAGAGCGAGACCAGATGCGCAAACCACAGATAAGATATCATGAATGAATGAAGCCTTTTTAAGAGCCCAATACTCTATGGTCAATAATATGTCCATACTTGGTGGTGAAACTCTACACTGGAATCCTGACTCTTCAAACATGTTTACATTCGTGGATGTGCCATCTGAACCCGTGTTTTCCAGACTAGGTGCATACATGTATCTATGGCCATGCTGACAAGTCTTATGACGGAGCCGACTCCGTCCCTTATCATACAGTATGAACCTACCGCTACCAAGAACCACTACATCTTAATAACATGCAGGTGACTTGACACATCCAGCTGCTGATCGTCCTATCACGGTTACATTCATCGGTAAGTGCTATGGTGTGTATATTGGGGCAGTTATCGTGATGAAAGAGGTGTAGGGACAAGGCTGACAGCGAAAGGGATAGTTATAGTTGCGCAGGATTACATGAGTACCCGGACTCATGACGAGGAGTAGGTGTGTGAGAGCCATAGTCTACTGATTGCGAAGGTGGTGTCTTTTGGCATGAGTTGAAGCCCAGGAATACACGGGACTCACGCCAGTGACTCGAAGTGAATATCACTGACGGTCCTAGGAACCTCGAAGAAGATCTAATCTGTCGATATCCCACCAACTGCGCAATTGTCACCCCTTCGACAATACAGCTTGGCATACTGAAAGAGCCATAGCGAGCGCCCCATCCACCATTTTATTTCCACCCGCAACATTTGCCAAGCTCTCCCTAGCCCCCCTCGTCCTCGCCCAGTTTAAGCTTATCTCCTCCTTAATGGAAACTGATCCTCGCTAAGAGGGTTCTTACTCGCTGGTAATTAGCTGATTCCGAAATGGCTGGGACTTGCAAGTTCACAATCGCTCAATTGCGCACATTCTGCATTGTTCAGCTCACTTTTCCCTAATCGGGTTAGGCTCGGCCGTCGTGGAAATTGCCATGAGTGAAGAGAGTGAATGTTGTGAAGAGAGTGAATTGGGGAGAAGAGGGAAGTTTTCTTCCAATTCGTGGTGAATGAGTAGGGGAAAGTGGTCCTTCACATGGCTTTTGATATGAACAGAGTAGGTGAAAGTGGTCCTTCACATGGCTTCTGATATGAACAGAGACTTCGACTTTCTCCCAGTCGAGGAGGTGTTTCTCGGCCCGACGCTCTTTGGTCGAACCCTCATCACCCTCTATTCACACATCGTGAATTCCAGCTTCTGCGCGATCCAGGCGCGGAGTGATAGCGACCGCGAGTGGACCACACCCAGGGAAGCCCGCCTGGGCACCATCGGCAAGAATGCATTGTCGATGGTTGTTACATGATCAGCTCCGACGACTCGTGACGCGTTGGCAGGGGCAGATGTACGGCTCATTCGTGCTCCAAATCCCGTGTGACCTGCTATAGAGCCCGGCGTTTGGCGAATGAAAGCTAGCGAGGGAGATGCAAGCGGAAACCCGAGGTGTTACAATAGCAACAGCCCCGGGGAGCTCACTGGCGTCGCGTGTAAGGACCTCCACGTCCTCTAAAAATTGTGCGGGCGTGGCTGAAAGCCCGCGGCGGCTGGCGAACACCTATGCAAACAGGTCTTGAAGATGATACTCAGGTCGGCCTCGCTATAGGGCTCGCGAGAAGCTATAAAAATCTGTTCTAGAAGAGAAATGACACCATAGCATGGCTAAAAGGTCCATCGAGACGAGGGTGGAACGAGACAGAGCGTTTTCAAGAACTTAGGCAGGGGCAGGTTCATATGCTCGATGCGAATGGGTTGGGTATGGTCCAGGGGCCAAGGGATGGATGGCTGATTGGGCTGTACTCTTCTCGATTTCGATGCTATTAAGGTCTGTTTTCTGCTGGTAGCTTTGAAGGCATGTGATTGGCGAGACGGGCAGTAATATGGCACCAATTCAACTCTTTTCTCCCTGATAACACCTTGATTCAGCTGTCAACCTGTACGGCACCCTACATACGTGTACATCGTTCCTCATGGCGCGCCTTGCGGTTCCTTGTGGCGCATTCCGTCCACCAGGTCTAGTGTGTTAGAGATTTGGACGCGAGCCTTTGCGGCCTTCAAGTCAATGTCGAGCAGGAACAACGTTCTCGGTGATGGAAACCGTGGCGCCCATGTCGTAGTAAACTTCCTTGAGGGCGCGATCGACGGGACCTCTCCCTTGTCGGTTGGTAAAGGGGCGGCGGACCGCTCGAGCCGCGAGCTCGTGTGTGAGTGCTGCTAGGTCACAGCTCCTAAGCACTTTCTTAACCTGCTGCGTCGTCTTCGCCCTCGGGCTTCATCTTCTCCATCTTGATCCCATGGGCCAGGAAGCGGTTGAGCTGAAGGTAGGACTGGCCAACCATACCTGGTAATCACGTAATACGGGCAGTTCAGCCCCGGCTGTATTCCGTGACCCGTGACTATCCTCCGAAAGGGGCTGGAAGGCAAGCTCGGGGGCCTGGACGCGGCTCAGGAAGTCCTCGGCGACCTCCCAAGGAACGTCGTCGTGTTCGCCGCGGCTAGAGGTGTCGTGTAACCACGGCAGATGCCGTATTAGCGATGACTTGAGCAAGCGTGGTACTCAGCCCATGCGGCTCCGTGTCTATCCGGAGAGCCGCACAAAGTTGTCCGTGGTTGTCCCTGTCGAGCCATACGGCGTCGAATTCCTGACTTCACCAACATCCTCCAGCACGAGACTCAGCAATGCCTTGCCGAGTATCAGGCTCGATACAACCTCAACCTCAATCCCGAGACCTAAGGTTCTCACGAATCGGCTGCTCTAGTAACACCCCTGAATTTGTTCGATGCAGCCGGGGTTGCACTTTGGTGGAAGGAACACGTATGATTTGAGAACTGTTTGTGTTCAGCTTTGGGGAAATTTGAGGGGTGCAGATGACCACATACATGTATACACAACTTCCAGTGTCACTGTTGTATGCGTAGGTGTGAGTTTGTCAGATGCTTCTGCAGTTCTGTTATCGACCCTTCCTATTACCTGGGGCTGGTTGCCGGTGAGGTGAACTCTCCCGCTCGTGCTTGCTGATCAATGTCTCTTCCTCCTGCCTCAGTTGTCAACGTCATAGTGTCGCTGTTCGATAGGTCTAGGCGTAGTGATACGGGTATGTAATGTCGACCACGCTCCGTGCGATGTCCCTGATGTCCAATAGAAGACAACATGGGCACTGAAACTGGCGAGTCAAGCAAATAAGGCCATGGTCCTACGGAAACTGGCCAAGAGCTGTGCGGGCAGCGACCTCATATCCCACCGCACCGCCATCTCGCCACGCCCAACAGCAATCTCAGCTACCAAGATCTCACGGTCCTACCACGTTCAAAGGTGGTTCAGAGCGTGGTTGATCACTAGGATTTCTGGTCCGCAATCTGACTGTCTGAGGGCCTGGCCACACATATATAGTTTCATAATATCTGGTACATCAGAAGCTCACAATCACTCGATTACGCACTTCACGTACAGCTTGATAGCTGCGTACCTACCTTGACTAAGTTAGGCTCAGATCGAAAAATCATCGTGTGAATAGAGTGAATACAGAGGCGTAGAAGTGAACAGAGTGAAGGTCACTCTGAAATCCAAGTGAATGTTATATGTATATACTAAACAGAGCGGAAGACACGAACTGAGGGCCTCAACGTCTTCTCCCAGACCAAGAAGGCGACTGCCATGAAGTATTGCGGACAGAACGCAAATGGTAATGACGTATGAGGTACCGAACCCAGGCTGGTGTCATGGTCAGGTCGGCTCCGCTGTCGAGCTCTTCCATCTGTGTGATGGGAAGCTTGATGTCTGCGAGTGTCTGTGGCTGATAGTATATCATGTGTGACGCTTGCCACGTTGCAATGTAGGAATTGTCATTCGTAGCAATTAGAATCGCTTGACGTCTCTACAAGGTACAATAGAAGCAGAATGGAAGTGGTCAAATTCAGAAGGTTAGATGGCTTTATGCTGTCCTTGAGAAGCTCCACGCAGATGCGTAGATAGTGTCATCAGTAAGATTTTGGACCTTGCACGAGATCAGTCACTTCGTGCGTTGCCCTGTTGAAACGCCGTGGCAGCTACTTGCTTGCGGAAAGGTACAGCTCCCTTGTGTGCCATCTCCATCCCTTGGGTCCCGTCACAGCATGCACCGGTAGTGGTCCAGCATGCTCTCAAGCGTCGGGATCAAGAATGTGGTCGACGATCTTGATGAGGTCTGCCACAGTAGCCCTGCGCTCGCGAAGGCCGATGTCCGTCATCAAGGACTGGATCTTGCTCGTGAGTTCTTCGTTCTTCACATACCCTAGTTGATAGTTCCGCCTGGCGTAAATCTCGGCATGAGCGGTTCCGTTTCTGGGCCGAATAGTAACTTGTATGAAGCAATCTCCCTTTTGCATACTTCTGCGGACGGCTTCACCACCACAAGAGAACGAAAAGCTGGTCAGATGTGCAACTTTGTCATCGCCCACGCTCCGGAGCCAAGCAGGGACGTGAAGAGCAACATTATGTCCGCACCAATGCATATACCCAAAACAGCTCGCATAGAACAGTGGCAGGGTCTCCTGGCGTAGTTGTCGAGAGACGCATGAGATGGCAGGCTGTTGCACGGCTGAGCCATTGTTGTAGATATTGTAGGAGATGCCGCTAGTAGAAGCCGCCCCAATGAACGCAATGGGAATCCGATTCTTGTGGTGTAGGAGACAGAGTTCGAAGATCTGAAGACGAAGTTCGGTTGGAAGGTCCAAGAACCTGAAATGAGCCATGGCTGGCCGTGTCAGGTCGGTATATCGTCGCCAATTCCTGGTACCTAAGGTGATCATTAGGACTGTTATGTTATCACCCTTGTTGTCACGCTTTTCACACTTACGTATGTCAAGTTCGACAACCCTTTGTAGTAGCAGTCCACCTGTATCTCGGAGATGTAGCCCTTTGGAGATGTTTCGAGTATGCTGCTCGAAATGGATTGGGTGTTAATAGGGAGGGGAGTGAAAACGGCGGACTGGGTGAAAAACATTGGAAGGTGCGATCGGGTGGTTCTACATGCGGAAGGCCGGCGTGAAGCACAGCAGGTCCGGCGCCGACGTGAGCCGAGAGGGGTGGTAAAGTGAATAATTGCAGGTGAAGCGCTTGCTTTGCGACACTCTGTGCGTGGTGATGAGTTGCAGGTGAGGCACTTGCTTGGCGACACTCTGTGCATGGGATGAGCGGCCCCTGGAACGCCCTCAGGGCCACGCCGTGTTTGGGGCCCAGACATGAATGCATGTTGTGAAACTCCCCGCATCTGATAGGGCCAAATGTTCCATGTAGGAGATGCGTGTCGGCAATGGTGAAGGAAGAAAGCTGCTCGTAGGTCATAACAACAACGTCGTAGCTAGGATTCGTGCCATCACTATCGTAGATGACGTTCAATCACTGGTTGTCTTCCTCCTCATTGTTGATGATGTCGTCTACCCTACCACAAGGCCATCCGCCCTCCCCCTTACCATCTTTTCCAACAAACCCCCTAATTCCTGCAAGCCCACCTTGCCCTCCGCGTCCCCAACCTTCTCATTCTCCGCTGCGACGGTGTACACGCGTTCCATCATTTCCCTGTCCACCCTAACGACCCACCCACCACCCGTCAAAATCACCACTTCCCCCCCATCCCTCTTCTCCCCCAAAATCCCACTGGCCCTAACCAACCGCTCAACCCACTCCCTACTCTCCCCGACCCCCCTCGCCACATCCCCAACATCCACAGCACCCCTCTCCTCCACCTCTCGCCGTAACCCGGCGACCACATCCTCCCTCTTCCGCATCTCCCTCCTCCGTTCCTCCTCCTCGACCATCCTCCGCTTCTCCCTCTCAACCCTTTCCCGCTCTCTCACCTCCGCCTCCGCAGCCGCCCGCCTCGCCCGTTCAGCCGCTTCCGTCACCGCCCGTGCTTCAGCCTCAGCCGCTTCACGCGCCCGTTGCGCGTCGCCTTGCGAACGCTGGAACTCGTGGTAGGCGCGACGCTGGTCGCGACGGGCTAGCGATCGGGCCTTCTTGGCGCCGACCTCTCGCGTCCGGGCACGGGGAATCTGATGGTTGGGCGCGTTTGCGGGACCGGGTTCGTCGGGTTCTGGGATGACATTGTCGTCTTCAAGGCCTCTAGGGAAATGTTCTGGATTCTGCTCCGCTTGGATAGGGAAGCCGTCCTGATTGTTGGGGCGCTGCTCGGGCTCGAAGAGAGTGGCGTTGTCGTCGGCTTCCGCTTGACGTGGTGGATTATGCTCTGTAGGTACCTGATCCGGCGCTTCGTCTCCTGTCGAGTCGTCGGTCTGGTCGTTCGGATGTGGATGCAGGTGACGTTGCACGTAGGCTTGGATTTGAGGGGCGTAGTACAGCGCTGTGCATAGTGCCAGAAGATGTAGGAGGTCCTGTACTATAGGTGTTCCTGGGGTGGCGAAGGGAAGTAGGCGATTTATACTGCTTTGTAGAAGCGAGATGGCGCTTCGTAGAGATGCCATTGATGAGGTGGTGGATTCTTTCGTCGTGGATTTGAACACCAGATTCTGCGGAGTTGTGGCGGCTCCTTGTGCTACTTCAAATTGTGTGAATGCTCATAGACATCCCCTTATCTCTCGTGCACGTGGTACGTATTCTTGTAGCTCAATGTCACGTGTGAGGGAGAGAGACAATTTACTGAACGCGAATGCTTCGTCTTATGGTGACGTTCGAAAGCGGTATGCTTGGCAGGGTAGCTCTGTCGAAGTTCAAGCCAGGAACGAGACGAAAAGCCGAACCCAAACCCGCAATTTTGAGCTATCTGCCCTGTGCCCTACCAGCCCCAAGCACCATGTGTTCAGGGGCCATTTGATCAATATCCCTTGTCTAGGAGGGGCACACCCGAATCAACCCACGAGCTGTGGGGGGCCAACTCGAACAGGTGCCTCGAATTAGAGTATAAGTTTATGCACGGCCGGAATTTTAGTTTAATCATGGGTGGTTGGCGCAATGGTAGTACGTTATACTTAGCTCCCACTACTGAGAACTACGCTAACCTCATCGGGTCAGGCGCGTTGGTAATTACCTAATCCGGTCTTAATACACTCATTGAATCCCTTTGCTGACTTCTAGTCAGGTTTTCGGAAACGAAATACACCAAAGGTTGAGGGTTCGAGGTACGCTACCAACATGATTCTGATCATTCACGATCGGTTCCTAACAGATGATTCAGCCCCTTGCTGCTCGCAAATATCTTTTTTTCTCCCCGCAGTCTCTATGTACTGGGCATGGTTAGAGCCCCTTGCTGCTCGTAGGGCCTTTATTTTCTTCTCTTCATCAAATGGTGATGTCGGATGAACACTGGCTCGCAATGGCGAGATTGCACCTTTCTTCTGGCCCAGCAGAGACTACAGTACAGAGCATAACTCAGGCTCAGTATAATAAGGTAAAAACCGTATGCAGTCTAATACACCACGATTCTAGTATGAGCGCAATACCGAAACACCATGGCCAAGTTGCAAGCGCACCATGATAGCCACGAGCATAATCACACCATATCACAACTCCAACCCCATCAGCGCTTCTGCCTCATCTCGAAATGCCTTATCTCGCTAATGCCTCAGCTCCACCCGCTCCGCCCACGAAGCGCCTCACGCGCTTTTGCCTTGCGAAAGGCCTCCGCACAACCAGAGCTTGCCCCTCTCTTCCGGAAACGCATCAGGACGGGATCTTTCCACAAAGCGCTGAGCGAGGTCCCTCCCGGCCTTCGGCCAGGATGTCTAGGGGCCACATCAATGCACAGATCGACTTGCCACATGGTTATGTCGAATACACGTCGGAACTCCGGACACTGAGGGCCGTATTTGTCGGCGCCCGGATGCAATGAAGGAAGGTGTATGAAGCATTCATCAGGGTGAGACTTCTTCTCAGCAGCTATTGACTTGTTGCCGCGACCTGTGACTTCGCCTGCCCACGTGTGAAGGCTACCTCACCTCACCTCACCTCACCTCGCCTCACCTCGCCTCAACTCGCCTCATCTCGCCTCATCTCGCCAATGCATCTGCCTCACCCGCCTCACCCACAAAGCGCCTCAAGCCCACCGTCTTCGCCAAACCCGCCCTTCCCTTCCCCTTCCCCTTCCCCTTCCCATTCACCGGATTTTCCCTCTCCCACCTCTCATCCTCCTCCCACAGCCTACACGCCTCCTCTAACACCCCTCCGCCCCGTTCCAAATACAGCCCCGCGACCTCATAGTCAGCGCATTTGCACCGCACCATCCACCGCCGCGTTATCACTTTCCGCCGCTCCTCCTCCTCGCCCTCGACCGGCCGCGGCGATAACGAGGGGCCGGCGTAGTGGGTCCCGGGGATCAGGATCGTGTGCCGTGAGTGCAGGAGTGAGGAGGTGGCGAGGCGGTTGTGCGAGAGGAGGATGGTGGTGGGGACGCGGTAGGAGAGGGAGAGCGAGGCGAGGGTGTCGGTTGGGGCGAGGAAGTGCAGCGTGTCTGGGATTGGTTCTGCTGCTTTCTCACTCAGCGGTTTCGGTTGTCTGGGCGCGTGGGCGGAGTAGGCTGGAGGCGCATCTGTGGATCCATTCTCGAGACCGGCTGAGAGGTTCTTCTCTTCCGGGCGCTGCTGCTGCTCTTCGAGGCTGCTGTAGGCGGGCGGATCGCGCAGTCCTTGGGGTAACGGACTCGGCTCGGTGGAGATTTGACAGTAGGGGCAGTATGCGTTGTAGCGGGGATTGGAGGTTAGGCAACGAGTGCAGATGATGCGTGGACAGCAGGATAGGTAGCGGCCTGGGGTTATGGGTTTTTCGGTTTTTTGGTCGTAGGTGTCGAGGAGGGTGGAGCAGATGCAGCAGGCTGATGATGACATTGTTGAGGATAGGGAAAGAGGATGGATATGGTGTACTGGAAAATTATGGATAAGGTGTATTAGTTAGGTAGGTGGGGTATGGTAGGTGAAGATAGGTAAAGATGTGGTATAGTATACGATGCAGGAGTAGGAGATTACTATAGGGACAGTAGATGGAGGAGGCAAAATACACAATTAAGCTTGGTTTACATCGACAGGCAATGACATGTTGCATAAGAACTGAGTGGATGATGATGAACTAGACCCTGACGAATGGCGGGAAGCTGTGCCGAATCATTATCAGATGATCGTGATATGCATGAGATGATGAGACCAATTGAAGATCAGATTCGGACGGGAGGACCCTGAAGTAACTAGTGGATGGGCTGTCCTAAGCAAATGGCTCAGGTAGGGTGCAACGGCGAATCGCCACCAGAAGCCAGAAGCGTCCAGATTGGTTGTCTCGAGACCCTCCGGTGCTCGGCTGTTGCGGAAAATGACGCCGACATTGCAGCCCAGTACAAACAGACTTCCTTCCCTCACATGCACGCATCCTTCTCACATCCCAATCTCACCTACGCCGTTCTTTCCGAATAATACTCGCCCAACCTACTACATTCCTTTACACAATCCATCAATCAATTATTGAAAGACACTAATTTGCTGGATCGAGTCGAACAATCACAAGCAAAACACTTCGGCTTTTCATCGCGTGCCTGACCCCGAAATCGCCTGATCAAGGCCCTCCGCGTCGCGCTCCTTTAGGAGCCAACCTAATCCTATAATTACAAAACCTACACCAACACCAAATCTCCCACACACACACACACACAACAATGGACGCCATGGCGGCCAACTCGACAGGGAGAACGTTGCCGCCTCTTCCCGACTACACCCTCACCCCGCAACCACCCCTTATCGCAGCCATACCCGACAAATACCTGGCTCTTATACTCCCAATCCTCGCTTACTGGGGTGTCTCGCTGTTCTTCCACTGGATCGACGAGAAGGACTTCTTCCCGCAATACAGACTTCACACACCTGCTGAGGTGCTCAAAAGGAATCACGTCAGCAGATGGGAGGTCTTCCGAGATGTCATCCTGCAGCAAATCATTCAGACAATCTTTGGTGTGGGGATGGGATACTTTGACCAGGATTATTTGCTTGGAAAGGAAGAGCATGATATCGCAGTCTGGGCGCAGAGACTGAGGATTGCGCAGACATACATTCCTGGAGTGTTGGCGACGACGGGACTGGATACACAGGGTATTGCGAAGAACCTGGCCGGATCACATGCTATGCTCGCGGCCGCTCTGAGTGGTGGACAATACAACTTGATCCAGGAATCAGTGGCAGGAGAACTTCTTCCGGCGTTTGCGCCGTGGGAGATGGTAGTTGCGAAAGCGATCTACTACGCCGTTGTTCCGGCGATCCAGTTCACCTTAGCAATTCTCATCGTTGATACATGGCAGTATTTCTGGCATCGCGCTATGCACCTTAACAAGTGGCTTTACAGTACGTATACCAACATCGCCACCAAGTCTCAATACTAATCGGTTTTCAGCAACCTTCCACTCCCGTCACCACCGCCTCTACGTCCCCTACGCCTACGGTGCCCTCTACAACCATCCCGTCGAAGGTTTCCTCCTCGACACCCTCGGCACAGGCCTCGCGTACCTAATCGTAGGCATGACTCCGCGCCAATCAATGTGGTTCTTCACCTGCAGCACGATCAAGACCGTCGACGACCACTGCGGCTATGTATTTCCCTGGGACCCATTGCAACACATCACCTCCAACAACGCCGGCTACCACGACGTCCACCACCAAAGCTGGGGCATCAAGACAAATTTCAGCCAGCCCTTCTTCACCTTCTGGGACGGACTGATGGGCACCAAATGGAGCGGAGGCGACGTCAGCGCGCGGTATTCACGCGCCAAGCTCGCCGCGCAAGCCAAACTCGACGCGGAACTCGCGGCCACGGCCAGAACCGACACCGTCACCAAATCCCTTCCCCAGGACAGCGGCATCGCAGCCTCGCACCCGCAACCGTACGAGAACGACACCGCGACCGCGTCACCAACGGCGCGTCACGCCCACCTGCTCTCCCAACACCGCCTTCCCATCCCAGCCGGCAAAGCCCAGGCCCAAGCGCTCGGCTCGCGCCAGCAGATCCTGGACGATACCGTCGGAGGCGGCGTCCAAGTGTTGGCTGAAGAGGCGGAGGAGGAGCGTGAGGCACAGCAGGAGGTTGAGCGGGAGGTCCAGCAGGTGCTGAGACGCAGTCCGAGGAAGAAAAATGCACCGCAGCCGACGACGTCGACGGCGAGTCCGCTTAAGGGGCTGAGGGGTAGGGTTAGTGGGGTTAATAGCAGTTTGCATGGACGGGGGAGCGGGGTTTTGGGGGTTGAGAGTAGTCGGTAAAGGGATTGACTGACTCGTAGGGATACTGGGTGGGTGTATTTGGGAAACTGGGGTTTTGGGGGCATACGGTGTTTCTGGGTGGATCTTTATCTTTTTGACTTTTCACAGCTTCTTCTTCTCTTTCTCTTCTTCTTTTCTTTAATGTCTATACCCGGAATGGTGTTTCGATTCTTCTTCACATTCGCTTTTTCGACTTTCGATGTTTGTATATTTAGGGAATCCTTATTGGGATTGGGAGGGCACGGGAAGAGAGAGAAGTTTATCCGGGGTACATGCATTTGGGATGGCTGATCAGATTCATCTTGCTTTGTCACTACCATATCAATCGTTGATCGAATATCAGACAATAATTAACTCATCACGCCATCCTTTCGTCCACGCTGGTGCTGGTGCCGTATACGCTCGTCAGAACCCAGAGGATAAAGAAGAAAAGCCACTTACATGTAAACCTACGTGTCTGCCCCGGCCGCCCCGACCGCCTCGACCGCCATGCACCGCGGTTCCATCCATACCCTACACAACACTTCCATACACATCCCACCCCGTCGCAAAACCAGAGCTGCCCTACCTCGCCAGCTGCCCTACCTCACGCAACCCACCCCACAACTGTGCTGCAAACAAACCATACAATCTAGGTACCGAACTCAGCCTCCACGCATCGGCGTCCACAGCTGCAGACACAGACACATCCGCAAACGCAACCGCAGACATAGACACGGACACGGACCTAGACCAGTGCAGCTGCCCGGCGAAACACCATTCGTCACCATCACGGCCCACCTGCCCCGTCTCGCAGTCGCTGTCTCCATCCTACTCACACTCACCTACCCTGTCTCACTATCGCTATCGCTGCCATCGTCGCCGTCGCCGCCGTTGCAGTTGCCGCCACTATATCCACACTGCTTCCTCGTCAGGGTTAGGCATTGGGTTCGGGTTCGGGGTCAGGTTCGGCTTCGGGTAAGGGATTGGGTGAGGGTGTGGGATCGGGTGAGGGTGAACGAGGAGGCGGCGGTATGACGCTGCTCGAGCTGCGGCGGTGCGGGTTTTGTCTGTCGCTTGGTTCAGGTCCCTGCCTCTGTCACGGCTCTTGTCTGTGCCCCGGCTCTTGTCTGAGTTCCTACCTGGGTTTCTGCCTGTGTGTCTGTCGTTGGGACTGTAACTGTGATTGTGATTGTGTTTGCGACTGTGACTGTGACTGTGACTGTGACTGTCGTCGTGATTGTGACTGTGGCTGTATCTGTACCTGTGACTGTGCCCGTGACTGGGGCCATTGCGGCTGCTGAAGAGGGGTGCGGGGATGAGGTTGCTGGAATCAGAATCGGAATCGGAAAGGGTAAAGGAAGCGGAAGAGGGAGAGGAAGATGCAGACGCGCAATCGTACGCCAAGGAGCTGGTGCTGGTGCTGCAGGCGCACTGCCTGCTGGTGGTGCTAGTGGTGGGGGGAGAACGCTGCTGTGCCTGTGGCTGTGAGTAGACCGAGCTCGCGACATACCGTCCATGTTTCCAGCACCGTTTTTGGGATATCTTAGGGTCCGTAGTAGTGGTGGTGATAGTATCAGCACGCGTAGGGTGGTTTACTGGGTTGGAACTGTAACTGGCGCGGGCGCTGGCGCCGGTGCTGGACGTGGGCGTGGGTAGGGAGGCGTAGACATCCAGCAGCAACGAGAGCCGCTCTGTCCAGGCGCATGATGCGGGTTCGGGGCTCTTTCTGCCTTTGTCTCTGCTTGCTCGGAGTGTGCGCGGTGTCGGCGTACAGATATCTAGATCGAAGGGGTAGGAGTGACAGAAATGCGTGGCTACTTCGTCTTCGTCTTCGTCGCCGCCTGAACTCTCGCCAGGCGCGTGTCCCGCTCCAGCGCTCGCGGCAGTCCTCCCATGAGCCTGACGCAGGTCACGCTTCTGGACTCCCGTGGCCGGGGCGAAGACAGGGTCGACGAGCAGAGGTGGTGAATGTCCCGCGTGTGGTGAATGTCCCGCGTATGGTGAATGTCCCGCGTATGGTGAATGTCCCGCGTATGGTGAATGTCCCGCGTGCGCGACTCTAGCCCCTGCCTTCATCGCCGCAGCCACCTCATCCTTCCCACACCGCCGTATCGCCCCAAGTTCAGCCCCCAGTCTATACATCTCCCGCACTCTCTCCTCCGCAGTGCGGGCATCGCCAGCCAGAAGCAGTATCCACTCCTCACACCACCTCATCCGTACCCAGTTCCTGTCCCTATCTCTAGCCCTGTCCCTCGCCCTAATCCTCCCTTCCCCTGGATTGCGCGCCTCGAAGCCGACCAGTAGCGCCCCGACCGCAACAATGGCTTCAATGTCACTGCCTAGCGCGGCGAGCGCGCACGCCTCGCACTTGCCCTCCGTCTCTTTCTCCCCCTCCTTCTCGCGGCCCCCAGTCTTGAGCCCGAATCTGCCGCTCGGGGCACGTCCAAATGTCGCACTGAACGCGGCCGCGCCCATCCACAGCACTGTCGTCTCTTCTGCCAGTGTTAGCGCGTCTTGAAGCCGCTGAGACACCTGCTGGCTCGTTGCGATGGATTGATGCCGTTGCTGACCTTGATGCTGGCCTTGACGCCGACCCTGACCCTGCCGCTGACCTTGCCGCAGGCCCCTACGCTGGTCCTTACGCATAGCAGTCCTGATGCTCCTCAGCCGGGCCTCCACTAGGTGCCTAAACGCGTCAGCCAAGTCCTTGATCGGACAAGGATTCAGGCCGCGATGCGTGGAGCAGAACGAGCTCAGCGGCTTGTACAGTTGTGAGTAGACTTTGAGATGCGGTGGTAGAGCGGCGATCTGCTGTTTCGTGACGGCCTGGTACTGCTGCAAGACTACCGACGAGGTTGCGGCTTTCGACGCTGGCAGGCATGAGAGGAGAGATATCAGTGCGCTGATGTCGGCGCTGCTGAGCTCGTGGTAGGTGAGAGGGGGACGACGGGAGGGTGTGGGCGAGAGGGTTTCTGCCATTGTGAGTTTTCACTGGCGGTTTCGAGGCCGGGTTGGGAATGGAATTGGAAACGCGTGGTGGTTCACTTACCTCACTGGTCTTATTTCTTGATGCCGAATCCTCTGTTTCGTCTCTTCCTTCTTCTTTCTGCTATGCGCGAAGCGAGGTACTGTAAAGACGTCAGGAAAGCGTTGGTGGTCCGGGATGGGAGCCGTGCGATGGGTAAGTTTGGGTAACCAACCTTGAAGGTACAGAGAGATATGCGCAGCGGAGTCAGTATAACACAGGCGTCCAGGACTGAAGGAAAGCTAGGCCGAGGGATCAGAGAATGGCTCTCCCTCTTTGTAAGCCTTGTCTGCCTTGTCTTGTTTTTCGCAGCGGCGCTCGCGTCTTTGTGGTTGCAAGGACCATGACAGGAACATTGAACAAAGCCCTGAGTAAACAGAGGCATTCACACACCAAGCCGACCCACCAACACCCGCGCCAATGGTATCTCCGCCACTTGGGACGGACAAAGGAATTGGAATTCGTGAGATCCATACCGCACCAGTGGAGGGCAAAAGGAGTGAAATAGAGAAACGGGAAATGGAAATTGGTACATGGGGCGTAATAGTACATAAATAACCCGCCAATGCCATCCGGACAGAAATAAATGCCAAGTAAGGGAGACCTTACAATATCGTCTCAAAGGAACCCCTTCGGCCCCGAGGTCAAAATGGCCAAAACAGATATCCAGCGTACAAGCGTACAAGCGCGCGTATCCTTACATCAAATGATCCTAGCTCATAGAGCTGCAAAATGCGTACGAGTGATTCCCTCTCCCTCACATGCAGTTAAAAAATACCCCCCTTACCCCCAAATGCAAGTAAACAACGAAACTTCGCACCCCCATCTCGTCACTCACCACCCACCGCTCAACCTCCACCCATAAAGCTCATATCATCGCCGGTGGCCTCCACTCAAACCCCCCGCCACCCCCAGGCGGCGCGGCACAAAACGCGCAGAGAAAAAGCATGCCACCCAACCCCGGATCCAGCCCGTTACACCCGGCATGGCTGAACATGGCGCAGTTCTTACATTGCACCATCGGCTGTCCGTCGTCGAAGGGGAGCGTGCATATGCAGCGGATATTCGCGCTCGCATTACCAAACGGTCCCTGTGCAATACCAGGACCAGGTTTTGTCGCGCCGTTGCTGTTGCTGTTGTTGTGGTGATGGTGGTGCGGGTGTTGTGGATCGATGTCCAGAACGAAGGGACCCATGTCGTGCTGCGGGTTGTGGACCGGAGGACCAGTGTTGAAGGGCGAGGATTCGAAGGAGAAGTTGCGGTGGGGTTGCGGTCGCGGTTGGTGCGGGATGTCGCCTGGGTGATAGGACATGGGTCGGGGACGGGATGCGGCTGCGCGGGTGCGTGGGCGAGGACCGGGGGCGGGGGCGAATGGGTCGGGTTGGATGGGTTGGTCTGGGAGAAAGTTAGACGGGGATGCGGGTGGAGATGGTGACGGAGTGTGGTGAAGTGTTACCTTGGGAGAAGGAGCGGCTTTCGACCAGGCCACGGATTGCGTTCCCGGCGTCGCCGTTTGGTGATCGATCGTCTTCGATGTTCATTGAAGCCAGATCGACAAATGAGCCGTTCAGAGAAGCCAAGGTGTCCCGTCTACCAGATTGAGAGTTGAACCTGGTCGGTCTAGACTTGCGAGCACTGTTCTGACGTCTCAACTGTGCCGCAGCAGATATGGCAGCCTTGGAAGGGGTTCGTAAGGAGGCTGAGGAGTTTGATCGAGGAAGTTTGAGCCCTTCGAGATTTTCGAGTGA
Organism: Zalaria obscura; assembly: GCA_024184665.2. Lineage (NCBI taxonomy): Eukaryota > Fungi > Ascomycota > Dothideomycetes > Dothideales > Zalariaceae > Zalaria > Zalaria obscura. The sequence goes on along the minus strand of JAMKPW020000031.1, from coordinate 65,345 downwards.
GGGGTCAAGTCGTGCCATCTTGGAGCTTCTTTCGTGTCGGTTAGGGAATGTGAAGGCGTCCCGGTTGGCCTCGGAATTTGTATCCGACTCGCTATCCGAGTCGTCCCAAAGGTTGGGATACTTTTGCTTGACAGATCCTGTAGGACTCCGCTGTTTGACAGACTTGGTAGGACTCTCGTCAATCACCCTTGTTTCTGTACGAGCAGTACCATTGGCATCGACGGTCAAGAAAACAGAAGTACGTGGGTAACGTGGTTGTGGAGTTTCTGAAATCGAAGACAGTGATGTTCTTGTGTTTGTTCGCTTCAAAGGGGAGGATTTGCGAGGTATGCTGGCCGTTGTGTTGCTGCGACTGAGCATTGAGGCGATATCAGTGTCAACATGCAAGCTCATAGGTCTGGAGCCGTCAATAGTATTGCTCCGGCTGACACCAGGACGAGAAGGAATATTGGGTAAAGCCCCAAGACTATCAGTCCGCGGAGGGAATTGTTGTTGTCTTGATCGTTTCGACCGCATGTTGTCCATCTCACGTTTCGACTCTTGCAGCTGATGCTCGTATGGGAATCTCCGTTCCACTTCCGTCATGGACGCACGCGAAGAGGGTCTCATTTGCTTTGGTGGGGATGGTCTGTGTGTCACAGGCGAGCTGTATACCAGACTTGGATTGACACCAGCGCTGGTTGTACGGTGGTGATATGGTGCTTGGAATTGCGGACCGTCCATAGGGCGCATATTCTGTGGAAGAGCTGATTGTGATCTTTGATGCATAGATGGCTGTGGTCGTGGTCCACTTGGACGAGATTTCACCGGAGAATGTTGTGGTTTCGGTTGTGGTTGAAAGGAGAACGGATCATCTAGAGCATGCATGGTAGGAGGTTGAGCATGTGTACTTGTCGGCATATTCCAGGCAAAGTCAGGATGTTGTGGAACAAGTGGCGCCGTCGTTGGTCCCATGTCGGCCATGTAGAATCCTCCATTCGAGAAATTGGGTTGTGGTACACTCATTGAACCATGCCCCATTCCGGTATCCTGCGTTCCCTTTTGAGGTGTCTGAAACCGCTTTGTTGCAATTGTAGAAGGTGTTCCAAAGACCACATCATGTGTCCGAATAGATCGTCTCTTCACCGAAGATCCTCTTGTTGGTGGTGGGGTATGTACCTGGAAAGATTCCAAAAGTTGGTTGGTGGGTGGTGCTGTCTGGTTCATCTGATATCCTCCCTCAGCCCTAGAAGCCGGAGCCGAAACAGGCACATTATTTTGCGGCTGAGAATTTGGCAAGAATTCTTGTGACATGTTCATAGTCATGAATTGGTTCGGTTGTCCATTTTGAAATTGCCCTCCCATACCCATATCATTGTTGAAGTCCTGCATCATGTCCATTCCTCCTGTGTATTGGGTGGAGAAGCTGGAGGGCTCGTAGACGCCATGCGGAGTACCGAAGGCATCTTGAAAGTGTTTGGGAGTGTGATAGACGGTTTGGTCGAAGGCATGGGTGGTAGGAGTAGCGGAAGGAGTAGCGTACTGCCAGTCATGTTGACTGTGTATCATGTTAGCATGTAGAAAGGGAGAAAAGTTGGAAGTTATGCAGGGCATACAATTGCTGTTCGAAGTCCATCATCTCCACACCATTCCGACCTTACGGCTCCGGGGCACCGTAGAACTCAGGATCCTGACACAGTGTATGCTGTACGGGCCTGAAACAGTTGGTCGAATGGTTGTGGACTGTGGAAAGGGTGGTGGAATGTCTGAGAAGGGGTCTGGAGCTCGCGGGCAGACGTTGTAATCGTTGGAATGCCCTTACTTCGTGCATAGTTTAGGAGCCGTTGGTTGCTTGTGAACAAGGGGATAGGCCGACCGTTACTTGCATTAGCTGCACATCAGAGTAGAACGAACACCTGGATAGGCGAGCTGTCATGCTCCATGATTTGCTGGTTGAGTGCGGGAATGGCGTCAAGCGAACAAGAGTGGCATAACTGCATTAACAGCATTGTTTGGCTGATTCGGCGCAGCCGCCCATAAACTTTGGCTGGGTGCCGAACCAGATTGGCGCTACTCCAATCGCATGCAAATCATGATAATCATCCACGATCCATACCCCACGCTGTTCTCCAGGGATAAGGGACCTGAGACAAGTTGCCCTGAATGCGACATCGAGTGATCTCCTTGCGCTCATCCACCTATACTTCGAAGCGTTGTTCAGGTATGACTACGAGTGTTGTCCTGCCACGAATCCACGATAGGCAACATGTAATGAATGTCATAACGGTACAATAACCGGGGATGCTTCAGCCGCAGTCCTAACCCGCAACGCCTGCTGCCATTTAGCGCAACTGGTCTACGGCACACCATTGAATGCTGAGTCTGCCGAGTCGTGGTCAGTCAATCTCGGTAGTATTCGGGGCGTATCAATATGGGCGTCGTGTACAGTACTCCAGTTCGTGTTCGTGTTCGCTGTCCTTTTCCGCGCAATACCTACAGGTAGCTTACAGCCTGTTCTCCTCTGTACAATATATCACATCTGCAGGCGATGCCGAGGCTATGCTTTCCGGTGACTTTAGCCTACACCAGCGAGTCAATTCGTTGCCAACATTGAATACTGGGCTATAGTCTACTCCAGCGAGTCCAGTCGCCTGCCAATCTTGCGTGTCGGCTTTCCCCTATCGGCATCAGACACATGTGCAGATATCCATCGGGATCTGCATACAGTGCCGTCTTGCCGCACATGTACCTTACACGCCCTAATGCCCTGCATTTACGTAGAAATGACTGTAGGCTGTAGTTGCCACAAAAGAATGCGCATCCCCATTAAGTTACATACCTTATCCATGCATGTCTGATCCGGTGATTATCTTAAGTTTCACGGGACAAGCACACGATATCGCTATCCCCCACTGTAATCCTGGCCAGACTCATGAGCCCACGTGCTTCACGTATTGCGCGTGTTGAGGGAATTTCCAATGGATGCCGAGGAACTTGGAAGCTTGAGCGGGCAGCAACCCCACCCGACTGAGACACGGACACGTCCGCGCCATGAGCAAGTTGCTATCGAAGATGTTGAACAGCAGGTCGAGTTAGAAAAAAAGGACTCCGGCGCTGGTCAATCACCAATCTCAACACCAAGTGAGCCCGATGATGAAGGTGATGAAGGCCAGAGAACAGTCATTTCATTCCGGGAAAATGACCCCGACAACCCTCACAACTGGCCGTCACGGAAAAAGTCCTATATCGTCTTTATCGGTGTGATCATGGTCATGAACAGCACAATTGGAAGCAGCATAGCCAGTGGAGCCACCCAAGAGATCTCGACGTACTTTCATAATTACAATCAAGAACAATTGGTCCTGCCCGTCTCCATTTATCTCGTCGGCTATGTTCTCGGTCCGCTTGCCTTTGGTCCGTTATCAGAAGCATATGGCAGGAAATGGGTCATGGTTGGAACTTTTGTACGTACGCCTTCCCCATGCGAATTCCTGTCGCTCTCCTGATTGTCGGTTTTCCTGTGGAGATGAATCGGATGAGATCTACTTGCGTGCTGACACTAAAAAGATCGTCCATACTGCGTTTACTCTCGGTACGGCTCTAGCGCCAACCTTTGCCGCTCTCATTGTGTTTCGCTTTCTTGTCGGCATCGGTGCCTCGTCTCCGATATCTGTAGTTGGAGGGTGAGTTCGCATCTATTCTCGTCTGCGCTCGAATCATTCTGGGACCAGTGATGGGTTCAATTGCTCCTTTCCTCATCCGAGATCTTTGTGACAAATTGGATCTCCGCCATGCACCTTCCAAATCCTGTTTATACTGAGGCGGACCCACTCTTCATCCACGTGTGCGCAAACATGTACTCACACCTTTCAGGATATATGCCGACGTCTACGACAATGCAGTGACTCGCGGCCGAGCACTAACAATCTTCATGACAGCCACTACGTGGGGTCCCATCCTCGGGCCTGTAGCTTCAGGCTTTATTTCTCCCATCTCGTGGCGCTGGTCCTTCTGGCTGTCGCTTATCCTTGCCGGTATCACATGGCCTGCGCTCCTCCTCTGTCCCGAATCCTATGGCCCTGTGATCCTGCAAAAGCGAGCTAAACGCATGCGCAAGGAGACCGGGAATAGAGAGATATATGCACCGATAGAGTTGGAGCAGAGGGATATGAAGCAATTGGTAACGGTTGTGTTGACAAGACCGATCAGGATGATCTGTTTCGAGGCCATCGTGCTGTGCAGCTGTCTTTACCTCTCTTTCGCTTACGCAATTTTCTACATGTTCTTCCAGGCCTTTCCAATCGTATTCACGGGCGTCTATGGTTTCAATGCTGGCGAAGAAGGCCTGACCTTCCTGCCCATTGGCGTTGGTGCTGTCTTCGCATGTGGATTGTATCTATGGTGGGACGCGTTTTTGGAAAAGGCGAAGAATCGCAATCCACCTGCAAAGTGGACGAAGAAAGAAGAATTTCGACGCTTACCCCTTGCTTGTCTCGGTGGACCGCTGTTTGTCATCAGTCTGTTTTGGCTCGGATGGACAGCGAGAAAGGACATTCACTGGATCGTGCCAACGCTCGCAGCCTTGCCGTTTGGAATGGGTTTCCTACTTCTCTTCATGGCACTGCTGAACTACTTGGTAGATGCATACGAGGAATTTGCCGCATCTGCGACCGCAGCTGCAGCCTGCTCGCGCTCCTTGTTTGGGGTGCTTCTTCCCTTTGCGGCGAAGCCTATGTACAATTGTCTTGGTATCGCGTGGGCATGCAGTCTGTTGGGCTTTCTCAGCTTAGCGATGTGTGCTATTCCGTTTGTATTCATCAAGTACGGCGATAGGATTCGAGAAAACAGCAAGTTCTGTCAGGAGTTGAAAAAGAAGAAAGAGCAAGAAACAGCGAGGAGAGAAAGGGAGTGGGGAAAGGATCGAAGGGAGAGCGGACAGGTCCTAGAGCAGCAGCCTGAAAAGATGGTCTGATCCTTATAGGGAGCTGAAAACTGCGTTTTTAGGTGTATGTAGCTGGAAAATGGAGAGTGCATATGAATTGGATATGTAGAGAGTCTGCATACTTTACCAGGATCAACAATGATGTTGATCAGCATTGAGTACCTAGGGTCAGCACGAAGTTAGTTATCTAGATTTTACCGGCAGTAGCTGCGCATGAGCCTCCATGAGGCATATTTTACATAATGTATGATGTATTCAGGACGAGAACCATACCTATACAGTAGTATTCTAACACAAAGGTACATGTAGGCTTTGTGAGGCATGATCAGCCTTTCAACTTCACATGCATCGTGCCAAGACCCCACCGTCAACCCTACAGGCAATCCGTCATGGGGCATCGTGAACTCCGGAGTCTCCAGAGTGATTGTCTCCAGCCTACCCAACTTACACGCGATCAGCGCATTTACGAGGCAACCACCACCACTTTCGACATATAGCCATTTGCGCCTGCTGCATGCGCGGTGTCCTTCGCTATGGCTGCGCTCGTAGCAAAGCCTAATGGGGCCTTGCGCCAACGACAGCGCCCAAGTCTAGCGACGCGCAACATGTCGCGCAACTCCATAGATGGCAGCGCCATAGAGGATGGCAATATCTCTAGGAAGCTGGTCGAGCCCTTTGTGAAGGACACCCCTTTTATATTGAGGAAGTTTCGCAACAAACCGCCGAGCTTGATCATACATTTGTACCCAACACATTTCCGGATCAACGACAATGATGAAAGCCTGCAGTATGACGGGCCGATGAAGATATTGATTGAACACTTGAAGAGGCAGACGGTGCCGCATGAGATTGTGGGAGAATTGTTGGAGAGCGCGGTGCCATTCTACGATGGTATGTTTGCATGCGACGAGATGTGGGAAGAGGCGCATAAGCTGACCACCAGCAGGATGTCTTATTGTTAGGGTCAACAACTACATGAACTCCAAGGCGAAACCGGAACGTGGTAATCTGCACACTGCGAACGGCGAGAACTACATTCCCTTCTCAATCCATAATTACAACGAGCATCTCACACCTTCACCTTTCGTGCCGTATCCCAAGAAGCCGACAACCCAGAAGGATAGCCCTTCAAAGACACCGTCCAAATCAGACACGAATGTCAAGCAAGAGGAGGGAGCGGATGGCCAGGTTGGCAGCCCAAAAAAACAAACAGATGGACCTTCGATCACCACGATAGTACTCCACCCCACTCCGCTTGCGCGCCATCACGAGATGGTGTACCTTGCGAATACACCGGTAGTCGAGAGAGGCACCAAAAGAAGCGCATCTGGTATGGCCCAACCTCCGACCCCGATGTCCACGGTTCCAGCAACTCCGACTCTTGCGACATCTAACGGACCGCTGTCTAAGAGGCAAAAGATGCTACTTGAGGAGCAAGACTACCAGACTTTCGAAGCGGAGTATCTTCTCTCCACCGAACCGCCTCTTCTGCTAGATCCAGTGACCAATCTAGAGGAAAGCCAGCGCGCTCTGGAATTGCTGAGGCATCCATTACACAGTGAACCAGCTCCAGCACCCAAGACACGACAACGAACGCATGCCGAGATGGCTGCAGATGATGCGCAAGCAGCGGAGAAGGAGAGACAATTGCTTTTCATGGATGAGCGTGTCAAGCCGTCTCGCGGTACAACAGCGGGAGAGGGTCAAGGTACTGCGGCAGCATTGAGCGCTTCCAGGTTTAAGACGCTGGAGGCGATCAAGCAGCAACACGAGGAGAAAGAGCGCCACAAGAAGGAAGAAGAGGCCAGAGCGGCTATGGAGAAGAGGACTATGGATGCGCAGATTGCACAGAAGAGGAAGATGATGGAAGAGCAACACCGAGAGCAAGCCATGATGCAGAAGAGGCAACAAATGATGCTGAAGCAGCAACAAGCCATACAGGCGCAACAACAGCAGCAACATGCTCAGAATCAAGGTCAAGGCATGGTGCCGACTCCTCAGCAGCAGCATTTCCCACAGCAGAACCCCATGGGCATGCAATCTTCGCCGGTTGTACGACAGCAAACGCCTATGATGGGGTCATCTCCTGTCATGCCCGCTGTCTCTGGTGGCTTCCCCATGGCACACTCTGCTTCTAACCAAGGCGCCGGAAGTCCCGCAAGGCCACCATCTGCAGCGATGCAGCATGCGCAAATGAACATGGCTAGACAGATGAGTCAGCAGGCAAACCAAAGCAGGCATGGAACACCACAGATGGCTCAAGGCACTCCACACATGCAAGCATCAGTACCCATGGATATGAGCAGACAAATGAGCGCAACCCCACGAATGGCGCATGGCAGTCCCGCGCCTAACATGCAAGGCACGCCCAACGCCGCAATGATGAATACACCACAGATGAATCAACAACAGCATCTCACTCCACAACAACAAATGGCCATGCTCCAAGCCCGCCAACGGCAGCAAGCAATGCAACAAGCAGCCCAACAGCAAGGAATGCAAGGCTCGCCACCCCAAGGCATGACTCCCGAGCAAATCCAAGCCATAATGCAACAACGCATGCTCGCAGCCCAGCAACAAAACCAGCAAAACCCCAACGCCATCCAAGCCCAACTCGCCCGCATGCAGGCCATGAACAACATGCAGCAACAGCAACAGCAACAACAAAACCAGCAAAACATCGCCACCCCGAACCCGCAAATGGGCACGCCCCAGCAGCAACAACAACAACAACCGACCCCGCAACAACTCCTCGCCCGCCAACAAGCCCAAGCCCAACACCGCGCCGCCCAAGCCGCGCTCGCAAACAACCGGCTCCTGCAACAAGCCGCGCACCAAAACGGCGGCCAGATCCCGCCGCACCTCCAACAGCAGCTCCGTCAACGCCAGCTCCAGCAGCAGCAACAGCAACAGCAGCAACAGCAGCTCGCGCAGCTCCGCTCCCAGCAGCTCGGCGACCCGAATAATCAACAGCAGTATATGGCCAATTTGCGCAACCAGCAGGCGATGTTGGCTCGGATGCAGAATATGCAGCAGCAGCAGCAGCAGCAGCAAGGCGGCGGTGGGGGACAAGGTGGTGGGCAGGGAGGGCAGATGGGCATGACGGGCGCGTTGAGTATGCAGCAGCAGATGCAGCAGATGCAGCAGTTGAGACAGCAGCAACAGCAGCAGCAGGGTGGTCAGGGTGCTGGGGCGGCGGATTTGAGTCAGCAGTTTGCGGCCATGCAGAATGCGTTGCAGCAGCAGCAGCAGCAGCAGCAGCAGCAGCAGAGGCCGGGCACGGGGATGGGATAAGCTGGGGTTGGGTGCGGTTGCTTTTTCGCGTCCTGGGAGCGGGTTTCTTTCAAGCGTTCAGCGGTTCTGCCGGTCTTTTGTCTCCGGCTGCATTGGGAAGGTTGTGAGGGTATTTAGGAATGGGGTGGGAATGAAGCGGGTTTTGCAAGCCCAAAGGCAAAGGTACGGGCGAGGTTGTCGAATTACTGGGTTCACTCTTTTCGGGTCTGCGAATCGCCCGGGCAACGGACACGGAAAAAAGCTCGCGATGTTTGGAGTATGAGGTACGGATATAGATATGGCTTCACCGAGGACTTGGACCTGGATCTTTGGCTTCTGGGTCGGCATCTACTTTCGATGTGTGAATTGAAGCCCGGATTCTTGACGGTGAAGATGCTGATGGAGGACTGAAGGTGTAGTTCCGTGCCTGTATACCTGTACATTACATAGCCAAACAGCAAACCATGCATGCATGGCTGGCATGAGACAGTGACGAATGCTACCAAGCCTACATGTGTATGAAAGGAGCAGTTCTCTCGCACATGAATGTGTACCAAGCTCGTTTTATCAGCTCTTGTTTCTCGTCGTTTAAATCATAAAGAGATAGTTAAAATATACATGTGAGTAGGTAAGATACGGGTATCTTATGATATGGCTGTATGAAGTGAAGTGGAGTGTGGAGTTGCCGCCAGGCGTGCACGGCCGATGTCTGTGGTGTGCCCCAAACACAGCTGCGTCATTTCCAATGGGTGTACAACTTCCAGTCCATCTCATCTATCACACTCTGTTGATATACTCTTTCAACATTCTTTAGTGAGAGACAAACCGACGAACCAACAACTTCCATAACACTACAAATTTCAAGCCATATCCGTCGAAATATGGCAGAAGTTGCCGCAGGCGTCATAGCCGCTGAGCAAGTGGTGTCGACGACAATCGAAGGCGGAGCTATCGCAGGATATGCCATCGCGAAGGATACCATGCCCTTGAAGGCCACCATCACACAGATAGCAAGAGCACAAGAAGATGACAACAATTCGTAAGCCATACACATGAATGTATCTACTATATCAAATGCATAACTCAATCCGTAACAAAAGTGTCCAAAGCTAACATCATGTTCAAGTCTGGCTCTACGTCGCTCCAATCACACTCTGAGCGTAATCGGCAAGAAGGCTTACATCTTCGGCGGCGAGATTGCAGACAAAGAACTTGCGCCGAACGACGTCCATTCTATTACCTTGCCGTCATCACACGATGAGAAGGCAGACTATGCCTGCTATCCTTCTCTCCCATCAGAGGAAGGCGGCGAAGTACCTGCTTCTCGCACCGGACACGCCGCTTGTACCAGAGACAACCAGATCATCATCTCCGGCGGCCGGGACTCAACCGGCACCGACATCGAAGAAGACTCCAGTCTCTGGCTCTGGGATTCGAGCGAGCTAAAATGGCAAAAGCTTCGCCCAAACCCGACCTCCACCTCCTCACCCACCCCAGCGCCAGGCCCCCGCCACAACCACTCCATCTTCCCCCACAACGGCAACATAGTCCTGCACGGCGGCAAGTCCAGCTCCGGAGACGCCATGTCAGACACCTGGCTATTCAAGTCCTCAGCCAAATCCTGGCTCCAGCTCCCCTCCGCCCCAGCCGGCAGCACAACGAATGCTGTCTTGGCGGACAACACCCTCTACACAATCACCGGCAGCTCTGCCGTCAGCAGCGAAGTCCACTTCCTACGCCTGACACCTGAGTCCACAGCGACGGAATGGCAGACGGTCGAGTTCCCGACTAATCCGTTGACGCCTGGTCCGCTGCCGCGCGTCGGCGCGGGCTTGGTCTCTGTCACCACGGGGTATGGGCGGTTGTATTTGTTGTATTTCTTTGGGGAGAGGAATGGCACTGTCACTACCACTTCTGCTTCTGCTTCTGCTTCTCCAAAAAGCGGCGAAAAAGCCGCCGACCCGCCACTCTACTCCGACATCTGGTCCCTACAACTGCCCTCTCTCTCTCCCGTCCCCGACCCCCACGGCTCAACTCTATCCTCCTTCACCCCCAAGCCCGCAGCGCTCAAAGACCGCATACGCCGCAAGCTAGGCTACGAGGACGGTGGCATGACATGGGCGGAGGTGGGGATTGAGGCCGGCGAGCAGGTCGCGCACGCTGGGAAGGTGCATCCGGGGCCGAGGGCCTGGTTTGGGGCCGATGTGCTGGAGGGAGGGAGAGGGGTCGTGGTTTGGGGCGGTTTGAATGCTAAGGGGGAGAGGGAGGGGGATGGGTGGGTTGTTAGGGTCGAGTAGATGGTTTGATTGGAGTGAGGTGGGAACTAGGGTACGGATGAGGATGAGGATGAGGATGAATGCTCTTCATTTCCGCCAACGTAATATACGTATAGCAACATAGTTACGGATGAACCATGACCTTGTTGCTTCTCGATCAAAGTTTTGGTAAAGAAAAGGCTTACGACATTCGATACAATGTCATCAATTCAGTGATGGCTCTCGCAGCACTTTGGTCCTCTTTGGTGACATAGATGTTCATACTGCCGAGTGATCTCCCCTCGTAACTCGGAGATACAGGTACCTGAGAATGGTATGACGCACGGACCCTCCACCACATTGACCGCGACGCGTGCGCTAAAGTTTTGAGGCATCCGTGAACGCCTGGGGCAAGACGCAGTGACTTCATTCTCGCCGCGAGGCAAACATCCCGTCGACTGTCGCAACTTCGAACCTTCTGTCTCACATACTTCGCCCCAAACCGTGCCACGTCGCCCGAAATATATAAGACCCATGAAGCCGACTTGAGTCAGGCTGCGCAAGGCTCGCAGTTACACAAACGCCCTGCTTGCCACATGTGCCGGTCGGTTCACTGAGGACCACCCATAACACTTAGCCAGCGCACAACCGCAGACGCCTCGCACATCTTCCACCGCTTTCTACAGACCTGTCCTCGAGCCACGCAAAAAGTGTATAGGAGAGACCTCTCTGCACCATGGCCACCCTTGCCGCGAACGCGTCTCCAGAGGAGATCTTCGAAGAGATCGCATTCCAGAACGTCCTCCTGGAAAGTCTTGACGCGGGCGCAGATGACCATGGAGAGAGAAGGCAAGAGATCGAAGATACCATAGCTGGGTTGGAGGCGCGGTTGCCCGCAGAAGACGGACAAGAGCAGAACAACGACGACACAGCCATACCTGAAGATGTGACTTGGACTGGTGATGAACCGTGGCCCTTTGATCACTGGACCGAAGAGGAAAACGGCCTGGCTGGCTGGAGCAACACCGAGGTTTATGATGCTGCTCCGCCTGCTAATGTCACACCTACGGAGTCCGGCGGATCATCGTCTGCAAGCAGCTTTCAAACATCGTCACTCAAGCGACCCCACGACACCCTGAACTTGACACCAGATAGCGAAGCGCTTTCAAGATCGAAGCGACCCACGCCCAACCTCTCACGGTCTGGCACGCCGTCATCCCTTAGCTCCCTCGATGTCGGTTCACTTCAAGTCCAGGCGCGGAGACAGAACTCCTATGCCACCGAAACAGCTAGGCGACGACAGCTAATGGCTGAGCGTGCTGCGCAGAGGAGACGGGAACGTGAGAGAACTGATGCTGAGTTTGCCGCATTACTCAGTCAGAGATCTCCCGAGCCGGCACCTACAGCCGGTCCTTCACGCGCTGCGCCCGATATCAATACCCTGCCAGGACCCTTCGATAATTGGGTAGACCCAGACTCGTCTACGTGGCACTCCACTGCCGAGACGCTTGCTCCGGTGTTCACTCGCATCAAGGCAGAACGCCAGCGTTCACCTTCGCCTGCTCCTCAGCGGTCGTCCTCTGTTGCGAACTGGCCTACCCAAGTTGTCGATCTCACCGGTAGTGACGATGAGGATGATGTGGTCCCATACAATCAAGTTCCACTTCCAGATCACCCCCAACCATTCATCCCTCCGCCTCAGAATTCACATTCTGTTATCAACAACGCCTATCAGCGTGCTCTTGCCATTGGCAGGAGTGCGTTCACCACTTTTGGAGATTATGCGAACCCGTGGTCAGAACTCGAAAACCTTCTCAATCCCGCTAGCTCCTCTCATACACCCGGCCGGTATGAGTCGGTCTATGATCCAGTTGCAGGCATGCCGCAGCCCGGGCATGTTGACTGGGATTCTGTTCTCCAGAACAGCGAAACTACGAAGGAGGATCTCCTGAAACTCATGGACAATGTCAGGCCTGATGAAGAGATACCGGTTGATATGCAACCTGTCAAAGTGGAGGGTCTGGAAGTAGCGCTCAAACCATACCAAGCTGCGGGCCTGAAGTGGCTGCAAGATATGGACGCAGGCTCGAACAAAGGTGGCATCCTTGCCGATGACATGGGCCTTGGCAAAACCGTGCAGGCCATTGCACTGATGGTTACACGGAGGTCGGAAGATCCTCTTCGCAAAACAAACCTGATCCTCGCACCTGTAGCTCTGCTACGCCAGTGGAAGGAAGAAATCATGAGCAAGGTCAGGCCTGGTCGCCATCGGCTCAGTGTCTTCATTCATCATGCCAATAGTAAAGCCAAATCTTTCAGCGAGCTCCGCAATTACGATGTCGTACTCACCACCTTCGGCACTATTGCGTCAGAACTCAAGCGTCACGACAGGTACCAAGCAAGAAAGAAAGCTGATCCTGAAGCTGTCGAAAGGGCGGATGAGAAGACCATTTTCATCAGTCAAAATTCGAAGTTTTTCCGAATCATCATCGACGAAGCTCAGTGTATTAAGAACAAGTCCACGCAGACCGCGCAGGCGGTGTACCTACTCCAGGCTAGGTCGCGTTTCTGCATGACTGGTACCCCTATGATGAACAGTGTGGATGAGCTCCAATCTCTTATTCGCTTCATCCGCATCAAGCCCTACAGTGACTTCACGAAATTTACACGCGACTTCTCCAGGCCTCTGAAAGGTTCCAATGATTCAAGCCGAGATGCAGCGATGCAGAAACTACAGGTTCTACTCAAGGCGATTCTGCTCCGCCGGACGAAGCAGTCGAAGATTAACGGCCAACCAATCTTGCAATTACCGGAGCGGAGCGTGGAGATGGCGACCTCGGAATTCTCGGAAGATGAGAGGGGCATCTATAGTGGCTTGGAAACCCAGACGGCTATCACGTTCAACAGATACCTCAAAGCTGGCACCGTCGGCAAACAGTATGCGCACATGCTTGTTCTACTGCTGCGTTTACGACAAGCCTGCTGTCACCCCCATCTTATCAAAGATTTCGGCGTCGCAGCGGCAGCAGACATCACGCCTGAGGCAATGGAGGATATAGCCAAGAACCTGGATGAGGCTATAGTCGCACGACTCAAAGAGTTGGACGGGTTCGAATGCCCAGTCTGCTACGACGCGGTTGAGAACCCTGCCATCTTTGCGCAATGCGGTCACTTCACCTGTTCGGAGTGTTTCTCAAGGATTGCTGATTCAGCTGATGCTCTTGCGAACGGCGACGAGCATAGCAACACAAAGTGTCCAACCTGTCGTGCTCCGATCAAGACCAAGGAAGTCATCGACTATGAGACGTTCAAGAGGGTCCACATGCCAGATACGTCTGCTGAAGGACTTGCTACTTTAGCTGATGCGATCGACCCTGATGCTACTGACTCTGAGGCCGAGACCGAGAGCGATACCGATGATGAAGAGGACAGTGACGATGATGAGACGGAGAGCCTTGATGGCTTCATTGTTAACGACGACGAAGAGACTGCATCCGAAACTGAAGTAGAAGACGATGTCAAGGCAGAGAACGGCGTCAAGTCTGAGCGCGGTCAGGACGGTGATGGCACCAGCAATGAGCAGACTGACGAGGCTCCAATGTCAGCCAAGAAAAAGGGCAAACAGCGGGCGACGGACGAATCAACGAAGAAGTCGAAGAAGTCGAAGAAGGCCAAAGGGAAGGGCAAGTCAAGGAAGGGCAAAGAGCATGAAAAGCCCAAGAAAAAGAAGAAAGAAAACGTCAACCTGGCCGACCTCAAGAAGCGCGCCTCTCGCAACGCCGCCGCCAAGCGCGAATATCTCTCCTGGCTACGCGAGGACTTCATCTCCTCCTCGAAGATCGACCGAACCCTCGAGATCATCGAAGCAGTCCCCAAGGAGGAGAAAATCATCATCTTCTCCCAATGGACCTCCCTTCTCGACCTCCTCGAAATCCCCGTCGACGAGCGCGGCTGGGGTTACCGCCGCTACGACGGCTCCATGAACGCGAAGATGCGCGGCGACGCCGTCGAGGACTTCAAGACCAAGCCTAGCGTCCGCATGATGCTCGTCTCCCTCAAGGCCGGCAATGCAGGTCTCAACCTCAACTGCGCTTCCCAGGTCATCATCCTCGATCCCTTCTGGAACCCGTATATCGAGGAGCAAGCGATCGATCGCGCGCACAGATTGGGCCAGACGAGACCAGTGAAGGTCCATAGGGTCCTCGTGGAGAATACGGTCGAGGATCGCATCATTGCGTTGCAGGAGAAGAAGAGGGCGATTATTGAGTCGGCCCTGGATGAGAAGGGTGCGCAGAGGGTGGGCAGACTTAATGTCCAGGAACTGGCGTATCTGTTTGGTGTCACGAGGGGTCCGAACGAGAGGCTGCCCGCCGCTGGCACGTCGGCTGGGCGCGCTGGTCGTGGTTAAGGGTGGGAAGTAGCAAGATGAAGTAACGAAGGCGGGATGGGAACGATTCAAGGGTTGGGGATGGGGAAATCGGACTTCTGGGGAGACATGGCGTTCAAGGGGTCTTCATTTCGAAACCTGCATATGATACCCTTTTACCTTTTACGTTTACATTGGGATTGTGGATGATTCAGGGGTTTCTGCGGACTGGGCGGCACCACGAGAGATAGTTAGTTTCACAATATCTGGTACATCTGAAGCTCACAATCACTCGATTACGCACTTGACGTACTGCTAGCTGCGTAAATGTACCTACCCTAACTAGGCTAGTCTCGGATCGAAAAAGCGTAGTGTGAATAGAATGAATAAAGAGGCGTTCTAGTGAATAGAGTGAAGATCGCTCTGGAACCCAAGTGAATGTTACAGGTTTTCACCTAACAGAGCGGCAAACACGAAGCCCAGACTCTAACCTAAGCTTAGTCTAACCACTTATAGAAGGAGAGCTGCTCGGCCTGATACGCGTACGCAACAGGTACCCGGCCAGCTGAACCTCGCACTTACCCAAAGCACATCTAGTCACCGCCGGTGGTTGGTCCTCGCAACCCAGGAACTGGAAAGCGAACACCGACTCCGTTTGCGGTACGCTCGACGAGGACCGCCCCACTCGAATAAGCTTGATACAATACACCGGAGGAACAGCACAGACTGGTTCCGATAAGGTACAGAACCTAACAACGTGACTGGAATGGCGGACTTTAGCTTCGCGGCCGAGTCCCTGCAAGTATGTGTAGCTGAACACGACCTCGCTCACGCCTCGCCATTACTCCCACAGCTGCGCCAATCGTATGCGATAATATCAGCCCTGAAAACGCGCGTTGAGGAGCTGGAGCGGGTAAAAAGAGACGCGGGAGCAGGAAAACGAGATACTAAGAAGGGCTCAACGGGAGGTGTCTGGAAGAATGGACCGCAGCGGAACCTTGGGAAACAGGGGTGGGCGGAGTGGATATGCATGGTGCTTCTCTTTCCGCTTGTGCCATTCTCCGCCGGAACCGCGACGGGGGAGAAGGGGGTAAGGAGCAGCAGTAACAGCGGAGTAATATCAGGTTCATACCTTATCTTCGACATGTATCTCATCTGGCGGCTTCTGTTGGCTTTGGAACAGTCTCGTAGCTGTTGGTTGCATGTATCCGCCTGCATGTAATCATCTGGGGTTTACGAGACGGACTTCAACCTGACGAAATCATCCTTGAGATCCTCGATTGCGGGGGCAGTGTTGGGGGTCTGACGTGGGGAGGCAAAAGTAGACATCCTATTCTGCAGTACTGACTACGCCCAACTATCCAGCAACGTGACGCCACGAACACCTTCCCGTCACCACAACCAACAAGCTTCGCACGCGTCATAGCAATACGAAACTAACCCGGAACTCCCGTCCACTCGTCGACTCCACCAGCTAACCCAGCCCTGCCCCTCAACCGCCAAGCGGCGTAACCGAATTGACCGCCCTCACAATCCCATAACTCGTCCCCGCCGCGACCGCGCCAATCGCCAGCGTCTGCGCCGCACTCCACGCGGCATCGCGATGCGTAGTGCCCGTGAACAGCGCCTTTGTGTAGCCGAAGGTGAGCAGGATGACGAAGGTAACGCCGATGGAGACGAAGAGCGCGTGCACGACGTTGCGGAGCGCGAAGTAGGGGATCATGGGGAGCAGTCCGCCCAGGAAGTAGGCGAGGCCCATTACTAGGCCTTCGATTATGCAGGATTTTTTCCCGGCGGGGCGCGAGAGGCGCAGTTCGAAGTCCATCATGAACTGGAGGGTTGGGTTAGCGGGAAGGGTGGGTGAAGTTTGGGAAAGAGGGGAGGGGTAGGTGTGCAAGGAAAGGCCTGCTATTGGAAGTGGAAGTGGAAGTGGAAGTGGAAGTAGAGGCTGAGACAAAAGACGAGACGGGAGAAACAGAACATACCTGCACCCACATATCCTCACTCCCCTTCAACCCCTCCACAACCCCCTTCGCCTCCACCCTCTCAACCCCATACTGTTCGAAAATCTCATACACCTCCTCCTCCTCCTCCGCCGGCGTCTCCCTTACCTCCCGTCGCTCCCGCGCCTCCTCGACCTCGTAGTGCTTCCGCTCCGTGATCGCCGCCTGGAACGCGCCCAGTCCCATGCTGATGGCGCCGCTGAAGAGCTCGGCGAGTCCGCCGAGGATCACGAGGCGTGAGGACCCGAGAGAGGACAGACCGGCGGTTAGGGCGAAGGGAACGGTTAGGCCATCGCTGAAGCCGATGATGAAGTCTCGGATTAGGCCGCTGTGGCGCGTGTGGTTTTCGCTGTGGGTGGAGCGGGTCGGGGAGGTGGTGGAGGGGGTTTGGGGCGGCGAGAGGGTGGTGTTAGGAGCTGGGTCTCGGGGGCCGAAGATGCTGGTATGTTGGGGTTTTGGTTCGGTGGTGTTGGCCGCTGGGTCTCCTCGGGGGCCGAAGATGCTGGCTGGTTGGGGTTTTGGTTCGGCGGTCATGGTGGGTTTGGGTCGGTTATTGATAAGAGTAATGATGCGGTTGATGGTACAGTGTGAAGATGAAAAGGTGGCAAGATGGGATCTGAAAGTTTGAAAAGGTTGCGGGAGAGAAGGCTGATGTTATGGATGAGAAGAGTGACATTGGCGCCTGCCGTCAGTGGTGCAAGATAGCGCGTGATGCAAGGGAAGGAGGGGTGTATCAATGGATCAGATAATCTGTATCCATGAAAAAGTTGAAGTCGCTCCGAATATGTGGCTGGTGCGGCAGGCACGACAGATGCTCAAACACGGCCAAGCCGTAGAGTGTCCCGGAGGGCGGCCGGTTGAGCAGTACAGGTGGGATCGTGTTTGCTGGAGTGTCCGCCAATTGGCCCTCGTGCACCCGATGTGCCTGGGCGGAAGGAAGTCTCGAGAGTCCAAGGAAAGCAGGAGAGAGCAGCTTCGATCTTGCCCAGTGGGTGTCAAGATACACAGTGATCAGACTCTGGCGCAGCTGGGAGGATACCTGCGCAACCTGGCTAGATCTGTCCCTCCTTGGCCCTTTTACAGCTGACATGGCGAGCGTCACCTGGGAATATGGTCACGGTGTAGTTGAGCCCCGACGAGTGGTGGAGTAGTACAATGAACAAGCAGGCAACCAGTAAGACTGAAAGGAAATAAGATGACCAGTGAGATGGAGGTACGATTGAGAAAGAGAGCTGTACCCTTCACTGACCACAGAGCTTGGCTGTGGCGCCTTGGAGGAATGTAGTGCCAGAACCACTGTGTCCAGGCCATGCTTGACTTACAGTCCCCTGACACAATATTGTTCCAATGGCAATACACCACCGTTATGAGGCTTGTCTTGCATACATCGCACCTCGACCAGCTCGCCTATCGTTATACTTCAATGAAATGCACAAGTTAGGTATCTGCTTGGCCGTCGAGGTATCGCTTTTGACCCTGAACAGGGTACAGAGGGCGGATCCTTTGTGGCATGCGCCCTCGTGTGCGGCCACTGTTGAGTTTTGTCATTCTGCCCAAGCATCCCAGCTATACAAGCACCCGAAGAGAAGATTTGGAAAAGAGTTGTTGGAAGAGCAAAGATAACTGGTATACCTTACACCCGTGGATGTAGAGTCGAGAGGCTCGCGCGTCATCTCTCTCCCCACTTCAATCCCGCTCCCCGCGTCTCGGTCAATGGAGCCAAACAGCTAGCCTGTATACCTTTACCTTCTCGTACAATCAAGTTCCTTCCTTGAACGACTCGCACAAACATGTCGAAGCTATTGAAGAAGCCTCTGAAGCTCGCTCTCATTCAGTTGGCGACGGGTAAGTACATCTTCCGGCGCACTCACCAACCGTATCATTGCTCTGTACCTTACTGACTCCGATGCGATAAAGGCGCCGACAAGACAGCGAACCTTGCCAGCGCTCGCTCCAAGATCCTCGAAGCTACCTCCAAGGGTGCCAACCTCGTCGTATTGCCTGAATGTTTCAACTCCCCGTACGGCACCAAGTACTTCCCGAAATATGCCGAGACCCTCCTACCCTCTCCGCCAACCGAAGAACAATCGCCGACCTTTCATGCCTTGTCAAAGATCGCAAAAGAGGCAAAAGCATACATTGTTGGAGGGAGCATACCAGAGTACTGGGAAGAGACGAAGAAACACTACAACACATCCTTGACCTTTGGACCAGACGGCAAGCTGCTTGCAACGCACCGTAAGGTACATCTATTCGACATCGATATCCCCGGCAAGATCACATTCAAGGAGAGCGAGGTCTTGTCTCCGGGTGACAAGGTCACAATCATTGATCTGCCCGAATATGGCAAGATCGCTGTCGCCATCTGTTACGATATCCGTTTTCCAGAGCTTGCAATGATCGCCGCGCGGAAAGGCTGCTTCCTGCTACTGTACCCTGGAGCATTCAACCTCACCACTGGAGCACTTCACTGGTCGCTACAAGCGAGGGCAAGAGCTATGGACAACCAAGTATACGTCGGTCTTTGCTCGCCTGCAAGAGACATGGAAGCCGACTACAATGCTTGGGGCCACAGCATGATTGTAGACCCGAATGCGGGAGTCATGGCTGAGCTGGAAGAGAAGGAGGATATCGTCTATGCTGATCTTGAGGTTGGCAAGATTGAGGAGACGCGGAAAGGAATTCCAATTTACACCCAGAGGAGGTTTGATGTATACCCTGATGTTAGCGAAGGAGCGGTCACGAAGAAGGAGTAGATGCAGCCCCAGTCTTCGGTACGAATATCTTGAACATATGTTCCATACGATCAGATACACTTTCAGCAGTGATTCACCTTACGGGGCCAGGTCGTTCAATCCAGCGCTCAGTCGATCCCGTCGTTTTGCTACCGTGATAGCCGAGCTGCAGTTTCCCCCTTGCTGGTTGCCTGGTACCGCGCAAAAAAAAGCCCGACTAGCGAATGGCAAGTTCACTCGGCGGCTACCTGGGTCTTTCTCTTCCCGCAGGCAGACCTACGGCAAGTGCGTCCAAGCATTCTTGCATGTCGAGACATCCAGCTACCCTCCTCCTCTTCAACATTACTGAGCTGCTCGCTGGACGAAGCATCTCGTATTATCTCCATCATCCGTCCTACCCCTTTGTTGTCCCCTGTACATTGTTTTGTTATTACGTTCCCCTTCCTTTAGCTTCACTCTTCCCCTTTTCGCTCTCCTCTTTTGCTTACCTTCTCGGCGGCACTTTCGTACCTCATGATCAATACTACAGAAGACGTACCTGGTCGATTCCCTAAGCTTGACCATCCACGCCGCCGGCCAAGTAACGCAACTCTAAACCGTACGATTTCACGCCAAGGGAGCAGCAACTCCACCTACAAACTTCGAAAAGACTCTGGTCTTAACCATCGCGCACCTGCCACGCTTATGGGAAGCCGCTCTCCACAAACAGCTCCAGTGCCACCCACGACTCGTGGAAAGTTGCCATGGCTAAAGGGAACGCCGGACAAGGCTGGCCCGTCCAGGAAGTCCAAGCTACCAGGCAGCTGGACGGACAGTAGTCCCTCATCTCATGACAGCCCGGTTGCAGATCTTCCGGACATTCCTCACAGGAGATCAAAAGCGTCGATATCCGTACCTGCTGAAAACCCAATACTTCAATCCGACCCCAGCATACGTCCAAATGCCTCGATGCGATCTATGCGGAAGACCAACCCTAAGCCTACCTACCGCAAGTATTCCCTCACCTCCACGCCTGACTTCCCGGCCATCAGGGCAATGAGGTCACAAGGAAGCATACCGAAAATCCCGGACAGTCGCCGCCCTTCCAAAGCGTCATACACTCCATCCACTTACAGTTCGTCTCTACCAAGCGAGGACAAGCACATCGTCGGTCAAAATGTGTCAGATGCCGCAGCGGCTGCAATCGTTGAACGCGTCATGACCGCCGAGGTCACCACCAGTCCTCCACTCAGACGTCCCAGAGTTCCACAGCGACTGGCCAGTCTAGAAAGAGCAGGCGAGATGTATTCCGTCCGAAGTCCAACGCTACCTTTAATGCGTCCCAGCGACACCAGCCTGCTTGGCAGAGACCCGAAAGTCGAGCGTCAGAAAGCAAGCGAGATGTATTCTGTGAGAGCCCCGCCCAGGTCTCCTGGCCGTCGCAGTATGCAGATATCGCCGCCTCCACTGGTCATTCGTTCAGACCAAGCTGCCCCGCCACTCAGAGATATCTCTCCGAAGACACCAATTGCAGGACACCCACCATGGGCGCTGTCTGAGGCCGAAACCGCGCCAATGGAGCGTGCCATGACTGGGCTTGAGGCAGTGATGCAAGAGGCGCTGGGAGTTGCAAAGGAGGCGATTGATCGTGATCGGCCTGAAGATGTTGCGGCCATCCTCGACGAGGCGAATCTCACGCTGAAGAATGCTGCTACAGTGCGCGGATACGTGACATCTCCGCTTCGCTTGTCTGAGTCTGACATTGGAATGTCTGATGATGAGAGCGGGATCTCTGATTCAGGCTCGGACATTTCTTCACTGCACAGTGAAGATCGCCACTCTGACGATACGGCGCCCACGGTGTTGACGAAGAGCATGCGTTCCAGCAAACAGCCTATTATCAGCGAGCCGTACTTTGAGGATGGACACATCCCAAGATCTGAAGAGGTTGAGATTGATTTGGGAAGGCCTCCAAATAGGCGACTCACGAGACATAGTTCTATCTCGCCAACACCGCCTCGACTCTACGAGCCGCCTTCGGTAGAGTCCATTGTTCGAGACTTTGCTTACAACGGGCCACCCCCTCGTCATGCATCTATCAGACGGTCAAGATCTGAAGAGTCTCCACGTTTGGGCCTCCCATCAGCCCTGGCAAGGCCCCAAGCGGACAGGGTTCACCCTGTCGACCGCAGCCGAAGTGTGAATCTGGCGCACATCGAGCCCTCTCCCACGAACACCACTCTGTCACCACAAGGACGCAGCGTAAGCCGCAGCTACGAACGCGTCGGCGACGAAGGACCCCGTCGCCGACGCAAATCCCACCACGCCAACCACCCGCACGCAGAGAAGATGTTCGAGTCGTCCTACTACCGCGTTCCAGAAAAGCACGTTGACGCGACAGACCTCCAACAGGACGTAGACAGGGATAGGTACGAGTCGTTGCCCAGCTTGATAACCCCGAAATTGAGCTTACGACATCCGCGTAGGAACCACATCAGTCTGCGCGAAAATCAGCATTTCAGGTTGAGGAGGCATCGGCATCAGCCCGTGGCTAGGGAGTGGAAGACGGGGAGGAAGAGGATCACGGCTACGATTGCTTGTTTCAATACCGGACTTGTTGGGCTGCTCATTGGGATATATGTGAGTTGAGGATGCCGTTCGTATCGAACGGAGCTGATGAACGTGCTATTGATAGGCTGGCGAAGTCCCTCGGATCCAGTACCAGATCGCGGATCAACACCATAATGTTATCCTCGGAAACGTAGTGTAAGTACCCCCTCCACCATCTCTCAGCACCCCAGATGTCCTAACCGTCACGTATATAGCCTATACATCGGTCTCGCAATCACGACCCTCCTCGCCTGGCCCCTTCCCCTCCTCCACGGCCGCAAACCCTACACCCTAGCCGCCCTCGCCCTCGCGCTCCCCCTACAATTCCCGCAAGCAATCGCAATCCAATCCTACCGCGCCAACGAATCCCCCAGCTACCGCGTCGGCCTCCTCCTCCCCCGTGCCCTTACCGGCCTCGCTCTCGGCTTCGCAAACGTCAATGCCCTGACCACTTTATTCGACCTCTTCGGCGTCTCGCTGATGTCGTCGAAACCGCACCAAGAGCTGGTCGTGACGGACGACGTGCGCCGCCAGGGCGGCGGCATGGGTCTCTGGCTCGGCATCTGGGCGTGGTGTTTCATCGGCTCGCTGGCCGTCGGGTTCAGCATCGGCGCGGGCATCATCGCGCATTTGAACGCGAGCTGGGGGTTCTATATCACGGTCATCTTGCTGGCGTTTTTTCTCTTGCTTAATGTGATTGCGCCCGAGACGAGGCGGAATGCGCATCGTAGGAGTATTTTGCAGTATTTCGATCATGAGGAGAAGCTGAAGAGGAGGGTGGCGAGGGGGGAGGTCAAGTTGCATATTAGTCAGGATGGGCCGAAGTGGTGGTGGGAGGAGGTTGGGGCGGGGGTTAAGCTCATGTGGAGGATGCTGTTGCAGCCGG
This sequence comes from Zalaria obscura, assembly GCA_024184665.2. Classification (NCBI taxonomy): domain Eukaryota; kingdom Fungi; phylum Ascomycota; class Dothideomycetes; order Dothideales; family Zalariaceae; genus Zalaria; species Zalaria obscura. The sequence goes on along the minus strand of JAMKPW020000031.1, from coordinate 42,317 downwards.
GATTGTTTGTGCTGGTGACCTATTTGGGCTGGATCTACGCGGAGGTCGTGCTGGTTACTCTGGTCAGTGTCATCGTCCACACTCCCCTTACCGATCCTTGACTCTCGGGCTAACACGTCCGCAGCTCCTCGGCGCCCTCCTCTCCCGCGACTACGTCTGGCGCCCTCAATACGTCGGCCTCGCCGTCCTCAGCGTCGCCTTCGGCGCTCTCCTCGCCGTCCCCCTCGCCAAAGCCGGCCTCTTCAGCCGCTCCCGCATCACGCCCCCCCGCACCGACAGCATGACCTTCCAACCACGCGTAACCTGGACATCGCACCTCCTGCGCCGCTGCATCTTCACCCTAATCCTCCCCTTCGCAGGCCTCGCCTACACCCTCGCCTCCCCCGGCCCGCAAGTCACCTGGGTCGTGCCAGCCCTGATGAGCCTCCTCGTCGGCTTCCTCTCCAACCTCGCAGTCGCAGAGTGCGTCGGCCTCATCATGGAAGCCTTCGACACCTCCGACCTTCAGCCCGGCGTCAACTCCAAACACCGCCTCCAAAGCATGGCATCCACGACCCGCCGCCGTCGCACTAACTACTCCTCCTTCCCGCGCGTCTCAGCGGGTGTGTTTCTCGCCCAGGGCATCGGCTTCTTCCTCGCCGCCGCCGCGACGGCCGTGAGTGGCGACATCACGCGCGCGCTCGGCGCGCAGGCCACCACGGGCGTCGTCGCGGGGATTCTGCTCTTCATCACGATCCTCCTGACGCTGGTGCTGTGGCGCTGGAAGGCGGTGCAGGTGATTCCGAACGGGGCGTTTGGGACCATGAGGGGCAGCGTTGCGTGGAACGCCGCGGACGTCGATGAGTATTGGAAGCCGGTCATTATTGGCAATCCGAGTGGGAAGACGAGGCGGATGAACTTGGTCGAGTTGGGGGGGTTGAGCAGGTGGACGGAGATTAGAAGGTTGAATAAATTGGTTAGGGATTGAGAGGTGGGGAGGTGGGGAGTGTACCTACGGAGATTATTGATATGAACCTGGGTCACCCTGTTTTCTTAACAATCTAGAATGATTGTGAAAGTCCGTCTGCACAAGCATGTGGTGCAATGGTGATCGAAGTCACGTCACCGTCAATGTCTTGATGCGCCTTGACGATCCTGTGGTCCGTCATGACTCACTCCTCTCTAGCGATTTTCCTGCAGCAACTTGCCCATGAGAGTGAATTCGCCCATTCACGGTAGTTGTTTGGAGTGAATGGTGTTTTCTAGGTTTAGCGTGGATTTGCCGAGCTTGCGGGATACTTCAACGTCGCTCCTTGTCTTCACATCATGAAGTCTATTTCAGTAGGCACAAAGGAGTATTGTATAGTGCTCCTTCTTGTTGCAATGAAGATGTGGAAATTCATCCCATTGTCTCGTAAAGCTTTCCTTTGTCTTATGTTGCGTAGTCAACGACGCAATCCCATTGTATCCTCTTAGTGAAGGGTGAGGTTCAATATGCGCTTTCCTGGCATACTTTAATCCCCGCTTCTCCTTTCCCAGTGATGATGTCTTTCCAAAGCTTCCGTTTGCTTCTGTGCCAACCATAAGAATGAGGCTGCCTGGCAAGGGCGATGTGGATTTAGCGAAGCGCACTGGAAAGGGCGTGCCAGCAATGTGAAAATGGCCAATTACCCTGTGAATATTGACTGTGGTGTGAGTGTTCCCTTTCGCAGCAGTGCAACAGGCCCAGGATCTGGAACATAGACCACGTTCGTTATGCCACTACGCGCTCCAGCATTCAACACAGCGATTTGAACCTGCCTCGTACACAGGAGACTTCACGTCGAAAAAGATTGCGCAAGTCCATTGAAAACCAACATGCTTGGATAACACTGATTGCTTTCTCCGCTTGGATACTGGAGGGAACTGAACTTGCTACACATCATGCCACATTTGCTATAAGAGACGGCGATCAACTCAAGTCGCATTGAAAGTATAAGGAGGGGGATTGACGCCGGGAGTCTACAGGCTGTACCGAGTGAAGGAACACGAAGAATATCACCACTCCTCCAGGAAACGGACATCATGGGATCTGAACAGATTGAGATCACCCAAACGCCATTCCTACACTTCACTTCAGTGTCTCCCAGGTGTAATATGACGACAGATCACGGAGCGAGTGCTCCGACCTCGTCCGAAAAGGTCACACACACCTCTCAACCCGTCTCTTCACCTGGAGCTACACCTTCCAACTTCTCAAGAGGTGATCTGAGAATCACAATCTCCGGACGTGGACCTCAACCTCTTCCGTTACATCGAACATCAGCGCAACTCTCAACCCGTACCATTTTCGAAACCGCCTCTCTTCCTCGAACTGCCAGTACACCACTTTTATCGTCTTCGGACCCTTCCAGCTCTGAACGCCCCGGTCAGTCCGCCTCAGTACACCTTGAACGGCTCGAAAACACCGCACTTGGACATTTACCGTCACATTCGCTGACTTCGAACCCTCCGACACAACAATCACAGTCGAACACACGCCCTCAACAAGCATTGTACCTTCAACGGGAGCCGTCAAGAGGTGCAGAGAGTCTTCTGAATTTCCTGGGTAAGCTACCATTCGCAAACAAGAGGGCTGCCAACCCTACTTGCATCCAATTTCGACAGCGAGGATCTGCCACTCCAAGCTGTTCGTCTTTGTCTACATGTGATTACGCGCCTTGTGCGTCTAACCCACCAGAACCACACGAATCTGAAAGAGGAGGTGAAAGCGCGACCATCGGAGAACTTGAGGTGATAGACACACTCAGCACAATCACGCAAAGGGTTTCCATCTCGGAGGGGACACGAGGGACTGTAGAAGACACAAGTGCACAAGGATTGTACGCCGGGTCACAACCAACATCGACATTCACGCTCTCGAAGTTTCACTTCCCGCAGCCACCAAGAGGTGCGGGCATCAGACCAGGTCAGTATGAATCTGTTAAAGGTTGTTGTATCGGTTCTAAGCTTGTTTGCAGGTCTTTTCTCAGGAGAGCCAACGCCTCCAGCAACACCTCGAGGACTTTCCCAATTAGGAAACCTGCCAAGACTGTCTTTCACTTCCACGACCGGGAGCGAAGAGATTGGTTTAGTAGAATACGACAACTCTTCTGAGTTCGAAGAGACTGAGCCTCTAATCAGAATGCCTTCCCACCGTTTCCACAGGCTACAAGACACCCTTGATTTGGCCAGCCAGCCGAATGGGGCGACACATGATTTTCCAAGAGATGCTATACCACCACCACGCAGACTCTACTCTGATGCAGAGTTAGCACATCGCAATATTGTTAGGCGTGAGCCCTCACCTGCGATAGCTGAACGATCATCTTCCGCTCCTTCGGCTCACACTTCGCATGCCGTTCAAGAGCAGACGCCACCTGCTCTCGACGGACATGGTTCACACTCAACACCCGCCGACCTTACGGTACCTACGACCTCCACTGAAGGTCCCCCTGGCTCAACCTCTTCCGCCCAAACGCAGACGCCACCTGCTCGAACTATACGGCCTCGTATACCACGGCATTTGTCGACCGCCCATCCAGACCTCACCGCCCTTCCAGCACCATTGAACATCCGCAGAGAAACACCCAGTATTCCCCAAGTTGGACTAAGCGCCGTTCATTTCAATGCGGTGCGCAACTATGATCCGAACCTCCAATCGGGTTTCCTCAGAGTCCCACCCAACACACCAGTGCGCAACTCTTCACCAAACTCACAACCCGGTCTACTCAGACTTCCACCAAACTCACCAGTACCAGGACCGGCTGGCACTAGGTTGAGCATTGCAAGTGGAAGTGGCAGTTCGGGTGTCGGATCAGACACGTCGGAGCGTAGTGATCCATTCGACATTACCATATCTGATTCCGAGCACGACCTAAGCTCAGGAAGCACAAGCCGAGCACACAGTCGTCAACACTGCCCACAACCATCACCGCTCAACACAGATCGCGCTACCCAGGATGAAACACAGATATCTCCACAAGAGCCTTACCCCACACAGACATTAGCAGAATTGCCACACAGCACACATCGTCCCCTTGAGGCATCAGATACCGAAACGACCTTGTCTGAATTCATAGGCCAATACAATAGCGATGCCACACCACCAGCTACGCAGACTCTCACTCGCCGCAGCACGAACCCCTACCGCAGCAATTCCCTAAGAAGCAGTCGAACCAGCACCATCCTCGCGAGCAACAACCCCTACGCAACCGCAGTCCCGGCCCCGTCACCCCCCTCCCCAGCCGCCGAAGCCAGCCGCAACGCCCCACGCAGAGGCCCGACCTCTTCCCCGTCCCCAGCCGCCGCAGCCCCCATCTCGCCCCTCACCCCGCTCACCCGCTCGCCCTCCTTCCTCACCACAACGCACGACACGCCCTCCTCCCTCGCCTCCTACGGCGACACGAACCGCCTCTTCGGCATCGTGCCGGAGGCGCCGCTGCAGCCGATCCGCGAGGCCTCGGAGCGCACGATGGCGGAGAACGTGGCGCGGCTGAGGGCTATGGCCAGCTACTTCGAGGCCGAGTCCTCGTCTAGCTCCTCGTCGTCCGTTGGCGGTGGTGAGACCAGTGGCAGTCCCGCGGCGCAGGGCCCGGCTGGTGGCGGCGGAGGGGGCACCGCGCTCCGGGGCGGAGCGGGCCTCGTGTTCGGCTCCCGCAGCTCTCGCGAGCTGACGGTGCACAACCGCCCCTCGCTCGGCAGCGTGGACAGCGGTGGCCGGGACTTGCGGAGCTCGAGCGTATACGGGGAGGGGGAGACGGAGGAATGGGAGACGGTGGGGGGTACGAGCGGGGCGGTGGGTGGTGGGCGGCCGAGCCAGAGCGTTGGACGGACGTCTGCCTCCCTGGTCGCGTGGGACGAGCAGGCAGCCGGGCCACTGCCGCCGCCGCCGAGCTTCGCCTACTCGCCGCGAAGCCCCTCGTCCGGGCGGACCCTCTCGCTGCCCCAAACCCCCTGGACGCCGCCGCGCAACCGGCCGGGGCTGAGGCGCTCCCCGGGAGGGCGTGAGGGGTATTTGTACTCTGCATCGGGCCAGATCGCAGGGTACATTTACACGCCTCCTGGGACGCTGCCTCTGCCGGCAACGCAGCCCTCCCCGCGGGGAGGTGCGCCCCGGGCGTCGCGGTTCGGGCTGGGGGTGTTCGGGCGCGCGGCGGGGGAGGAGCGCGAGGAGGGGGTGGAGCTGGCGACGCTGGGCGGGGCGCGGCGGTACGGGGCACCGCCCTCCCCTGGCTCGACTCCGCGCCGACCTTCCCGCGCCCATACGGCCGCCGGCCCCGGCAGCGTGGAGAGTCCTGCGCCCAACGGCAGCCAGGAGAGGTTGTGGAGGACGGGCTCGAGCCGGCGTCGGTCGGTCCGCGGAGGTGGCGTCTCTGTGGCCATGATGGCGGTTCTTGTGCTGTTCTTCCCCCTCCTGGCGTTGTTCGGGTGCGGGGAGATGGATGATTGTGTGTGGAGGATGACGGGGGGCCGGGTGGAGGGGCCGACGAGGGGGCAGAAGAGTGTGGCGGTGGTGGTGTCGGTGGTGCTTTTCGTCGCCACCGTCGTCACCATTGCGGTGGCCGTCGGGGTCCTGGGGAGGAGGGCGGGATAGGGTGGGGTGGGAGAGGTGGATGTTGTTCTTTGTAGATAGCACCCGGAATTTGAAAAGTTGTCGTTTTGGTGCCCTTTCTCTTTCATCGTCTATCATACCTATAATGCTCTATCGCGTGTCCTGGATGGTGACGTGAAACATAAAAAATGGTGGAACTGACACATATGTTCTGTGAACAAACACGGAAAAATATTATGTTTGTGCAAAATTCCGCCTCCTGAAGGATGAGCAGCTCCTCAACAATCGGTAGTCGAAAAGCACACTATTACGAGTCCCAAACAACCAAAAAGCGGTATATTGGCTTCGAGAACGTGCCAACCTCGTTCGAAAAAACAAACCTCATTGAAGTTTTCTCATTAGTAGTTAACAGAGTAAATTAATGACATAGCAAGTCCAGGCTCTACCACTCCCCCCGCCTCCCTCGTTAATCCGCCTACATCCCACCCTCACCATCTCCATACCATCCCCCACCATCATGTATTTCCTCCACCTTCTTCACATCAGAAACAGCGCCCGCATACGCCTGGGCACTATACTCCGGCCCCGCATAGCCCTCAAAAGCCATCCCCTGCGGCTGCGCATACGCGGCCTCCTCGCCATGCGCCACAGCAGCCGGGCCCGGGAGTGGAAATTCTCCCAGCTGCGGATCAAAGACGCCGACGCTGTGACTGTGACTGACGTCGTACTCAGCCCAATCGTGATAGTGGTGGGTGGAATCCAGATGGGAGTAGTCGGGCGCGACATGCAGAGACGGGATGTCGAAGTCGACATCGACGTCGACGGGGGCGTAGTGGTCGGGCATGTCGACAGCGCCTGGCGCAGCGGCAACGTAGGAGATGGCGATCTGGCCGCCGAGGAAATCGTCGGCATTGGACACGGAGGTGTCCGCGTTCGGGTGTTGGGTGTGAGCGTGGAGGATGGGCAGGTCGGCGGCTGAGGTGATTAGAGGCAGAGACGCCGACCACGGCATCGACGACACCACCCCACCCAGATCCGGGAAATGGATCGGCGACCGCAGACTCGGTATATTCGCATTATACTGGCTTGGGAGCTCGACGGGGGCCGCAAAGTCGAAACTCTGGTGGTGATAGGGGTCGGCTTTCGCAGCATCGAGGCCACCAGTGGGGAAAGACGACGACGCTGCAGAGGCAGAGGGCGAAGTGGTAGTAGCGGCGGTAGCGACGCTGACGTTCCGCCAGACGGTCTCGCCGTGCTGGCCCGGCGGCGCGGGCTTGAAGGTCCAGTGGATCGTCATGACGCACCGGCCCTCCATGCCGAACTCATCGGGGATATAGATTTCCTGGAGGGCGGTGAGGTTCCTGACCGTGTTCTCGACGCCTTGGCGCAGACATCGGACCGTGCTGTCGCGGTTCGCCTGCGTGTCGGTGGCGGCCAGGGGCTTGCGTTCGAGCTGGTCGGCCTTGTCGAGGTCGCCGCCGAGGCCGTGCAGGAGCTTGGCCCAGTAGCCGGAGCGGAAGGGGACTTGGTATTCGGCGGTGCGGCGGTCGTCGGATTCTTGCACGTGGACTTCGGTCGTCGCCGGCTGCGAGATGTCTTCGGGTGTGCAGACGCCGTTCTCGTAGATGGTGGTTAGGCAGCGCAGACCCATGACTGACTCGTAGTTGCGGCCTTCGAACAGGAAGCGGATGCCGAGAGTGCAGTCCTTGGGCAGATTCGAGGGGGGGAGAACGGCGAGACTGGACTCGACGGCGAGGATCTTGCCGTCCATGGGGCGTTCGGAGAAGACGGCTGCGAGCAGGGGATATGATGTGCGGAAATGGTCGAGATCCGAGAAGTTCTGGTCACGCTGCCACGACTGATTTGGCGAGCTTGTGTAGTAATGTAGGATGTTCTCCGGTGCGTGTTCGTGGGTCTTGTGCTGTACGAGCATTTGGAAGCTAATGGGAATGATGCTGTCTGGTGGAGCTGAGTTGACGTTTGCAGCCATGATGCTGTAGGAGGACTGGTCCCGTCGAGGCATGGCAGAGCGGTAATCGTGCGGCTGGATGTTGTGAGCGTCCTTTCGGGATAGGTACCGCATGACTGCGGATTCTATTAGCCCCTGCAAGTACACGAACGTCGTAGACCTTACTCTTCGAATCGTGCTCAACAAAGTGTTTGAGGACCTGGATGTGGCTCGAGACCTGCTTGCGTGTCCGCACCGCACCAGTCAATGTTAACAGCTCGTCTGCAATGAGCTCATTCCTGCCCATCAATTTCCCTTTGCCCGGAGGAGTCAACTTTCGCCGACCCATGGGAGGCCATGTTACAAGTGCTAAAGTAGTTCATCAGCTGGAGCCATTTCGCCTTCTGCTAGATCAACGTACCTTTGAAGAAAGCAAATTCCAAATCATCTGGCCATTTTTGGTCCGGAGTTGCTTTCTTCCCCCTTGGTTGGCGTTCACGGTACTTTTGATAACCCTCAGTGGAAAGGAAGAGCTGGTAAAGCTTCTTTGTTTGTCTATCGTGGTCGTATGCCGAGCGTTTGGCCCTCCGCCCGGGAGTATACCCAGCGTTGGCTACCTTGTGTCTGTATACATTTGCAGCGTGACTGGCGAGCTTGTGATCCCTCAGATGATGGTGGTTCTCGCCGTAGTGAGAACTATGGTCGGCCTTCAGGTAGCCATCCTGAGGAGCATACTCGATCTGGCGATTGCCCGAGTGTTCCTGGAGTATTCGCAGACTGGTCGACTTGTCGTCAAGCCCATCCCATGATGGAGCATTCGACCTGAGGATAGAAGTAGGTTGCAGCACTTCCATCATGATTAGGTACGTATAAGGTATGCAAAATAAGATCTGTTAGGGCTCTGAGAATGCTGGGCCTTGTAAGGAACGTAAAGAGCTGGACTGAAAGGAATGACTTTTGGGATACTCGGAGAATGTAGGTGGACACCAAGTAAGAGGTAAAGGCATGAGCACATTGTTTATACAAATCAAGACTATATGACTATATTGAAGCCCACTGCAGGGTGAGATAGCGGCCATGGGCCGGTCGAGGGAGCCAATCTCGGTTGATACTCGTGGGTGTGCACGAGATGGACAGCGACTCGTTACTGAGATGAGGCCACTGCGTGGGTCACTGCCTCATGGAGATCATGCCAGGCCAAGCTCATCTTATTCAGTGCAAGGGTCTGAGGAGTGACGTTTTTGTGAGCAGAAGCGATACCAATAGTAAAGCTCCATCTAGCCACAGCAGAGGAGGGTCCTGATGGTGGGCTCATCTTATCGAGAGACAATCTTGCCAAGGGAGGAATGCGGAAGTACAAGGAAAATACATACCACGGAGGTATGAATGCTGTCTCCATGCCAACTTACAACAATGCCTGAATTACAGCTCGAATGTAAGCAGCAAAGGCAGCGATGAAGTAGTTTTTGAACACAACCATCGTGTTTCTGTGTTCTATTGATGATCGATTCCTGACGATCTTTCCAGGTGTGCGCGATGAAAGGGGGTATCTCGAAGCAAGCAAGGGAGCGAAGCGTCGCCCACCACAGGACTTACATAACATTTTGGCCATCTCAAGCCTCGTCCATCTCGTCATTGCCGCCAACGTTGAATTTCTTGCGGCCAGCCCCTGTGAGCTTTTGCAGAGCAACTTTGTTGATCTGCGATCCGACCTTCTTCTGCATCTTCTCGATCTCGGCTTCGGCATCTTCAGGATCTTCCTCAGCGAAGTCAAGCACAAGTCTTCTGCCAAGCAAATGGGTATCCTTGAGGGCATCCATTGCGCTTTCTGCTTCCTTGGGTGTAGTGAATTCCGCAAAAGCGAAACCTCTCGCGGCTCTGTCGAACTTCTTGGGGACACGGACTGAGCGAAGCTGACCGTAGGCGCTGAACAATGCGCGGACATCCTTCTTGTTCGTTTCGAACGGCAAGTTCTTGATGATGATCTTCGTGCGTCGTCCTGCGGCTTTACGGGCCTTGTCTTCTTTGCGACGTTCTTCACCCGCATCAGTCGCCTTGTGAGAGGTCCTGATCTGCAACTTGTGTCCTTCAAGCGAGTAGCCGTCCATTGCGCGGAGGGCTGCTTCAGCTTGTGCCTTCGAACGGAACTCCAGGAAACCAAAGCCCATACTCAGGACTTGGCCTGGCTTTTTAGGATCGGTCTTTGTCTTCACTCTAGCAGACATAAAGCCATCAAGTGGGCGGAACGTCTCTGTCAGCTTGTCAGTCGTCGTAGAGAAGTTGAGGTTGCGGACGAAGAGCGTTGCAGTGCCGGTCTCCGCAGGAGCGGCATCAGCTGGATCGGCGGCCAATAGATCACTCGTAGACAGCTTAGCATCCTTCGCAAAGGTGTTTTCCGTGAGTGATGGCGCGCTGGGGTCTTTCGGTGCAGTCGTGAAGACGTTCTTCGGTGCTTTCTCCAGGAATAGCACGGAGTTCTTGATCTTCCTATAAGCCAGGGACGCGAAAGCTGCCCTCGCCTGGGGAGCCGTCTCGAATTCAACCATCGCAATGGTCCCTGTGGGCGGTAAAAGGAACCTTGTCAGGTTGCCATGTTCCTCAAACAGCCGCCTAAGCTCGTCCGCTTTCGCGTCGTAAGGGATGTTCTTGACCAGAATAGCAGTGTCGCCGCGCTGGTGACCCTTGAATGCATCGAGATCAACGCCGTTGTCCTTGAAGTAGGCCTTAGTTTCCTGGATAATGTGGGTCTCTGCATGAGCCTGCTTTACGCCGGCGTCAGAGGAGGTAGGGTCGAGCAACTCGGCCTTCGAGATGCCAAGTCGGTCAGCGACAGATGACATGACAGCATCAGCATTCATGTAGAGCGCATTCCAGTTGAAAGTGGACGATGCAGCTTCTCTTCTACGCTTGATCTGTTGTTGCTTCTTCAACGGTAGTTTCGAAAGAGCAAAATCATCGAGCTGTGTCTCCCGTTTGGCCGCAGCTGGTAGGACGTGCAGCAAGCGGCCCTGGAAGACTTTGCCGTCCATCTCTCTGAACGCGTGCACGGCGGGATCTGCCTCGGCGAATTGCAGATAGGCAAAGCCTTTAGGTTTGCTGGCTTTGTTATCCATGGGGATATGTACCTTGACACTCGTTAGTTGAAGCACTCAATTGTGACTGAGTTTGAAAGAACGAGTGTGGCGCAATTTTCAGCAAGAGAAGCATCTACTAAAATACTCTTCCAGAGATCACATCATATGCATAGCATAAGTTGTCCCTATCTGTAACATTCATCCTTTACGCAGAGGTTGACAGAAAGAAAAGTGAGAAACATACCTCGAGTAATTCACCATAGGAGCCGAATTGCTCCCGTAGTGCATCCTCCGTGACGCTATACGACAGATTCCTGAGGTATAACCTCTGGCTGTCGCGAATTTTTGCTTCGGCCTCGTCGATCACTTCCTCCTCATCGGCAGCAGCAGTGTCGGCCGCGGCAGCAGTGTCGTCTGGCACGGGAGATACATTGTCCACTTGCATCTGGTCATGATTGTCCCCGGCGCCACCCTTCTTAGGCTCTTCCTCTTCAAAGTCTGCAAAGGATTCTTCTCTTTGTGCGCGACTAGTGACCTCTTCATCATCATCCTCAGTCAGGCCAAGTAACCTACTTGTTCGAGACCGTAGCCAATCTGAATCCGACACGGCTGTGTCCTTGGGCAAGTCAGGGTCTGCCGTTTCGGCTGTGATTGCGTCCTCCGACTGCCCCCCGGCTGGTGTATCCTGGTCCACGGTCTCTACTTCAGTTTGAACTTGGACTGGAGGTTCTGGCTTCACCCGCTTGGTCTTCTTCGAAATTGTCTCATACTCCGAGTCGCTTTCGCCTTCTTGATCAATGACCATTGGCTTCTCCTCTTCGGTTGCGCTGGCCAAGACATCCTGTGCCTGTCCCTTGAGTCCCTTCATCTTCGAAGGGGCCTGCATAACCTGTAGGAACTCTTGCAACTTAGGATCCTGCACCTCTTCGGCCGGCGCATCTCGCTTTCGCTTGAGCGACTGGGCCAACTCAGCCGAAGCATCAACCCGTCTGGCAGTAGGTCCTCCGTGGATTGCCTGCCCATTAGCGCCGGAGAGCGGTGCGGACTTCTTGGGTGCTACGTCTTGGATCTGCAAAACTTGTCAGCACGAAGTATATGTGATGGCAGAATGGAGTATATTCTTACGGGACGGGCGAGCTCAACGGCAATCTTGGACATGCGAATGAAGGTCCTGTTGTAGTACTTGACTGCCTTCGCAGCATCCTCAGGCGTGTTGTATCCCACATAGCCAATTCTGCGCTGAGCGAAGAGTCTCGAGTCGGTGATATCCCATTTCGAGCCGAAGTGCTTCTTGAAATCTTCTTCAGTGATGGTAGGCGGTAAGCCTCTGATGAAGATTCGTGAAGACTCCATGTTGTGGGAGTGGTGAACAGACGCGTGTGAGGTGCGAAAGTATGGACTGGGAATCTTTTTCTAGGCTGGGCGAATTTGCGTCAAGCGCCCAATTTCAGGTTCAGGGTCCACTTCCACCTGAACCGTGCGTGTATCGCGACCAACCCAACAAGTTTCCATTGAGACGATATTCCATTTTCTAAATCTCTACGTGCTATAGCGAAAGATTAATCACTGCAATGGCGACAGAAGATAAGACCGGTGGCCTGCCAACACGCCATGAGGGGAGCGAGAAGCTCGACGGTATGGTTCGCCTCCTAGCGCAACAGACTACGTTACTGATGTAAACATGTAGCTCAGATCAAGTCTGCGGATATGGTAGGTTCGTAGACGTTCGAATCGGGTTCGGAGTTCTTACACGCATCAGAATGAGGATATGCAACAAGAAGCCATCGAAGTTGGTACGCATATACCCATCCATCAACGGCCATATCGCCTCCAGACTGGACGCCACGGGGCTGTCGCCACGTTCATGAGACGAAGACCGTGGAAGTAACTGTATTGACACACAACTCCAGCCCAGGAAGCCATGGATAAGTTCAACATCGAGAAGGTACCTAGCATACACCCGCCGCCTCCATCATAAACGTCAGCGCGCTAACGAGGAAACACAGGACATTGCGCATCACATCAAGCGGACTGTACGAGACTCCATTCGCGCCATGGAAGCCCCATTGCTTACTTTTTGTCCAGTTCGACGAGAGGAAAGGCGCCACATGGCATTGCATCGTTGGTAGAAATTTCGGCAGCTTCGTCACCCACGGTAAGCCTTCAAGGTCCGCCTTTGCTCCCGTCGTAATCAGACCTAAAGAGTTTGCAGAGACGAGACATTTCATCTACTTCTACATGGGTCACTGCGCCATTCTCTTGTTCAAGACGCAGTAGGCAGCGCGGCGTTTTGAGTCACGGATGTCAGGTTGATCGGTTCCTTCATTCTCGGTTGCATATTGGCGAGCGACGTTCTGTATTTCAGGTAAATTCATTCAACTTCAGCAAGCGAGGTTTTGGTCTGCAAAAGCGACGGTGAAAACGCGTAAGAGCATTTATCTGTTTCGAAACCTGATGGTGTTGTATCAAATCTGTTTTGCTGGACTGCCTTTCGTGTATCCGTACCTAAGGTACCTTATCCCCAAGAACCTACTGAGAGCTATTAAACGCCGCACCTGAAGCATATGTCAAATTATGATCCCGAATGCTTGACAGGGCCTTCCGGCGGGTCCACTCATGCTGCTTGTGTAATCGAAAATACTGGTAAAGCACATGTACATGGCTGTGGTGGCGCTCTTTGGGTGCACTTCAGCAGGGGTGACGTTCGAGACCGCCGAGACGGCCGGGCCCTGCGCGTTGCACCGATTCGAACTCCGTGACGCTTCACGCGCATGCTTCATACATGTGAATTATTCTGTCGCAAACCGCATAACACCCGCCACAATGCTTTCCAGTGAGGAGATACTAGAGCAGGCTGCGCGCGATGGCTCCATCGATATGTCAGTAGGCCCAACATGACCCTTACGCTCCTTGTCACGTCTGTTAACGCCCTCTCAGCACGGAATGGCCACGAGTGTTGGAGAATGTCTTACAGAAGCTACATGATGTATGAACTGTCCCTTACGTCCTCCGACCGCATGTCAATACTGATACGCTTACACAGATCGTACACAACGACTTCCCCAAACCTTCTATACCAGCAACGCCCATCCTACCCTCCTCCATCGACCCAGAGGTCATCGCCGCCTCACCCGCTCCCCAGCAATCACCGCTCCCACCTACACAATCACAGACCGAGGACACCGACATAGAACCCTCGTCACAAACCTCCAACGCCACCAATAAGGAGAACACTGCACCACCTGGCGCGACCCAACCCAAACCCCCAGTCCCTTCCTTCTCCAGCACGCCAACCAGCGCACCAGTGACGCAAACCTCAGTCCCAGACGCGTCCTCCGCGACATTACCGCCCGACCTCCTCACTTCCTACCAGTACAGCACGTCCGTCCTTCGCCGCTCCTTCGGCTCCAGTCCACCCTACACAATCCAGCGCCTCGCCGAACTAGTCCTCCGACCCAAGGCGCACCACCGCTTCCTGCCCTCCTACCTAGCCGCCCTAAACCGCGTCATCTCAGTCTCCTCGCCCGTCTCCGATTTCCCCCTCCCCCAACTCCAACTGGCCTCGAACGGCGGCTTCCTCACAAACGGCGACACAGCTACCAACGGCATCACGGAGCGCGACGGCCTCGGCAGCGACGAGAGTCTCGGCGGCGCGCTCCTGACGCCCATCCCCTGGCTGCGCCAAAACACACTGGTCCCCGCGGGCAGCGGGCACGGGAACGGGAACGGCGCGGACGCAGCCTCTGGCGAGTTGAAAAGCGAGGCCTCGGAAACAATTGAGGGACCGAACGGCGCAGGCAGGATCGAGACCGTCTCCGTCACCGTCAATGGCGTGCCGTCGCCGACGCAATCGCTGACGCCCCACACCAGCAGCAGCAGTAGCGACGACGGCTCGGCAGACCGCGAACGCGAGGCGCACGAGCGCCAACTCCGGGCCGAAGGCGCGGTGACGCAGGGGGAGCTGCTGCGGCAGGAACAGGAGGCCGGCGTGGTGCCGGTCGGGCAGCAGGCGCCGCGACGGACGCTGCTGGCGAGCGGAGCCGTTGCTGTGGGACGAGTGGCGCAGACGACGACGGCCGGGGAGGAAGAGAAGCCCGAGGAGCATCCGCACGCGAGAGGCCCAGATGTTATCGGTATGGAGGATATGGGACCGCAGGGCAGAGCGCTGGGTGGGAATAGGGAGCTGGATATGGAGGCGGCGGTGGGCAGGCCGCTTAGTCCGTTGCCGCCGGAGAAGGAGGAGAAGGAGGAGAAGGAGGGAGAAGTCAAGGGGGAGGAAGTGAAGGAGGAGGAGGAGGAGGATGTCAAGGAAGATGTAAAGGATGAGGATGGAGATACCTCGATGGAGTAGGTGGGAGGGCAGGGCAGGGATGAGGCTATGACCGATGAGGTGCCTGAAGACAACTGAGTAGATAACCCATCTCGCTAGTGGACGACTATGGATATGCTGCCGTGAAAACTACTGTGCTGGCCCAAGTCCATGGCGAATGAGCATCACAAGCTGTCAGTACTAGCCGCAAGTGGCAGTGGTGAAAAGAGACGTCGCAGCAAGCAGTTTGGTAACGTGGTGGAGACAATGAGGCATGAACTCTGCAATCTAAACATCCATGGATGGTGGTCTCATGGCAGTTCTATATGGGAGCTGAGAAGTCGACTTGAATGGCCACGTTGCAGAGACAGCGCTGTCAAATGTAAGCCCGGCCATACACAGCACATCTCGATAGAAAGTGCAGTACTGTAGAGCAACATCCATGTGTGTATCCCGGTGCAGCGATGTTAGGCTTGAAAGGCAACGCATCGATCGTAACATCAATAATCCCGCCTTCGCCCTCGAGAAGTGGACTCCAGATCTGCCCCGCCATCCAACGCCGCCGAGCTTCACATGCGTCTCCGATTCCCATTCTAATCCCTACCACGACAAAACCTACAATCTCACGCAGCCGAGCAAATGGGGCTACCGATGGACAACTTGCATTCCCCCACAGTAGCCTCCGGGCCCACCTCTTCAACGGCCGCAAATGGCTCCGCACAGCAGCTCTCTCTGATGGAGCTCATTGCAGAGAAGGACAGAGTGGAGAGCGAGCTTTCGGCGCTGGGCTCGGTGCTGGACTCGGTATGTATCCCTCCCCGACAGCCAGTACCTAGAGGAGACGACGAGACTGACGGGCTCCGCAGCACGGCGTAAACATGAACACCCCCCTCACAACCTTCGACGGCTACCCCCGCCCGGACATCGACGTCGCTCAGATCCGCACGACGCGCGCGCGAATCATCCGCCTCAAGAACGATTACAAGACTCTGATGTCCCGCATCGAGACCGGGCTGCAGGAGCACCACGCAAGGGCACAGGCACAGGCGACTGGGGCTGGTGCCGCAGCACCTTCAACCGCAGCTTCGGCCACGGCCGCGGTCGGATCAGCAAGACTTGGAGCAACGCAGAATGGGGTGAGCGGCGGTATAGAGGCGCCGTTCGCCAAGGTCAACAGCGTGGTGGCATCCAGTCCGGCGGAGACGGCGGGACTGAAGGCTGGTGACAAGATCACGAGGTTCGGGAGCGTGGATTGGATGAATCATGAGAAGCTGTCGAGGGTTGCGCAGACGGTGCAGCAGAACGAGGGGCGGGAGATTACGGTCAAGGTACTACGGCCGGCTGCTGTTGGGGGTGGTTCTGAGACGCTGGAGATGCAGCTCGTACCTAGGGCTAATTGGGGCGGGAGAGGGATGTTGGGGTGTCATTTACTGCCGTTGTGAAGGCAAGACATACGGCTGTTGGGAGCTCTGTTACATAAGGTCGGCGTTCTAGGGTCGAAAGCATGATATCCTGGCGTTTTGCTTTGACGTATTGGCTTATACTGAGCGTATAAGAATGCCTACATACTTTACACATATTCTACAGATCCGATCTTGCTTCGGAAGTAGAGAGAGTTCGGAGAGCAGAAACGGAGGCATGATCCAGCCCAATATCGCCCTTCGGAAGATCTAAAGGAGCAATGCAGTTAAACCAAGCCTGATCAGAAGCGCTCTAAGGCCGCCCGAGACAGTAACATGTGAATGAAGTGGTTCAATATGCTTCCACCATCACATACTCCATCATATTAACCGGGTAGTGGCCTGTTACATGACTGAATAAGCGAATGTGACGGTATTCCTGCCCAGTGTGATTGTCGGAGGCTGACCCGAAGAACCAAAAGAAGCAGTGAACATGAATGTTGGATCATTGGTGATGGACCCTTGGAAGGCAGCCGAAGTTCTAGGCAGAACGGGTGGGCGGAAATTGCCGTTGCCCTGTGATGCTCAAGCCCTACAGCCGACCTTCTCAAAACATTTGCATTAACAGTTGCCCCACCGCCAGTTCGCTACCTTAACAACAACACATCAACCACACTTTCATATACAACTCCATACGGAGGTCCGTACACGCACCCTTCTACAAGCCACCGTGTGCAACGCACAAACTGACATACCGAAAGGAATCAACGCACTCCTGCCACAACTTCAACATCACAAGATCGCACGAAGCTATGGCTGAGACTCCCTCATTCAAGCTTGTCCTCGTCGGTGACGGTGGTACTGGCAAGGTACGTCTGACAAACTCAGGAAATCCGCTTGTTGTTGCTGTTTCATGCGCGGTCATGCTAACGTAGCCTTATCATCCAGACCACCTTCGTCAAGCGTCACTTGACTGGAGAGTTCGAGAAGAAGTACATCGCTACTCTCGGTGTCGAGGTTCACCCTCTCGGTTTCACCACGGTACGCTCCCGCCATATCTACCGCCGGCCGCAGTAAAGCAAAGCTAACGAGCGCGCAGAACCTGGGTCAGATCCAGTTCGACGTCTGGGACACTGCAGGACAGGAGAAGTTCGGTGGTCTCAGAGATGGATACTACATCAACGGCCAGTGCGGTATCATCATGTTCGATGTTACCTCCCGTATCACCTACAAGAACGTCCCCAACTGGCACCGTGACCTCGTCCGTGTCTGCGAGAACATCCCAATCGTCCTCTGCGGCAACAAGGTCGATGTTAAGGAGCGCAAGGTCAAGGCCAAGACCATCACCTTCCACCGCAAGAAGAACCTCCAGTACTACGATATCTCCGCCAAGTCCAACTACAACTTCGAGAAGCCTTTCCTCTGGCTCGCCAGGAAGCTCGTCGGCAACCAGTCTCTTGTAAGTCTTTTCCTGACATGCGCCGGCAGGTGACAGTACTAACAGATTCACCAGGAGTTCGTCGCTGCTCCAGCTCTTGCCCCACCAGAGGTCCAGGTCGACCAGGCTGTCCTTGAGCAGTACCAGAAGGAGATGCAGGACGCTGCCCAGATGCCTCTGCCAGATGAGGAGGACCCAGACCTTTAGATGATTCGCATAATTGGACGACCCGCCGTTAGCGTCTAGCTCGTTCGAAACCCCGGAACAAGAAAGAGCTATACTTTTCGGTGCAGCACGCTCGCCCTCGAAGAGGACATTGAGCGGGGAGTAGACAAATGATGGGAATTTGCAGCGTTTGTGGTTTTTTCAAGTATCTCCAATGAGCAAACACATGAACATCAAAGGCGATATTTACAAGATTGGATGGCAGGTCACTTTTGCTCTGCTCGCACGGCCCGCCAGCCATCAGCGACGATGACATGAGCAATATGACTTCTCTCGGGGACGGCGGTCCAACCTTCAGATAGACACAGTAGCCGTGTATCTAGAAAAGCTTCCCTTCTATCTTACCAGCTGCAAGCTCCACCTTGGAAGTCTGGAATTCTCAGGTTTGACGCGCGTTCATACGCTATCATTCTGTAGGCAGGCACAAGGTTCTACGCTCACTTCAAGCCTCACTGCAAGTTCTTATTTCCAGCTCCTTTCTCGTATTCTCTCCCGTTGCACCTTGCCCAGTATCCCACTCCTGGGTATACGGGCTCTACGACATATTCCGAAGGGTTTCCTCGCCCCCACGGTGCGAAATTGGCTTCTGCATCTCTCACGGTCAAGCTCGCTCACCAGCCAAACAGCGGTATCTTACACAAGCAACTGGATGTCTGTCGTGACAGCGACAAACTTTCCACCTCTGTCGGAACGCACCATTCGAATACCTACCTAGCTACGAACACGGCGAAGTCAATCATGTTTCGCTAAGCCGACTACTATGGTCTAACCCAAAAGACTTGTGCTGCGTACCAAGATACTGTCTACCTGGCGCTGAGACTACGCTACCAGAGGTCGCCGCCTATGCCCCGTTTGCCATTGATGCGCGAGATCAGAAGGTATCGAGCTCATACGGATGGCAGCACTGGAGGTTGATGGCAGCTACGTTGAGTATATACTGTACTAGGAATGTTTGCACTCCGACAGCGAGGCTAATTGCCTGAGTGGAGTGTCATGAATCCTTCGTTCAGTTAAGGCTTATGCACTCCTAGAGAGTATCCAGACATGATCCGTTCTGCGAGCCGCCATCCCATCACTGCTTTATTCCTGTATCGGATACGAGAAACCAAACGCCATGCTATGCCTCCGTTTCCGTCAGGTATCCTTCCCAGAGCCTAAACCAAGCCAACGCCATGTAAGATCACACTTTCTCCACTCTCCTGCGATCAGGTCTTTTCGGCAAGGTCCAAGGCTCAGCACACACGACCTTTATTTCGTCAGTATCCACCCCCACGAACGTATCTATCAGACGGACAAACTCACCTCCCCCTCACTATACGCCCAAAAATACACCCCACAGCCCACCAGATAATACAGCGCGGGATTCGTCCCCTGATACATCAACACACTCGCCAGACTCGCCAGCGGCAACCCCAGCAGTCTAAACTCCACACTCCGATGCACCTTGCTCGCCGCGAGCCAGGGCAACGGCCACTCGAGCGCGAACAGGAAGATGCCCAGGACCAGGTTGATGGTCTGCAGGATCGGGTAGGGCTTTACGGCAACGTCGAGGTTTTTGGTCAGGAAGTCGAAGAAGATCTTTGGCCAGAAGATGCCTTCGAGAGAAGCTGCTATCTGGTCTGGGACGCGTGTTAGGGGTTGCCGATGAGGGGTGGGTGGGAGGGGGAGGAGAGGGGGAGACGTACAGGCTGCTGCGGAGAGGACGATGAGGCGCGCCCAGTGGTTCTTGATCAGCTTTCCCATGCTGCGGAAGGTTGTGGTGTGGTGATGTGGAAGCTTGATATCTATGGCTTTTGTCTTCGCTACCTCGAGGACAGCATTGGAGCTGTATGCATGGTCTTTTTTTCGATAGCTGGGAATGCAATGCGACAGTGAGGGTGCGGGCAGATGTGGTGTAGAGAGTTGCTAAAGCTAGGTAGGCTGGGAGCTGTGCGGACGCAGACAGAGAACGAGATAAATTATCACGGATGCACGATGCAGAGTGATATGTGCTGTAGATCATCCTCCGGGCATGAGGTAGTATGGGGAGAGGATATGATGGCGGAGGCCTGCTGTACACCCGGGTGATCTATCCTTGGCTCACATGCAGACGGCGTGGTGGAGCGGAGTCGTGGGCGTGGTGTAAGCGCCCTTGCAGCGAATGAGGTTGCCGGGACGCCTTCCGCTGTAAGGTACATCACGCAGTTTTTGCCCGAGATCGATGGAGCCGGGGAGCTGTTTGGCGCCTGGAAATAGGTACTTGCCGAGGTGGTACATTTGGGCGATGCGCATGTTTGATAGATGTAGAACGAATGCTCTGAGAGAGGCGTTGTCAAGTGCATGTCTGCACGTACTGGATCCCACCTACCTTACCACACTCTAGGATTCTGCTCGAGTCCCTACAGTACAAAAGAATAAGACTGAAGGTTCGGCCCTTGGTGACGGTGAGTGAAGATACACGTTTCCCTGCATGCGGCGTCCCCAAAGTCGAGCGCGTACACGGCGAATCAAGTCTCAGAGATGGTTCCCTTCGACGCCACCTCGCTTCGTCCCGCTGCACGACCACGACCAGCATGCAGTCGACGAGGTCCAGTCAGTGATGGCAACAGGCATGCACTTGTTCCACAGGCCAGCAACACATGGCGCTTGCGTCTGGCCTGAAGGCTGAAGGTAGGGTTGAGTCGGGGTAGATCTTTGTACATGACCTGCACAAGGTAGGTATCAAACTGCCTCTATCGCCATCAGTACCTTAGCTAAGGTAGGTGGCACTATCACGGACAGTACAGTTCCCGTCCTCACCGACATAGATTCCTTTGATGCGTACACGTTCACTCTCATTCATCGTTGATATCTCCAATAGAATAGCAGTTCAGGACCTTGGGACGGAAGGATCAGGACTCGCGAAAACCGCCGACTTAGCGGTTCGACGAAGGTAGAAAGCAAGACAAAGCGCACCAAGTGCGCCCGGTGCGCAAGGATGACCCAGAGGAAGTCATTCTGGCAATCTCAGTTCGCGACCAGGAAGCTGGTCTTCTATACGCTCTTCCATGGTCTGCATGTGGGACTGTTCATCCTTGGATGGTAAGGCAATCACCATCGTCAACATGAACCAACTAATCCCCGACTAGGTGGAAGCAGGCAGCAGACGAGCGACTGGCAGCTCTCAATGGATTGAAGTTCTCAGTCTGGTTCTCAAGAGGCGCAGGACTGAACCTCTCGGTCGATGTCATGATTATCCTCCTGCCGATGTGCCGCAACCTTCTGCGCTTTATCAGGCCGAAGATCAGATGGCTGCCCTTGGACGAGTCGCAGTGGTTCCATAGGCAGGTGGCGTACTCACTGCTCTTCTGGACGGTGGTACATACTGGATCTCACTATGTGAAGTAAGTACCCCAGTGGTTGTATTCGGCAAGCGGATCGCTCACCTTGCAAGTTTCTTCAACGTTGAGCGCTCCCAAGTCCGGCCTGAGGCAGCTGTACAGATACATTATACGCAAGCTGGCGGCATCACCGGCCACATCATGCTGTTCTGTATGCTCATGATGTACACCACCGCGCACCAGAAGATTCGCCAGCAGTCTTACGAGACGTTCTGGTACACGCATCATCTGTTCGTGCCATTCCTTCTGGCTATGTATACTCATGCGACAGGCTGCTTCGTCCGAGATAGCACAGCTCCGTATTCTCCGTTTGCCGGCAAGGGATTCTGGAACCACTGCATCGGGTACGAAGGATGGCGTTGGGAGCTGGTAGGCGGCGGTATCTACCTGATCGAGCGTGTGTATCGCGAAGTCAGAGCCCGCAGGGCGACCGAAATCATCAAAGTTGTTCGGCATCCATATGGTATGTTGCTCCCCAATCCTCAGGGCCCTTTTGTTAACGACTGTGTCCAGACGCGGTAGAGATCCAATTCCGCAAACCCAGCATGACGTACAAGGCCGGGCAATGGCTCTTCCTCAACTGCCCTTCAGTCTCTCGCCAACAATGGCATCCCTTCACCATCACCTCCTGTCCCTTCGACCCCTATGTTTCCGTCCACGTCCGCCAAGTCGGCGACTTCACGCGCTCGCTGGCGGACGTTCTCGGCGCCGGTCCGCAGCAGGCAAACTTGTACGACGAACTCGACCCCATGGGCATGTACGAAGTCGCTCTCCAACACGGGCAAGAGATGCCACGACTGCGCATCGACGGACCGTATGGCGCGCCCGCGGAGGATGTGTTTGACAACGAAATCGCGCTTCTGGTCGGTACGGGTATAGGCGTCACGCCCTGGGCGTCCATTCTCAAGAACATCTGGCACCTGCGGCTTTCTCCCAACCCGCCAAAGCGGCTGCGCAGGGTCGAGTTCATCTGGGTCTGCAAGGACACGACCTCCTTCGAGTGGTTCCAGGCTTTGCTGTCGTCGCTAGAGGCCCAGAGCATGTCCATGACTATGCCGGGCGACGAGGGTCAGGAGTTCCTGCGCATTCATACCTACCTGACCCAGCGCATGGATATCGACACGGCGAATAATATCGTGCTGAATTCGGTCGGCGCGGACCGCGATCCGCTGACGGAACTTAGCTCGAGGACGAATTTCGGACGACCGGATTTCTTGAAGCTGTTGGGCGGTATGAGGGATGGGATTGTGACGGGTAATTATATCAAGGGGTTGGAGGTGGGAACGGGAAGGAAGACGGAGGTGGGGGTTTACTTTTGTGGACCCAATTCAGCGGCCACGGAGATCAAGAAGGCTTGTCAGAAGGCGACGAGTGGGGATGTGAATTTCAAGTTCTGGAAGGAGCACTTCTAGGTATTAGTGTATAATGATCGCTGTCTCATGTGACTTCCCGTTGTGAGTATAATGGAAATGTGAGTGAATGAGACGGAGCTTTGGCGGCTTCGTCGCAATGGCGTCGTTGCTTCCTCCAGAAAGTAAATCAGGTCGAGGTTGTTTCCCAGCAATGAATATGGATTGGATTTGGTAGAAGTTTGGTTCCATTGAGAACTGTACTATGGACGGCTCGAGTCCCGCCCGAACAATGCCATAACTTCCTTCGAAGACCTGAGATAGTCATGCCCAGCATCCAACTTGCCGCCACTGCGCCATGCTTAACCCAGAACCCAAAATCCACACGCGGGTCGTCTCTGCCATATAATACAGTTTGTGCCTCCATCTTATCGCGGACTTGTGCTGGTATCTACGCTTGTGCCGATTCCATGTCCGCTGTTTCCTCCCTCACCGCATAGTCCTCGCTCTTACATGCCGAAACCGCCGACACCGCCGCCTTGTCTGCCGGCTGCCTCTCCCTGCATCTTCTCCGACACCTTGACGTTGACCTCGAAGAACTTGGCGACGCAGCGGTCCAGGCAGACGGATTCGCCCTTGTTGAGCTCGGCTTCGCGGTATTGAGCTGGGATGCACTTCTTCGTGCAGGTCTCTACTAGTCTGGAGGCAGGTGTGAGAACTATGGAACGGGTCGGGTACGTAAGTTCTGAGAGCCATACCTGTTGTACATGTCCGAGACCATCTCAATCTCTGCCTCTGCGGCGGCAATCTTCTCAGCGGAAGATGGCTGTGGGCGTCCACCACCGAATAGGAAAGACATGTTTGCGAGCGGTTGAACGGGAGTTGTGGGTGAAGGGGTGGTGTCTGGTACGGGTATTGCGATGATGTCGGACGGTTTGCGGACTGGATCTCGGAGGTGAAGCCAGCCAGAAAAGTTGAGCTTGGACCACTGCACCAAGTTCTATGTTCGTCTGCTGGCAATTTGAATCTTCAATTTCTACCATCACCACCTTCATTGATGGACGCACCATGCCGATGAAGGCGCCGATAGGCAGTGGTAAGTCTCTGCATCTGCTTCTCACCCCCAGTCTCCAAGGATGAACAAAACATAACCTTAGAACCGTTGCGAATGACACTCTTCGGAGTGGTAGATTTGAACTGTACCCATATTCTGATTTTTACACTTTCTCTATCATAACGTTGCTTGCACTCTCAACATGCGACTGGGCTAACGCAAATGTACAGGCAGGTTACTAAAGTCGCCGCTCTCTTGCCTACGCCCGAATACTCGCTTCGCACCTGTTGCGAATGCGTACTCCGCCCGATATGGGTCCTCCAAAGTGAAGGCGAGCCCATTGGAGCTTGACAAGTCGCTTGATTATGAGCGTCGAGTCTCGCACCTGAAGAAGTTTGCGTCGGAAGAATGGTATCCGCAAAATGCTATCCTTCCGGGTGAGGATCTCGGACATTTTCCAGATGTCAAGTTGGATGAGAACACCACGGACAGGAGCGTGAGTCTGCAAATTCGAGGTATAACAGCTTGATGTGCCTGGGTGGCCATGAGACAAAGCTAATGTGTCTAGGCAGAGTGATGAACGTTCGCACTGCGGGTTCAAAGCTCGTATTCCTTACCATCTCCTGCGGCGCAGAGGGCGATCACCAAGCCATGTGTAACTTCAAGGCGCTGGCCGCAAACGGTGTGACGGAAGCGGAATTCAAACAATTCAAAAACACCGTCCGGCGCGGAGATTGGTTTAGTAAGTGTCTTTCGACTATCCTATTGCTTCGCTCTACTAACAAGCTACAGAGATCGTGGGCCATCCACAGACTTATAACGGTCAGCCCAGAGTCTTGGTGACGGAGGCACCAGTCCTTCTAGCGCCTTCGCTGCACCAAATTCCACTCCAGCTTGATGATCCGGAGACCAGGGCTCGCCGCCCTCACACCGATATGATCGTCAATGGTCAGCTGCAAGAGACTCTACGAGTGAGATCGCGCATAGAGCAGACCATTTGCCGGGAGTTATGGGAAAGGGAGTTCACCAAGGTTACTACTCCTCTACTAGCTGCAGGGGCCGGGGGTGCAGTTGCGCGCCCTTTCGTGACCCGCGCAACGGAAATGCCGGACACTGAACTCAACCTGCGAATAGCCCCAGAGTTGTGGCTCAAACGTTTGGTGGTAGGTGGCTCGGGAAAAATCTTCGAAATAGGCCCAGCATTTCGGAATGAGGGTATTGACGGCACCCATAACCCAGAGTTTACAATCTGCGAGCTTTACTGGCCTTTTGTCGGCTTGCAGTACCTGATGGGCTTCACCGAATCGTTGATGACCAGCATTCACAACGACGTGCGTAATGTGCTCAAGACGAAAGTCCAGGACACCCACGTCGCAATGGGCGATTCTGATGTGGGTCAAACTACGGTGGAGGATGACTTCTTCGCTGCGCCTTACACACAGCTTGAGTTCATTCCTACATTGGAAAGGGAAATGCAACTCAAGCTTCCTGATCTTGGCGAGTCCGATGCGGCGGGAAAGCTTCTGGAGATATTCGGCGCAAAGCGGAAGACTCCCCCGGAGAAGCCTACCTTGCCTCGTCTGCTTGATGCTTTGGCCGGAGAATATCTGGAGCCGCTCTGTGAAAAGCCGACCTTTATCACCCACCCGCCCGTAGCTCTCTCCCCACTTGCAAAGTCTTTCACGTGCCCGAAGACAGGCCAGATGGTGTCTGCACGTGCAGAACTTTTCATCCGAGGGAAGGAGTACGCCAACATGTACGAGGAAGAGAACTCGCCGTTCGAGCAGCGGAAGAAGTTCGTCGACCAATTGAAATATCGCGAGGTGGATGGCGAAGGAGACGGCAAGACTGAGATCGACGAGAGCTATATCGAGGCCCTGGAGTGGGGTCTCCCACCCACGGGAGGATGGGGCTTGGGTATTGACCGCCTGGTCATGCTCATGTCCGGTCAGAGCAGGATCAGTGATGTCCTCCCTTTCGGCACGCTGAGGAACGTGGCGGCTTTGGCTAAGCGCCCGGATTGATGATTGTATGATGGAGATACCCATGCCTGTTGAAGGTGATTACTGTACTGTGTATGCAAAGTTACTCAATAACACGCGACAGAAGCCTGAGAATGGCCTGTTGTTGTACCAATATCTCCTTCGCTTCCGCAAAGTCTCTTGCTCTTGCCATATTGGGTTCTACCTTCTTTTCTCTTCACCTAGCTGCAATCCGTAAGGTCTGAAATCCGATCTTCCCCGTCCACATCGCGACTGCGGGACATGTCTGGGAAAGAGGATTGGCCTCGCTTCAGAAGGGGCATCCCATTTGGCCCGACTAGAATAGAAGGAGGCAAACCTGTACCGCGGTTAGATCCTAGGGATAATGTATCCCTGAGGCTGAAACCTAAGGTACCTTCCTTCTTGCTGAGCCTTGCTATCTACACGCAGTAATGACCTAGCTTTGTCACAATGCCACGGTTAATCACTTAGTGGCAGTCACAACATTGAAGTTATAATGTCATGACTGACAGGAGGAGTCACACAACTTCACAGCCCTACAGACCACCTGCGCAATCCTAACTCATCACACTCTTTCATTGTCTCTAATTCTCAAGAAAGATACTGTATGACGAGCGGCTCGGCTTACTCGGCATTCTCTGCACGTATAAGAGCATGGCTGAATCATCTATGAGGTACATGTATTTATATACAGCCTGCAAGTACTACTGTGCTTGGCGCTGATTGGCGCTGATTGGCACTGCTCGGCCTTCTCTTGTGCTCGATATCGCGTGCTCCAGTAAGAAAGGCGGAGAGAACCACATGCGCGGGAGGATCTTCAGGTTGCCTGCAGGTGGGATCGTCATGCATCTGCTGCGCCTGCTGCGCCTGCCAGTTTGAGATGCCGGATCTATACATATCAGCTCATGGCGGCCCATGTTATAAATGTACCACAGTTTGCAACTCCTTACCTACTCACACTGATTTCTATTCATAAACCTTCTATAATCCCCACCTCATAGTGCGACTGTTTCATCAAATCACGTCCAATGGAAGCCAACGCCTGTCCGATGACGCAGCCGGTCGAGACTTTTCGGCTCTCTGGCGAAGTCGCACAGGCCTCACCACCACCACCGCCGGCACACGACTTCTATTCCCCGCTGTCCGGGCCGGACGGCGACATTCGAACCGCCGCCGACGGTGAGAGCATCTACGCCCCGAGTGAATCAAACTACGCCTTCAGTTCGTACGCGCCCAGCAGCTATGCTCCCAGCGTGATGTCGGCCTCGGCTTCTAGTTCTTCGAAGAAATTCGGCCGCGGTTGTCTCTTCAAGACCGAGGAGGAGTACATGGCTGCGCTCCGCGAGTGGGCGGAGGAGAAGAAGTTTGTCAAGATTGGCGATGGGGACACTCAGCTTAAGGGGTTCTATGGAGAGAGGACTATGAGCGAATATGCGAAGAGACCGCCCAAAAATAAGAATCAGGAGAAGAGGAGGAGCGGTCAGAGGAAGCCGGAGAATATTGCTGTGCAGACTATCCCAGAAGAGCATGAGCATGAGCATCTGACGGAGGGGACTGGTGAAGAGCCGGATGCTCCTATTCAGAGTGCACCCACGACGCCGCAGAGTACGAGGAGAAAGAGCAGTCTTGGGAATTGGTTGCGGAAGGTGCGGACATCTGAGCGGCAGAGCAAAGGCAAAGACAAAGTTACTGAGGACGATGACGATGTGTGGGATCCTTGAACAGGATGGTATCGGGCATGTTTTGCCTTGTATCGTTTTGCACAAACCCCACTACACCGCTCCCGGAAAGCATTTGTACAAGATGCTCGGGTCAAACGGCATCATGTCTTGCATTCGCCGTCGATCTCGTGTGCAGTCTATGTCTTCCCACACATGGCCATGGTCATGATCAAGAGGGTTTCCGACCCCAGACCGCCAGGATAAAGTTGAAAGGCTTGACCCTCCCCTCCCTCAACTCCGCAATAGCCCTTGCAGCAAGGACTTTCGACTCTTCCGGCTTCCAACCCAACCGACTCAAATTCCTAGTCGTCATCCCGTCGATGCCCTGCATCATGTTGGTCACATGATACAGGCCCATCTTGCGCAGTTTCGGATCCTCTACGAACGTGCCACACGGCACCCAGACCTTGTGCTCCTCCACGTCAACAAACCCCGCCTCTCGCATCCACCGCGCATAGTTCTTCGAATTGTTCCACGGTCGTCCGCCCTTGATGGACGCCTCGATGGAGAGTTGATTCCACTGCGCAAGCGCGCTATCCTCAGGTGGCGGTTCCACAAACTCAAACGGAGCCATGTGGTCTTGAAACTCGATGTAACCGCCTGGCTCGAGCGCGTTGAAGGCTTTGCGAATCACCACGGATGGATCTGCGAAACAGGATAACACTGCGCGAGCGTGGATGTAGGAGAATTTGTCGTCGTGCTCCCAGTCGTCTTCGGCGTCTTCAACGACGAAGCGGCAATTCGGTGGCACCCTGCTGTTACGGTCAGACGAATTCATATGAAGAGATGATTAGAAGTACCACTGCGGTTGGATGGGTGTCAAGTCTGTCCCAACAACAGACGCAGAGGGGTGTTGGTCGGCTATACTGGAATTGAGCTGGTAGTCCTCCCTTCGGCGTCGGTATGCTTACCAAAATCGATCGCCCAGATTCCGGTTCCTGTGTCAGTCAGTCTCGACCCACCCGTTTCGGAGACAGGCGATTCCGTTATTACCTGTTGCAATGTCCATTACATGGTGCAGAGCTTTCTCCTCGATTGGTGCCAATGACAACTTTCCTTCAAAGCATAAGGAAAACAGGGCATGCTGGAGATCTGATGGGCCCTTTAGTGAGCTTCGTGTTCGTAAGACTTCGCGTCTTCATAGCATACCAAGCCTGTCTTGCTCTTGCTGTGTATTGAAAGAACCAAGTCAGCGTTTTTCAACGTCTGCTCGTGGGTCTGAACGGTTTACCTCGTCATTCGGCAGTTGATATTCTTTCAGTAATCATTAGCTATTAGAGTCACGCGATGGAAAAAAAGTGCGAATCACTTCCGGACTTGTATGCATGATACGTGCGTCCATTCTCCTCCACGTGCTGGTAGAGCGTCGAGTTCGCACTCGTCATAGACGAACTGTTCCAACATGCGGTCAATGTTGACTGATCAACCGAATACCGTGGGATGGGCACTTGTGCGATTGCACATACGCATATGTCAAGGTTCCCAGACCTGAATCGGTGTCCCACTCCCTATCTTGCCCTGCCACTCCCGCTTCCCCAGAGAGCGGACGGGCGTTTGGCGCATCTGTTGTGCCACCACGCGGCTGCTCGGGGCTCTGATCAGTAGACATATCGTATCGGTCGAGCAAGGACAAGAGGACAGAACGAGCAGAACTGCACTGGAGAAGGTGTTGGTACTGCGAAGATATACGTGGTTGAACGATTGACGCGTGCCCATGACTCGCAGTGGGGCTATCACTCCCAGTACTCTGGGTGCGCTCGAGAAATGTGGAAGTCTTATTAGAGACACTTATCGAAGAAAGGTCCATACATCGCACAATTGTTCTGTATCCCTACATGTGTCCCGGCTCGAATAAACGCTGCACAAAAGCCCTCACTCCTAGCACGCCAGCTTCCCAACGGACCCAACCAAAGCCAACAACGCACTACCAAAAGTGCTCAATCACCTTAACGGATCGTGCCCATCCTGGTGAAACAGATACGTCTCACTTTCCGAATCGCTTCCTCGACGCACACTTTCTCCCGCACTCTCTTTCGTCTCATACTCATGCTCAACCACCGTGACCACATTGATCTGCCGGTCCTGGCTCTGCAGCGACCTATGTGTCCGCAGCACGCCAGGCGCAGCGACCTGCATCTCGATATCATTGTCCGGCGCCTTCGTCGCCCTGACAAAGCTCCTCTGGCTATACGGGCTCTTAATACCCATCCCCGCCTTCGCGCCATAGCCATCTGTACCTGCCTCCCCCGTCCCCATTGCCGCAAACGGATTCTCGAGATACTCGACGCCAAAGTCGGATTTGCTGCGCCCCCCGCCTCCGCCGCGCTTCGAGGAGACGGTGTTTGTGTGAGTGTAGTCTACGGTGGAGAAGAAACGCGGGAAGAGGCGCGAGATGCAGGCTTTGAGCGACGGCAGGCTGGCGCAGATGATGGCCACGTTCACTTCTACCGCGCTCCAGATTGCGGCCGAGACGTTGGCCGCGATGTCCGAGCTGGAGGTGTGGTAGATGACGACGAGGAAGTGGAGGCGGATGAAGGACACGATACACACGCTGCAGCATGACATGTCAGCGAGGAACTGGCGGTTGCTGTAAGATCTGGTAAGTTACTCACAACCCTCCTAGGGCGAAGACCAACATCAACGCGATCTTTTGCTTTTTCGGCAGTTGCAGCTTCTTCAGCAACGGCATCGGTAGACACAGTATCGTGAGATCCGTAACGATATTCACCCCGATATTGAAGAACCACTCAATCCACTTATTCACACAATGGCCGTGCTGATTCGAGTTCCAAAAGTAACTCGTCGGCAGACACAGGAACAGAGTGCTCATTATCATCCACACCGCGTACGTTATCACCACGCCCACCATGACCCAGCACGCGATGCGGAACCAGCGCTGGATGAAGATGCGCAGGTATTGTAGCAGGATTGAGAGCTTGGTTAGGTTGAGCGCGCAGTTGTAGACGATGATGGAGGCCATGAACGCTTTTGCGCCGGACTGCAATTCTGAGGGTGATAGGGAGGTGGCATCTCGTCCCGTGCCGTATTTGACCTCTGCGACAGCCCGTTAGCCGGTTGTGCCTCTATACGGAAAAGAGATACCGCAGGTAGGACACTCACGCAGCGCGACGCAGACTGTATTCGCAAGGGAGAAGATCTACGCACAGGTTAGCTGGATGGTGTCTTCGCATTGCAAGGAGTAGCGTATGGGTTCTGACTAGGGCGAATAAGATGCAGTAATCGTTGTCTCCAACGTTGCGCGCTATACGATATCGCGTGATCAATCGCAGCGCAACGACCACAGCCGCGAGGATCACGAACGCGATGCTGATCCCCAGCAGTCCAGCT
The DNA here is from genome assembly GCA_024184665.2 of Zalaria obscura. NCBI lineage: Eukaryota > Fungi > Ascomycota > Dothideomycetes > Dothideales > Zalariaceae > Zalaria > Zalaria obscura. The sequence goes on along the minus strand of JAMKPW020000031.1, from coordinate 11,538 downwards.
CCTCTGGGGTTGCCTGTGGTAATGCTCGTGCCCATGATGGAGCTGCCTGTAGCTCCCTATTGACAATGCTGTTGGGAGCAGGTAGCAAGCACGAAGCGCCGAGAGCGTTAAGAATAATCCAAACCGTAAGCAACAATCAGCAACCCAGATCTCGGGCCCCGAACTCGCGCATCGCTCTACTTGTAAGACAGAAGGCCTGCACGGCGGCGTATCTCCGTCACGGGGCAGGGTAACTTTCGACCAGATGCTAGAATCAGGGGCTGCTCTGCTCTCGAAGCGGACGGCATGAGACGAGGTTGATGCGCTGATCTGAAAAGCCACAATGTAGGCTCTAGGTACGGTATGAGTCGTGGGCCTCGGTAAGAGCGGGAGGGTCTGGGAAGGTATAGAGTCCCAAGATGCCTTGGTTATTTGACAGGGAAGACTCATTTTCCAGTGCATCTGTCATCTGTCGGACATGATCACGTTGCTGGAAAGTATATCTCAAGCCGATACTACACAAGATCCACCTAATGGCAATAACTCCTGTATGACCAGGCCGACCTTCTTTCCTCTATGTGGCGCAGCCCAAGCACTCGCTTCTACGCCTCTTGAATCTTCCCCATCCCCCAACCCCGCTCGTGCTGATCGCTAAGGGACTACCGGTCTGGGGTACTCCATACGGACGCCCACCCCACGCCACACCACGGCACTCACCATGACTCGTCTAGTGTGTCGGACACGTTCCGGGACCCGGGTGAAACATTGTTGACTCGGACGACGGTTAAGCGATGCGTGAATAGAAATTCGTGATTTGCGGGGGGAAGGACGTTCCGTAGTAGCGTCGCCTGGCTGCTAAGGCGCGGCAGGTTGGATGCAGGTACTATGACTCGTCTGGGGCGGTAACGACATATGGGACTTATACTTGACATTATAGTTGGCGTAACTTACTAAGTAATCACCGCGTCCGTGCCCTCTCTGTGCCGCAATATCTTTGTTTCTACGTGCTGGGTTCATGCCTCTGAAATTATCGATCCAGGCTCTAACAGAAGCCGGCGTGGGACACCAATCAGCTGCACTAGGCGCGATTGTCAAGTTCGGCAAGCAAATATGCTCCATGCAGGGCCGATACCATGTGCATGATGCATATAGAGTAGCATCCTGATAACGCAGGTACAAACATCCGGTATGCAGGGGTTTGAAGTTGCGTCTAATCCCATCAACAAGTCGTATCTACTGAGCTGTATGTCGACTAGCTATCTGAATGTTGATACCCTGCGGTATGGCCAAGAGGGAGAATTTCAATTCTCATCAGGACGGAAGGTCGTGATCTTGCCGAATGTGTCGGACATTCCCCAGATGCCTGATCGAAGACACGACAGCTGCACAATCTGGCTGTGGTCCACGAAGACATTGACATCGACGCCGAATTCGCGGATGTACCAATTAAAGACCTGCCATATCAGTCAGCAAATTAAATTGCCAGTGATCTTGCCGTGAGAATAAATGGAACTTTACCTTCGGATCAGCAGCCTCAAACATGACCTTTTCCATCGGGATATCCCTAAGAATGGCCTGAATGACGTCCGTCCTCCACTGCTTGACATTTTCAGTAATGCCCTCAGACTCAATCATCATCCGCTCGACACCAGCATCGATGAAACGCTTAGCCATATTAATGACACGAGAAGGGTCAGAGGTGCCAATGCTCTCGAGCTCCGACGCTTCAGTGTCGCCTCCAGCCCCGAACTGGATCCCTAACTCGGGCTTGGCTTTCAGTCCGGCGTTGTGAACGCGGTCGACGAGGCGCAGCCAGTCGTCGCCTGGGAAAGAGAGGAATCCGGATGAGATTTCGATCACGTCGAAGCCGAGGGATTTGCATTTCGCTAGATATCGGTCGACTGCTACATTGGCGTCGGACTGGGTGAGTACGTGTTCGAGCCAGCCGCCCTAGACGTGGTCAATCTGCGGTATTTGGCCAGTACGATGCTGGGCTAGGTTTACTGTGGAAACGTAGACGTTGTGCTGGTGGGCAAGGTCGATAAGCTCCCTCAGCTTGTCCTCCGGAAAAAGTGAGAATGAACCTGTACCCGATCAATATGTGAAGACTATGGCGGAGTTGAAATAGGTACCTCCTGCAAATTTGAGACCGTCTACGTGATATCCCATTCTTCCTCCAGTTCAGCCTACGCAATACTTGTTGGTAGAACTGCTTCACTTACGTTTCCAGAACATCGCTCAAGTACCGCTTTCCCATGACCGAGTAGTATGGCCCGCGAATCTCGGTCACACCTTTACTGCGTGGCTTGGGTGGCCGTGGGTTATTTCTGATGAAGCCGAACCCATCGTCTTTGTCCTGTAGGAGGATCTGTGGGGTTTTGGCAGCTACGGCTCTGGGAGTACTGGTGAAAGTACGGAAAGTTGAAGTTGGAATGCTTTTAGAGCTGGCGAGCGTGCAGCGTCGTGCAACTGGGGTGAGTAAAGACATTGTTGGTATGCTTTCAATTGGTAATAGATGTTACGGCAAGTTAGTTTTACGAGGTAGTGTTGTTTTCCCAATCTGTATCTATACATGAATGTTATGTATATGAGTGCTCCCTTCCTTATCAACCCTTTCTACGTCAATTGTGGTGTGACTATGTAATTTAGAGGTTACGATCGACCGGAGTCGTCGGTTCAGGTTGGTTGACATCAATTCTACATCACCCCGCGCTGCCCGAAGCCGGTCTCCCCGTCTCCCCGCGCTCGAGGACGCGCAACACAACGGTCACAACATGAAGTAAGCAGGTAATTTAAGTCTAGGCAAGGGCCATCAAGAACACTCTTTTCTCGAACTGCCTCCTTCATTCGTCGACGCTCAGCACATAACGCTCGCTCTTACATTGCAACACAGGATCAACGCAGCATGATGGAGTCCATGATGGTCGAATGGATTAGGGAGCTTTATCTATGAGTGAAATGTAATATGCCAGTCAGTAGCCTGACCCCTTCCTGGGCCGTGTCTGTCCTGTTGATGAAGGATAATAGATAGCATCCACCCACCTTTCATGAATGTCTCTCGCCCCAAGGTCCTCAGTCAGCCCACTCATATTCTGGGAGAGGGAACTTCTCAGTACTACCAAAGGCGGCGGCACCAAGATGCCTCTGAACAAACTCCAAAAGGCCAGTCCACGCGATAAAAGCGAAGATGTGGTTCCGCAACCATATGCCCCAAGCCGTCTGCGGCGCAAGGATCGAGAGGATGAGTGGAGGGATCTTCTGCATTTCTTTGATCATAGGTTGCATTTTCTGCTCGTAGCTTTGGAGACCTGTCGCAAGATCACCAGTATGCTTGCCTATCTCACCTGCCAGGATGTAGGCGCCAGTAAGAGCGAGACTCGTACCACCACCTGTCGGCCCTGCAGCGTACCCTGCATCGCCCACCAGAACGAAGCGTCCTTTGTATAGGCTCGGGATTTTGACCTGGACAATTTCGCTGCTATAGAAGTCTTCCGAGTCCATCATCTCCTGCATCGCCACAGGAGTCTTCCATCCCATGCCTTGGTAGTGCTGCGCTATGTACCGTTTGAGCGCGTCATCTCCTTGGCTTGAGGCCTGGCGGAACGGCGGTGTGGTGTTGGATTTGTCTGACGGGTGGGTACTCATCAACATAATACGACTGAAACCTGCTGGATCAGTCCCGATGCTTATCGAACGTCCGCCGACGGCGCTGTATCCCTGTCCTATCCGGCTTCCTTGGAGGAGATCCTGCTTGATCGAGAAGAAAGCCGCCCAGAGAGTGGTTGGAAAGATATAATCCCGGACACCGCATCCAAGACCCATAGCTCGAGTCCTTGAGGTTGCGCCATCACAAGCGATGACAAGGTCATATTTAGAGGGTGCTGTTCCGTTCGCGAACTCGACTGTGATTGGACCGTTGTCCGTCTCACTTTGCTGCAACGAGGAGACTTGCTCACCAAAGATGTACTTGATGTTATCATTGGTTGCAGTGAGGTCGAAGAGAACCTTGGCCAAGTCGCCCCGGTAGATCTCGTACTCAGAGATGAGCGACTGTTGATCAGGGTTTCCGGTGGCTCTAATAGTTCCGTAAGGTCGGCCGTCTTCGCGGACAAAACTGACGCCTTCCTCCTGCGCTGATTTTGCTCGTACTTGAGCTTCCATGCCTGGCATCTTTCGCATAACAGAGACACCGGAGGTGCGGATATCGACGGCCTGCCCACCGGTGCGCAGGCTTTGGAAGCGCTCGATGACGGTGACTTTAGCACCCGCTTTGGCTAACCAGTAAGCAGTCGTCGGTCCTGCAATAGAGGCTCCAACGACCAGAACATTCAGGCCGGACATCTTGATAATCGAGATGTAACAAAAAAAGGCTGTCGCTTGAATGTGACAATGATCGCAAGCAAGGGTCTATGAGTGTTCGGATCCTATAGGCGCTCGTCGTAGGGATTCAAGTAATGGAGAATTGAAAATGATCCTGATTCATTTCGGGATATGGAGTTTTATAGTACGAGGCCGTAAAACTAGAAAGATGCTTTCTACCCATCCATCGGTTCCTAATGACATAGTCCATATGTGTATCGAAGGTGTTATTCGGCCGCCTGGCAGCCTGGCAGCCTGGCATGCGGGATCCCGGCCTCGGCTGAATTGGCGGCCGAAGTCTAGATCGCTCCACCCGATTGGCCAGTAATTCGAGAAAGAGAGGCCATCTTGTGAACATTTGAAGGGCCATCACTATGCACGGCATTGTCACATAAAAATCATGGCTCTATCACTGCGTTCGAGGCCATAAGACAGTGGACGTTCCCCAAAAGGCACTTGAACTAGCATCTTGGATTCATCGCGACATGTGCTTTCCAGTTCTCTATCTATTCTAGTCACCCACTCATTCTAGTTGTTGTCATCATTATAGTTAATTCCGTCATTATAGCTGTTTCCAACATTAAAGTTATTCCCATCACGGAGGTTGTTTCCATCATCATAGACGAAGGTTGAACGTGGAGGCAGCGCTATGCTCAGTCCAGTATAAACGACAAAGCTTACAGAGAAGCCATAAATGTATCCAAGACTGTAGAGGTTCAAAGCTCCACCCGATACAGCGGAGCTAGGCGTTATCTGTCTAATTATTAGCACATGCAATGAATGAGATGTGAGGTGTTTCATACGGAGATTGCAAGGCCCGGGATCAAGGGCACCCAGCCAAAGAACCATGCAACTACGGCCCTCCAGTTTGTACCAAACTTGTTGTACATGTACTTGCCACCAGGGCTATAAAGTTCCGCAACATTGTAGGATCGACGATGGACAAGGTAATAGTCTGCTAAAAGCACACCAGTGATTGGTGCCAGCTGTGAAGAAGTAAGCAGTCGAGTTTCAAATCTGCTTATACGCTATGAGACTCACCCAGATAGTATAGCCATCCATGAAGTCGAGTAGAGCTTCGGCCGAGGAGAGGATGTTCCAAGGGGTAAGGACCCAGGCACCAACAAAGGCAATGAGATATGAGCCACGTCGAAGATTGATGTACGCCGGGAAAAGTGCGTTCAGATCATTCGAAGCAGAGATGCAATTTGCACTCAGATTAGTGCCCATCTGTGCAAACATGAACGCCAGGCCACAAAATGCCGCACCCACTCTCGACCGTCCAGTGCCAGTCCAGTGCGACAAGATGGTCAAGGGATCCCAGATGATTTCACCATAGATCTCCTCAGCCGCGCCCGCGATGAGGATGCCCCAGAAAGCCATGAGAACGAAAGACGCGGGGATGATGAAGATCTGGATAAAAGTCATGCGCGGTTTCTTTGCATATCGAGCAAAGTCGTTGATGTTGACGGCCAGAGTACCATAGTTGCCTAGCATCGCGTTCAATCCGTTCATGAATGCCCATGCATATGCAGACCCTGTGACAGTATTGCCGCGATGGAATACGGGAGTGTTGAGTCCACCATCAGTCGCACTGCAGGCCCAAGCAAGCATTCCGAAGATGGCCGGAGGACAAAGTATGCTCTTGCAAGCAAAGAACCACCTCATCTTCTCAGGATGGATATAATGGAAGGGGAGGATGATGATAAAGTAAACAATGTACGCTGTCATCATCTGAGTGGTGATGTTTGCAGACTCGGGTAGGCTGTTAGGTACGTTTGCAAATGATGGCCAGATTGCAACGAGTACAGCATACACACACTCTGCACCTGTATATGTGTTGATGCCGTACCAGAACAAGCCGACAATCATTCGAACGACTACCACCACGAAGGAAAAGTAGAAGCCAAAGGAAGATCGAGCTTGAATGGTGTAAGGAATGTGGTATCTTGCTCCAATCACAGCGTTTGCTGTAATAGCAAGGGATATGAGGAAATGGCCCAGTACGATGATGCCGAGTGTCGATTTCCAGGATAGTCCGAGGGTGACCAGAGATGATCCCAGACGTAGATTTCCCGGAGCCACGGCATCAGAAAGCCAGTATGTAATGTCTGGCATAGCCGATTAGCGTCTCCTCACGATTACTGGTCTGCGTAGTGACTCACAGCTGAGCGTTCCCCAGGTCTGTTGATCCACAGGCGTGGGATCGAGGTCTATCAAAGTGAGCCAGTTATTGCGCGGAATGGAACCCATGCTTGGTACCTGCGTTACTCCATCGTCCGGGTGCAAAACTGCCAGGCTTAGGATCGAGCCGGATATACTGGTGTATAGTCCCTATGATGGTTGATGGCTTCTCGGAGGTGGTGTAGGTCTCTCCAATTCCGTGGTCAGAACCTTGAGGACCAACCTCAGCCGTGGATATGTTTTTCTCCGACATTGTTGTAATAGGACACCTTAGGTATGCAGATGAGTCGCTGATTACGGAGATGATCAGCTCGCGACGGCGTTACTTATAGTAAACACATTTTTACAGCCTCTGCAACGCACCACAAGACGATATCAGAAAGCCTATCAGCCTTGCATTGGGTTTGATATGTCGTGATACGAGATGACTGCTGTATTGGCCTCACGAGACATGGTTGACTTGTTGAGATATCGCTCATCTCGGCCGAAGGAGCGCTAAGTGGCGTTGTGTTTGCTAGAGATAGATACGCTTCGGATGATCCTTACCGGTCCGTCCTCATCAACTGCGTCATTCTGCAATGATCGCTTTATTCCGATCATGTTACTTTTCAGAATCTCAAGTGAGATATCTGTTCCGACATATTTGACATACATGTACTGTATAAGGGACTGTAAGCGGGTACAGTCAGCTGCGAATAAGCTTTCGCCACACCGAATCTGTTGATCCTCGGCCGACGCGATCGGGATATCGTTTCGGGCGAGATAAGGATAGCATAGATCTAATACCGACTCGGCCGCCTGGATGCGCCGAACCTCAATATGATTTCGTATAGGGATAGAGTCTATAGACAATACTACTTGGGATTCCGACTAAAATGTCTACCGGCCTATCCGTACATGTAGATAAAGGTTAACCTTGGCCCTTAAAGTTGATGAGCTGGAGCTGTACCACGAATCGGAGTCCAAAACAACATGCCTTCCGCTACGCTGCCATTGCAAATAACCCCTCTATCTCATGATGTGCGAAAGTTTTCACAGATTGGAGCAGAAATACAGCTTCCAACATCAATGCCTTTGTTTGATGTCGATTCTCTAACCAAAGAGGAGAAAGATACGCTTCGCCAAGGTCTCTACGAACATGGCGTCTTGGTGGTTCACAATCAATCAGGTATATCACCATCAGAACTGTTAAAGATATGCAGATTGTTCGATAATACTGCGTTGGATGTGCATTCGGGTGGCAAATCTGCCATGACTGACCCCAAAAATATCCTTGCTGCAAACAAGCAGGCTCGCCATCCTAGGGCTGACCAAGTCACAATAATCGGACAAGGGCAATTCGAGAACTACGAAGGTCTGAGGGGTTTGAATCTGAAGCATGTGGTATGTTATACAAGATATGGTATACATTTCAGATGTTGACTGAGGCAGGACCATACTGAATTCCATGAAACGCCACTGTCTTCAAACGAGATTCAGGAGGGACACACTCGTCCGTATCGATGGCATATGGATGCACCTCTGTACGATGTGTTACCAGGCAGAGCGACTGTTTTGCACTCAGTTGTAAATCCCGACGCTCCTGATCAAAAGCTTCTGTTCGATGACGGGTCTGCTTTGGACATCGCTGCCGGAGCCACTGCGTGTAAGTTGCTGTAAAACATCACTCAAGAGTGGTGCTTATGCTATATCCAGTCTTTTCGGGCGCTCGAAACTTCGAACTTCTTTCACCAGAGGAACAAGAGTTTGCGCTTCACACCACGGTACAGTATGCCCCCCGAGCATATGAGTGGATTCGCGACTGTAAAGCAACAGCCGATGGACTAGCTATTGAGCGGCCTGGACGGGAGAGAGATTTGTCTGACCTCTCACCCTGGGACTGGGGTAAGGCTCACTCTTATCCGGTAAGTACGTAATGCACAAGTTTGGGCGCTGGCTAATACTCTACAGATGGTTTGGAGGAATCATGGAGATGGCAGGCCACATCTACAAATTCTCGGATGTTGCGTGTGGTCTTTAACGATAATAGATCCTCTCACTAGGGAGACATCCGTCATTAATGACCTTAAGCGGGTCAGGAATATCTGCTATAACCTGCAACGCAAGGTATACAGGCCTGAAAACGTGTATGCATATCGGTAGGCTAAGGGCGACTTGGTCATGTTCTATAATCAAGGTGTTATGCATAGCATTACAGGGCAGCTTTAGGACAGCAGAATAAAGCGGCTGTTTTAGTAGTATAATATGGCGAGCAAGACAAGACCTTAGGCGTATAGTATGGCCTGATAAGTCTTCGAGTATGACTAGAATTGCGCGCAGCATATCATTTGGCAATATCCACTTATGCATAAATGGCTCCTATACTCGACTTTTAACCTTATAGAATCATCTCCTAAAGTGCTCGTTATCTCTTTTAGTAAGTTTATCTGCGACTACAAGCAATCTTTAAGGTCCAATACGGGGGCTTCGTCCTAACCCCGTCATTACTATCGGCCGAGTTCGTCTACTCCAGTCCCGAATTATATAGGCTCATATTTAACGACGCCTTCGGCCGAGCTTTATATAGAAGCAGGATATGCACATTATAAGATACTGAATAGGTATATATATTACGCTACGACTAAAGCTCAGAGTTACGATATTAATAACGTGGCAGCGTGTTTAAATATGGGCATAAATAGTATACCCATAATCGACATCGGCCTATTTACTAGTCTATCCAAATTCGGTAAATCGGATAGAGTTTCCGTGATCGACCAAATTCGCAAAGCATGTCTAGACAAAGGGCTCTTTCTTATCACCGGGCACAGTATGCCTATAGACTTATAGCGAGATGCATTAAGCTAGACTCGCCGTTTCTTTAAACTTCTAATAGAGGAGAAGAACCAGATTATAGAACATAAGTCCTTCAGCCGGAGTTACCGAGGCTATTAAGCGATTAGGGGAGAAGCCTATAAAGATCATAAGCTACTAGATTTGAAAGAAGTAGGTAATCCTATAGCAGCCCATCCAGCCTGCTCCTAATTACCAATCTCTGACCACCCCTGAAGGGCTTTTAGATCGGAGTTTATAAGGGTATAAACCATCCTGATTACACTGATCAACGCATACTAACCAGTCTAAATATATAGCCCCAGTCTCTTAAACCAGGCTTTAGCAAATGTATGCTATAGTACTTCGAAACCGTGCGCATATTATTACTTAAGTTAATAAAGATACTAGCCCTAATACTAGATATCGAGTATCAGAAATACTTTGCGCCATTATACGAAGATAGTCTATAAGCAATTCGCTTACTACATTATCTGCTATAAGCTGCAGAAGCAGGTTAGGATTAGCTTAGGATAGGCGCGTATATAGACTTCAGGGCTATAACCTATCTACTAACCGATAGCGTATCCGGTCTATAAGTACTTAAGGATAGGCAGTAGATAGATGTGTATCCAGATACTGATGCTTACGTGAGTTCTTAGTACTTTTAACGTTCTTTATACGCAGGAAGAATGCTAACCTTGTGCGATTAGATCGTGAACCTCGGCAACATTTTCTCTAGACTAACCGCTAGTGTTTACAAGTCATTAGTACATAGGGTATTAAACTCGACACTACACTATCGGTATAGCATTCCATGTTTTCTCGACGGCAATTTAGATACCGTGATCGAATCTATTATTAATAGACCGAAGCCAGAGCTTAGTAGAATAACTATAGAAGAGCATATGATCGAGCGTTTTAAGACTACTAGGGGATGAGTAAGAAATACCGGCATAGTAAGGCCGACAAACGCTATTATTACGTAGACCAAAGATTAGTAACTAGCGAAATATAAATATATCTATGCGTAGCCACAGAGTGCTCATACGATAAATTAAGCTAAATAATAAGGATATCTAGGAGCCTAGGTGTCTACTATTACTAGGAATGCCTACGAGAACTATATATTAAAGTCTTTAGGGTACTCTATGTATAGGAACTCGAACTGGCTATCGGCGTATATCTCTTACTATGGGTTTAGTCCTGATACGTCTAATACCTAAAAATTCTTAAATACGCGGTATAGATCGGATCGCCTAGTAGTATAACGGTCCTCTTCTAGCATCGAATCGATAAGGAATATACCTCTCCGCGCCATTGTGTTAGTTATATGCGTCGAGAGATAGGCACGAGCCTATAGGATAAGTAACTTCTAGTACTTATACGTCTCTCGTATTATACTACCGTATAGTATATTAAGACAAAGAACCACAACCGCTGTTATATAGAACGCTAAGTAGGACCAGAGAGGGAGGCATAACGTCGACTCTGAGATGCTTTTATACTTGCGTAGAATCGTTATCGCCGCTAAGACATAGGTAGATCTAGTGAATAGGTATAAGGGAGACTAGAAACTTCGTAGAAGGAAGTAACAGTATATTAGTATAATCTTATCCGTAGCGGCAATTACGAGCGTTCTTCTGGCTAAATCTAGCCAAGGTAGTACGCTACTATTATTCCTTCTTGATCTATCTAGGAGTACGGGTAGTATCTAACCGACCAAGGCACGCATTTGTCCATTAATATTAATAACGTGTTCGTAGCGCTCGAAGAGAGACGAACGCGAAGCAAGTCTATCGACCAGGTCTAGTATTAGCATGCATATTTCGGACATAACGATCGTATACGTGCTTCTAGTAATATCGGAAGATGGCTTTATACGAAACCTATAGTCATCGTAATTTAACAGAAGACTAGTCGAATAGTGCTTTAGTAATACTCCTAGTACTCGTTAGTTATTAGTCTCGTATACCTATGACTAGGGCGCATACTATATATGTTCGTGGACGGCATAGAGAGGTAGTCTAATTGCACGAGTTTCTACTATACTCTCCTACTAAGTTCTCGTTCTATCATATCCTTAAGATATAGCTTACTCATAGATACACTTCCTAACTCGTTAGGTATATAATGGGTTAGGGTTAGGATTAGGGTTAGGATTAGGGTTAGGGTTAGGGTTAGGGTTAGGGTTAGGGTTAGGGT
>JAMKPW020000030.1:0-141328 GCA_024184665.2 Zalaria obscura | reverse complement strand
ACCCTAACCCTAACCCTAACCCTAACCCTAACCCTAACCCTAACCCTAACCCTATTTTATACCCTATACCTAATATATCTTGTATAAAAAATATATTTTCTTAATCTAGAAGCTCTAAAGAATATGAATATGTTATTTTTAACCTTAAATACCTACTAGATTTTTTTGACCCTAACCCTTTTTATAGTACGAGAATCGAGATGTGCGTTAGTCAACTCCTGTTCTTATAGTTAGGGAATTACTAAGAAACGCATTTAAGTAGGCTATAGAATATAATATTAATATAAGATTAATAATCTACCCTTTTTTAGAATATAATTAGACTAGCTCTCTACATATCCTAACCTATTCTATATATAGCCGTTAACGTAGCGAAAATCAGCTGCGAGACCGCTCGAATAGAAAGGATCTCCTTAGTATAAAGTCACAAGTTAACCAGCATTTATGTCGCACAGAGTTCCGCTATTAGCAAACTTTAGTCATTTTGGGTGTTCGATGTATTCCGTGGAGTTCCGGTTCTGGACAAAGCTTGGCCTGCATATGGCCGTTAAGAAGTGCTGTCTACCGCGCGGAGTTCCGATAAGTACAGTACGTGAGCGCAACACGCGTCGTTCATTAGGGCTAGGATAAGTGGCTTAGCATTCGCGGACAGCCAAAGCTGTCTGAAACCACAGATTCGACTTATAGGGGGCATTTTTCGAATTGTCACACAGGAGCACCATAGGAAAAATCTTGGCAACGGATTTTACTCCTTGCAGATTCTCAAGAGCGGCTCTACTACAGGGCATCAGCTATAAGGATAAACTGCAGTATTGCTAGAGCGACGAGCTTTCATTAAAGATCACGAAAGGCATTGTGATTGCATTTTCGTGGAGAGTGCTGCACAGGGCATCTATATACATCGTTCGTCTCTTATACCTTTTCCTTTCCATCTCCATGCTCATGGACTTCAAGTATCTCCATTCCCTCTGGAGGACTCTGACGGCCCTGCTCGTGGGCAATGTTGTACCTTTCGATAACCTCCTTTACATGAGCTTTGCCGCGATGCGCACCCTTTGTGAACCCACCGCTTTCGAACAGGTGGTCAGCACATTCCAATGGCATGTTGGTAGTCTCTGGAAAGAAAAGATACACAGTAGGCACAATGGCTGCGTTAGTGCACATAAAGAGGATGTAAGTCTTCCAGCCGATCGTGCTGATTGCGATAGGCGTAATTTCGACGACGATGAAGTTGCAGATCCAGAAAGCGGCAGAGGCAAAGGCGGCACCTTTCTGACGAATGCGAAGCGTGCAGACTTCGGGGGCGTAAAGCCAAGGAGTCTAGCTAAATGTCAGCGAGACGTTTCCCATCTCAATGCTCGAATACTTACCGTTAGCCAGCCCCATGAAAAGAAGGTGTTGAACATGAACAGACAGACACAAGCCACGTAGCCTGCAGCTTTGCTGCCGTCCTTGACACAGATGGCGAGGACCATCATAGAGAGAGCTTGGCCAGTGCTGCCTGTAAGCATGAGCTGACGTCGCCCCACTCGTTCGATAATCCAGATTGGAATCAGAGAAGCTAGAAGATATTCCGTTGCATTGAAACCGGCAATGAGAAGAGAAAGGTCGCGGCTGAGACCAATAGACTGGAAAATGACTGGCGCGTAGTAAGTGATCAAGTTGATTCCGGACAGTTGAGAGAACCCATCGACACCAATGCAAAGAAGGATACGTCGGAGGTTTTGGATCTTGCCACCAGTCAAAAGCTCCTTGAATTGGAAGGGACCTCCCGCAGATTCGAGCTCGATCGCCTCCTGGATCTCCTCATGGAGCAGTTTCACTTCCGGATTATCCAAAGGTACGTTCTTGCCGGCTAGTCGCGCAATGACGGCCCTACATTCCTCGTTGTATCCTTTTTCAGCCAGCCAACGTGGGGATTCTGGAAGAAAGAAAAGCAGCGCGATAGTGGTGACCGAGAAGACGAGCTGGAAAGCGACAGGAAAGCGCCATTGTGCTGGACCGTCCAAGTACGCGCAACCGTAGTCAAGCCTAAGACCTCGTTCAGCACCCAATCAAAGCAACGTGTATTGGAAGGGCTTCTTACCAGTAAGCTAGCACAACGCCGACGAGGGTGACTGTACAATCAATGGCAACAACTTTGCCTCGATTCTTGGGCGGACATGTCTCGCTCTGGTATGTCGGAATCGTAGAGGTAAGCGCTCCTACGCCAAGTCCCGTGACGATACGCCCAACTATGATTTGCGGTACGTTCCATGCGGTGACCTGGATCACTGTTCCGATGATCTGGACGATGGTGCCGATCAAGATCGTTCTTCGACGGCCGAGAGCGTCGCCGAATACCACAGTGCAAAGAGAGCCGGCGCATGCTCCTACCTAAGGATAAAGGTCAGTGTGTACTTCGCCGATGGCTACTTCAAGATGACGAACCTCGTATACAGCAAGGATGGTGCCCTGCAGGCCGGCAGTTGGATGACCGAAATCTTTCCCGAACTGATTGTCTGCTCCAATGATACCTGCCATTACTCCCTGGTCATAGCCTGGACGATGTAAGCGGTTTGATCAATCACAAACCCTCTCCACGCCTGGCCAAGCACACGCATCATCCGCCATTTCTGACGGGGAGGTGCGTATTGGGGGACATACCGAAAAGGAGGAAACCGGCGGAGCAGCAGATGGTGATCATAGTGACCAGTGTCCTGCCATACCAGGAGGGGAAGTAGGGGAGTTGAAACCCCATGATGAAGACGGTCGACACGCAATGGCGTATCAGATAACGCACGTGTAGAAGTCGGAATCTGGAGAAGATGAGGTATGATCGTGTGGAGTTGATGAGATCTGGGGACAAGAATGTGGGGTTTTTCGCCCTCTTTTATCATGTTGCCAATAGAGGAATATCACAAGCATGAGATGAACGTGGAGTGGCAGAGCGTCGGATACAACTGCCACACCCATAAGTAGAAGTTGCACGCGTGCCAGATTGTCTCAGTCGAGCCAAGTCCGCGGGTGATTCCTGATGCGGCACACTCTCACAGCTCTATGTTACATTTCGCTTCCAAACTTGGTTGTGGAGCACTAGGGCGAACGACGTGTCAGAAACATCGACCGAGAACCCGATTGGGCCGAACCTTTAGGCTAGAGATACCCCGCGCGGGGTACCCCGCCACAAACTTGGCTCTCCAATCGTTCGCCTCTCAGTCTCGTTAAGGATGCCTCCCGTCTTTTTGATTGATCTCGGAATTACCCAGTGATGATCCCTACCGGCTCTGATTCCGCCGCATGACCTGCCCCCCAAGAGGGCGTTCTAGCCGTTGCCGACTTCTATATGTAGGCTCGTCTGCAACTCCCTCCAAATTCCCTCTCCTCGAACTGCCGGCACGTATGCTCCAAGAGATGATGAGTCCCTGCACCAGTCGCACATGAGTGAGTCAAAGGTTGCGCAAGGCCGCCCAAACACATGACAAGAGACACCCAGAAAACGAGCCGCAGCCGAGCCGGATGGTAAGTACGATCGGCACAAGCTGCACTGCTTGCGATTGACCGTTCGATAGTTTGACATGTCGCGAGAGACACGTCAAGTGTGAGTCAAACTCATGTCTTCTGTTTGCAGATGCGGTTCGCTAAAAGCTCGCAGGTGATGAGCAGCGACCCTTGTGCGCAAGGTGCGAGCGCGCCGGAAGGGAATGCAGCTGGGGTTGGAACATCAAGTTTGTCCATGGTGTCAGACTAGCCAGAGAGGATGCAAATGACGATTGGGATGGTTCCGCCGACTATGCCTTCGACGAGGACCAAGAATGGCTACCTCTAGCTTCGAATGGTATGTCATCTGCAACACACTTCTCGGGTACGATGCTAAGCAGTCCGCAGTACGGTTCATAGACGATACGGAGAAGACATCGTCATGGTATACCTTCCTCCCCAAGAGCACATACACAAAGCCTCTTGGACCGACTGAAGCTGTACCTCAGGGTGGACTTGTAGATAGTCCACTTACGCCGCCTTACCATTCTCACAGTCTCTCACAGGCTTTTCCCACAGAACTGAACCGGAACTTTCTGTCTCCGTGTTCTGATGCTCTCTTGAGACGTCATAGCATCCGTCAAGATCATGCGACGACTGCGAACGAAGAGTACTTCCCGGTAGCGACAGACACCGAGGTGATACCGCCACTCGATCATATCTACTCTCCGACAGAACTCAGATCCCAGGATCATACAGCACTCACGCCTCCGCTCACTGCTCAGACGATTGGTGAACTTGGTAAACTTCAAATCGCTGAAGAAGCCTACCTTGTGCGTCATTATATCCTAAACAGGGCACCACTCCTGGACGTTTGTGATCCTCTCCATCATTTTGGACGGACTGTGCCAGAGCTTGCTATTGGATCTCCACTGCTGTTGAACGCGATACTCGCTGTTGGCGGCCATCACCTAGCACGTACATCGGACTATGACCCCTCGGTGGCCGAAACCTACCACGAGCGATGCGTACAGCTCCTGATATCTTTACTCGACAGCCCTACTACTATATCTAACGAAGTGGTGGCCGCGACAGTCTTACTACGCAACTACGAGCAGATGTCGTCCGCGATCACTGGGTCTGACTATGAGCGTCATCTTGGTGGCACCAGTGCATTTCTAAACTCCACGGATACTTATTGTCCCTCCGCGGGCGGTCTTCGGCAAGCTTCATTCTGGATCTTTATCCGGCAAGACCTTGATGTTGCTCTCAGTCAGCAGTGCGGATTAAAGCTGAATCTCGAGACTTATGCACATCAGATGAGCTATAACATGCCAAGTGATGACTGGGGTTGGGCGAACAAAATGGTTTGGATTACCGCAGAGGTCGTTGCGTATTCATTCGGATGTGAAAAGACCCGCCCACGGTACGAAGAACTTGTGGTCAAGACCAAAATGTGGTTAGAACAAAGACCTAAATCATTCCAACCTCTATATGTTGGTCATAGTCGCCCTTTCTCAGCAGTCTATTATAGCCAGCCTTGGCATGGTGAGTATGAGGTCTGCGCCTTGAGCCAGAACACAGCTAACAACTGGCTAGCTCTGGGCATGCAGTATTATCATATAACGATGATCCTCCTTGCTGTGGGAGATAGCCAACGTATCACGATAGGATTCGGCAATCGCGCCGCACGGAATTCCCTCCAGCAAGAGGTCGAACACCATGCCGATATGCTGTTCGGGGTCTGTACCACAGCCGACGAGCCTGGGGCGAGCATCACAGCTTGCAATGCCGTGTCGGTCTGCGCGCCATGGCTCGCTAAACGAGATCAACAGGAAAGCCTCATAGCAATGCTACGTCGAGTGGAAATTGAGGCTGCATGGCCGACACGAAGGATAGCGTTGGCCGCTATGGAGGAGTGGGAGTGGGATGAGGATGACAGGCTGCTATTTGCTCACTCGCCTCAGAGCATTCGCGGTTAAATCGGCTTGCCCAAAGGCTGCACAACGAAGGGGAAAGTGTTAGGATCCACGAGCATTAGCTAGGTAGTCGGTAAACGCTGAACATGCCAGCCTGCTCAACTTGGCTGCGAGTACTCCACCCTTCGGCTCTGGAATCCACGAACAACTGTGTCCCGTGGGCTTGAGGGTACGCATGCAGTTTCCTAGGTAGCTTTACGGGCCAATCGTACGGCGGAGCGAGTGCCCTGCCACTTCAGGCAATCGCACGAGAGCGGGTCGGTCGTAGCGCCAAGACCATGCAGCGTTGCTCGTGTACAACTTCTTGTTTCTAACAACATCATGAGCCACGCCCACGACGGTCAACATTGCGCTTGCGATGGTCTGCCATAAATCAGTTTGCCGCAGGCCGGCGCTATTGCATACCGCCACTATGATAAAGGAGGCGGAGAGCCCATGTACCATGACTGCTCGCTCCAACCTTCAAGCATCGACTTTGCGCTTGTCCTGTCAACACAACCATGTGGATCCTACCAGGAATACTTGCAATCTCGCTCCTATGTTTCGCTATCGTCCGACCATTGTACATCTACTTTAAAGATGAGAAAGGTCTCCGAAAGTTCCACGCCCCGGCCTTTGCCGGCATAAGCAACTGGTGGCTGTTCTACGTCCAACGCAAGCTGGCGCGCACACGCTTCGTCCATGCTGCTCACGCCGAATATGGTCCCGTCGTGCGCATCCAGCCGAACCACCTGTCGTTCACTTCCCCGCAGGCTGTTACGGACATCTATTCTTTTCAGTCCGGCATGATGAAGGACGAACACTATGAGACTTTCTCCGGCGAAGACTTCAGCGGCAAGAATGAGCGCAGCATCACCAACACTCGGGACCGTCTAGTACATGCCAGGAAGCGCAAATTCCTGTCATCTGCTTTCGCGCAGAGAAACGTTGTCAACTTCGATTCGATAGTCCACGCGGTAATTCTCCAACTTACGTCTCGTTTCGACAGCTTCTGTGATAATGGGCCGCCAGCGTATCCCGGAAGCCCCAAGCCTGGATTCTTGAACTTGTACAAATGGATCAACCTCTTCACCTACGACGCCATCGGGGAGATCGCATTTGGACAAAGCTTTGGATTCCTCGAGATGGGTGATGACTTGGCGACCGCAGAAACGGGAGACGGCAAGCAGTACCAAACCCATGTCATCACGACTTTCCAAGGAAGTTCTGAGTACGATATGTTGGCTTCTTGCTGGGCCACCCTCATACATCCAATCAAACGGTAAGTGCCTTCTTCCTTCTTCGTGATCATTTGCTGATTGGTACAAGCTGGACATGGTTCATGCAAGGCAACAAAGATGGAGCAGTTTTCATGGATGTCGTCAACTACAAGGTCAGAGAGCGGCTTCGTAACGGCAAACCAGATAGCTTCCGAGACTTCTTTGAAAACTTCAGAAGTGACAACAAGGGCTCAATCGAGCTGGAATATAGCGAGATTCTGCGGGAATCGAACATCTTCATCGCTGCAGGCAATGTGCGTATGGTGTAGCGGTTCCATGATCATCGTTGCTGACAGTTGTAGGACACATCGGCGACTGCGATGACGAACGTGATGTTCCTCTTGATCAGTAACCCTCGTGTAATGAACAAACTCCGAGAAGAAGTGGGTCCCATTATGAAGGCGGACGGCGATGGTGCATTCAACTACGAGCAAGTCAAGGACCTGAAGTACCTCAAAGCATGTCTCGACGAAGGCATGCGCCGCCGTCCACCAGTCTCTATGGGACTTGGGAGAGAGGTCCCGAAAGGTGGCGCGACGATTGCCGGTCACTATGTCGCCGAAGGGGTCTCGGTATCAGTGCCTGCCTGGTCCGTCCACCATGACCCAGCAGTATTCTCAGATCCATTCGAATACAGACCGGAAAGGTGGTTGGAGACGGAAGGTGCACAGAAAAAGGCCATGATGGACAGCTTTATGCCATTCTCGTATGTCATCTCGAACGTCCCCATCTTAGGAAGAGGAGCTAATGGATGTTGTCACAGTGTCGGTCCGAGGGCATGTATCGGACGTAATCTCGCCTACTTCGAGCAACAAGTCCTGGTTGCGACACTGATTCACCGATATGATTTTGAGATGGTTCGGCCGGATTATGAATTGCCCGTTTGTGAGAGACTGAATGCGAATCCAGACCAGTTTTGGGTCAGGGTCACTCGTAGGAAGTTCGCATAGTTCTATTGAAAACATTAAGGATTTAGTTGTTCGCCCGTATACAATTCATTCGCGTACGTGTATGAGCGCTAGTGTCAAGTATCCCCATCCCCATTGAGTCAGTAGTTCGAGAATGACACTCAGGCTGCACAAATACAAAGTGCGACAGGGTCACCACCACTGATGGAGGTGAATTATCCCCCTACACCTATATACTAATGGGCAAAACCTAGTCAGATTAGCAAATGGCTCATATTGAGTTCAGACGCATCTTGATAGGAAGACCAGGACATTTCATTGTTGATCCTGCGTACTAGGATACTAAGGTATTATGAGCCGGTCGATGATGGAACCCGAATTCTGGAATCAGAGTGCACGGGCTTCGAAACGTTTGCGCCAAGACCCCTTCGCCACCCACGAGGAGTCTCTGACTTCCTATGTATTTACTGAAGTGAGGCACGTCGCGCTAGACCTACACAACTCATTGATCAGTATCTCCGCGCTGTAGACTTTACTATATCCAGAATGGACACCTGGATGCGTACTGGCCCTCGTCGTATAATTAAGTCATGCTCGGAATGTTACCTCAGGAAGCAGAAAGTAAGCCATAAAACTACGAATCTGGTATGAGTGTTGATGCTGAACGCCGTCATCTCAAGTGTGATCGAGGCACGCCGTGCGAGAACTGTGTGAGAAGGGGCGTGCAGCAAAAGTGCAGATATAGGTCACAGCCGCCACAACAAGCACCTACACCAGTAACGATTGATGATCCTACGGCCGATCATGTTAAGCGGCTTCGGTCTACTGATCGCGAATCTGGAGCATTACAGCAAGAGGCTGGGTATCTATCGTCGTATCAAGGCCCAGGCTTGCATACAGGAGACTTGAGCGTAGGTTTCTTGCAAGGCAGTGATAGATGCCTGCGAAGATACTGAAGCTGATAAACACTTCATAGTGTAGTGGCCCGCCATTTTTTAGTAACAAGGATGCGTCGTCTGCATTAGTCGAAGCAAGGATCCGTGATCTTACGGCACAGATGCCTCTAGACATAATCGTTTGCGAACTCGTAGACGTATATTTTGACCAGGCAGACTGGTTCTTCGCGCTTCTAGAGCCGGTGTATTTCAAGAAGATCTTCTCTGCCTGGCAAACTGCCAATGCTGCTTCCGATAGGCAACCCGATCCCGCTTGCTCTGACCATTTTCAGGTCAGCGCCTTGCTGTTCCAGATCATGGCTGTCGCATTGCAGTTTGTCCCGTCTACAGCATTCTGTATTAGCTTACTACGGGTCTCGGACTTTGCTTCGCGGGATACTCTTTCGGAGCGGTACAGCGAGAATGGCGCCCAGATCATGTCTGCTCTTGGGAATCCTAATCCTACACTTACTGGTGTCCAGCATGACCAGATGAGGGCGTTGTGGTTGAAGAATAACAGCAGGGGAAAGGATGCTTGGTTCGCCATGGGCGATGCAATACGGTCAGTGCGCCCGATATCAAGCCGTTACGCGACAGACGCTGACGTGCCTGCTGAAGGCGTGCGCAGGACCTAGGTTTACATCTGCAAAGGCAGGAGCCGAGCGACTTATGGCGAGACGAGCACGAGCGGAGGACATGGTCAAAGCTACTGGTGTGGGATAGGTACGTTGTATGAACGTTGTCGTATCCTCTGAGAAGCTGACGGAACGAGTCATATGTCGCTAAGCCTAGGGCGACCCAGAATGGTCAACCTGCAAGACTGCACTGCACAGGCACCGACCAATTGCGACCTGCCATCCGATCTAACGGGTTCTATCCCCTCACCCCCTGGACATCACGATACACCGTCATCGTGTACGCCCCAGGCTTTCCAGCATGAGATCAGCCTCCTGATCCATGAGATGCTGTCACTGGGGGCCAACCAACCGGACTTTGTAGATGTTGATGCCGTCTCGAGGCTCCATTCCATGGTCGACAGACGAGTCGATGCGCTATCGCCAATCTTCAGGGCTCGCAACGCTACTATAGAGCCATACTCTCCTATACCGCACCTGCATGAGAAGCGTCAACAGATCAGAGTGACGGCAAACAACTTTCTCTTAGCTCTACACAGGCAGCACGCAAGGACGGAGCTACAGAGCAGAGAAGCCGCGATGTGTGCGGCGCTCGAGATCTTGGACGCACAGCAGGCTCTCTTCGAGGCAATGGGTGACAAGCACTACAAATGTTACATGCTTTCCTACTACACGATCGATGCCGGAATCTTTTTGGCCACTCTTGTAGCTAAGCATCCGCCTAGCGACCCGAAGCAGGCGCATGCCGTGGATGTCGCTCTTCAACGTAGTATTGAGCGTCTGACGTGGATGGTGCCACGGAATAAGATGGCAGCTTCAGCAATACCGATCCTTGAGCAACATATTTCTCGAGCTGGACGCCGTGACACTGAGCTCGTGGCCGCCGCCGATGATCTTTCCCAAGCTTCAGCAGGGTTGGAGCAAGCATCCCAGCCCACCACACACACGCTCTCGCAGAACGGGCCTGAGAGTCATGAAATCGTGTCCTTGGAGCCTATGGCTTTCGACGCCCTGACGCCATAGGAGGGCTTCATGCAGTCTCCGTCAATTATCCCGATTGCGGACAACTGATACAATTCGCAAAGGCTCGGTCATCTGGATGACGAGCCTGGAGCCCCTGGCGGAGTTTTTACACCCGAGTAAGAGTAGGTCCTGGGGGCATTATGGTGGAGGGTGTAACACGCCGAGATGAGATTAAACGGCCCTGCGTCGAAAACTGCTACCATGTAATCGGCTTGCAAGCTCATACGTGCCGTGGTGAGGGTCAGATACCCATTAGGCTGTGGTTCCCCAAAGATGTGGGCAAGGGGTTTGCTATCACAGGGTTAGGGATAACCTAACTCACGCCACTGAGATGGGCACAGGTGGACGTTCGCGATGCCAAGACCCTAGCGTCGACCGACAGCACTGACTCTCGACCGAAAGCCTATCACACGGCCGACACGCAGAGCATCCGACCGAACCACCCTACCTTAGTAGGTACCCAAACTCAAGTCTCAGGCTTGTTGCATTAACGTCGATGTGTATGTCTGGAGATAGGATATAACGTCTGCAAGGGGGTTGTGTTCTTCTCGAGCAACGCGCAATCTCTCGGAATTAAAGGTTTACCGCCGAAACTGTTGACCTCAGACGGTCCACCTATGAAGGTCCACCTATGAAGGCGGTCGCTAATATTAGACCCCAAGCCCGAGCTTGCTTCGACTGTACTTATATGGACCGTCACCCCTTCGATCCAAGTCGCGTATTCGACAGAACGAATGTTCGTATCCAGATCACGCTCAAGACCGGTCAAGCAACTGTGCCCTACTTTTCGACCCTCCCATATCTGTGCCCAACCTGAGCGGCGAGCAACAATGGCGTTGTCGTACTTTGCACCACCTCCAAAACCGAAGAGCGAGCTCGGCTACCACAGAGTCCTTGCGCCCTCAGCTGGTCAGTGAATACATCATGTGCTCTAGCATCTTTTATGCCTTAACAGCAACTGCCAGGCCAGCTAATGGCAAGATCAACTAACCGTTGTGAACAGGTATCAAGGTTAGTCCACTATGTCTCGGCGCAATGAACTTCGGCGAAAACTGGAAGGAGTTCATGGGAGAGTGCGATAAGAGCACAAGCTTCGAAGTCCTTGATGCCTTTTTCGATCTAGGCGGTAACTTCATTGATACGGTACGAGACTGTTCTCAAGGTTCTCAGGAGACCGTGTCCGCTGACGATACGCGACTGCTGTCAGGCCAACTTATATCAGAGCGAAGAGTCAGAGGAGTGGTTGGGCGAATGGATGGAGAGCAGAAAGGTCCGCGACCAGATGGTGTATGTCACACGCTCTATCCACAGGCCCCATAGCGATTGCTCCGAACCTAACCGTCCACCAGTGTCGCTACGAAGTATACCTCTGGATACCGCTCTCATCGCCGTGACGCTGAACCCATCCAATCCAACTTCGTGGGCAACTCTATGAAGAGCTTGACACTCTCCGTCAACGCCAGCTTGAAGAAGTTACGGACAGACTACATCGACCTACTTTACGTGCATTGGTGGGATTTCACCACTTCTGTCGAAGAAGTAATGCACGGTCTGAACGCCCTCATCAGCACCGGCAAAGTCCTCTATCTTGGAGTTTCCGACACGCCTGCCTGGGTTGTCGTAAAGGCGAACGCATACGCGCGCCAGCATGGCCTGAGGCCATTCTCAGTGTACCAGGGAAGGTGGAGCGCGAATTTCAGAGATATGGAGCGGGAGATTGTGCCTATGTGTGAGGACCAAGGCATGGCAATTGCGCCATGGGGTCCCCTAGGTCAAGGCAGGCTGAAGCCTGCCAAGACTCGAGCTGAACAACACGTTGGTGCGCCACGCGCGGCTCAGATGTCTGAAACTGAAGTCAAGATCTCCGATGCACTGGAAAAGGTGGCGAAGAGAAAGGAGACCTCTCTATACGCGATCGTAAGTGCAATCATCTCTGCATTCCGACTGACCTCTGCTTACCGAATACTTCATCTGGCAGGCTCTATCTTACATCATGCAGAAAGCCCCCAGCGTCTTTCCCATCGTCGGTCAACGCAAGGTCGAACATCTCAAAGACAACATCGAAGCCCTCAAAATCTCCTTGTCGAAGGAAGATATCTACGAGATTGACGACGCTGCCGACTTCGATCCCGGCTTCCCCATGAATTTCATTTTCCGGGGCGTGCCATCGTACCATACTGATCTCACCGCTGCCGACGTCGGGTTGACGAGATCGGCGGCGCACATTGAGGCTTTGCCCAAGCAGGCGCCGGTCCCACATCGCGAACACTGAGAGATGCTAAGGAGATTACTTGCTGGCCGCAGAGGCGAGATGGCGATAGACTGTATACGTCTCAGTCAAAGTGAAAGTTAGCATGCAAGCGAAGCTGGATATCGCGTTACTATACATAATCAAATCGACATTTCCATGTATTTGAATTGCTGTACGTGTCTTACAAGTTTCCGCAACTCCTAGCATATCGACTGAAGCTTCTTCTTGGCATGAGTTTCGGATAGTCCTGTTCGAACTCTACCTTGCTGAGTACACTATAGCTTGTTGGAGTGATAGCCCAGCTTTATTGAACCTCGTACTACTATTACGAGTGCCACCCGGCCATTTAGTCTGATTTCTCTACGTTCCTACCCTCCATGCCCACCATAGGCGACGCGGGCGATGTTACTATGCTTGACAGCCGTGTTTGTTTTGCTGTATGGTGAAAGACACATTCGGTCGGGGACCTATATTCTACACAATCCTAGCAAACAGATGTGCAGAAAGTACGAGTGAAATTGCCAGTAGTATGTAACGCTTTACGCTGTGGATGACTTGGCTCAATGTGTCCATGCCTAAGCATTCAGCGACCAGTTTAGTTGTGCACTTTAGCCTGCAGACCAGGGATGATCTCTAGATCCTTCTTCTCGTACTCCCACTTGCCGTCGCCCGAGATCTTCGGTGCTTTTGTCCCACGCTGCTGCTGATTCTACCGCTTCTTCACCCACTCTTCCATCGTCAAGTGCTCGCCAAGCTCAGTGAATTGATTGGTCGTTAATCCGAGCTTGTCCAAGACCGGGCTGTCGTTCAGCGGATCTAATACTACGTGGTTGTTTGGCCTAATCGTTTATAAGCCCTCGTTATTCTTGTTCAATAGGGAGTTGCTCACCTCGCGAAGTACAACACGCCCAGACGATCAATGTGAGCCTGGTCTTCTGGTGGCGTTCGTACCCGATGGACGCTGGACTCGATGTAGCCACCGGTCAGCGCAGTCAAGGCATCGCAAGTGTTGATAGTGATCGTAGCATCTTGCGGCTTGACCCATTTCCAATTCCTTTCGTTGCTGAGAATCTGAAGCGCTGCTACGGGCTGCCGGAAAAGCAGTGACACGCTGCCGAGGTCGGTATGGCCAGGGGTGTAAAGCTCGCCAACCTTCTTGTTCTCCTCTGCAGAGCGCGCTTTGTAGTGCATGTACCGGAGATGGTCTTCTCCACTGTCATCATAGACGTGGTCACTGACCAGCTGATCTTCGTCTGGAAGCTCGAGCAGAATCGCGAACAGGCGGAGGAGCTTTACAACGACTTCCTTGTGGCATTTCTGGGGTTATCAGCTTTGATACATCAAATGAGGAGATCAATTCCTTGTCTTACCCGGCTGAACTCCTCGATTGTTTTGATGTTGTCTTGCAACACTGGGGGATGCTGTCGGGTGTGAAAGCCGTCGAACTTCGGAATGTTGTACACCTGTATGTTGTCCGTAACACCTTTCCGCGAGTCTCCACCAAGTCAGACTAAATTCGCATATGTGAAACTAGAATCCATACTTGCGGAGTCCAGCTGGTCTGTATCCGTTGTACTCACCACTCTCAAGTTCTGCAAGGTTATGGTACTTGAGCTTCTCTTCTAGTGGGAGATCGTAGAACTCTCGGCCTAGGGCAAGTTGTCGGTCCACTTCTTCTTGGCTAATGTTGAAGTTCTTGACGTAGAAGAAGCCTTGCTTACGTGAGTGATAGCAGCAGAAATACAGCTCGACTACTCACCAACATGGCGCACTGCGTGTTCCAGCTGCTTAACAAGCTCTTCTTTCCTACCAGGTTGATCAAATGAACTGAGATCAAGAGTTACGAGCTCAGCCCAGTCGACTATTTCTAAGATTAGCCACGCAGACAGCATGATATTGCGGTGCTTCTACTCACGGTCGGCTTTGGTCACTGGGACCTGTTCATATGGCGATATTACTCTTCCGGGCATGATTCAGAGGGCGGCGACGAAGTTTTGTGGTTCTGTGGGAAGGGGAGTGAAGTATAGGAAAATATGGCAAGTGGGCATGGATTATATGGGTTACATTCCGCCTTCGTAGCTCTTAAGGCGCTCAGCTGTACAGATAGCTTAGCGCTGCATGATGTAGAATCCTCCATCACGCAATTTGACATATTGGGGATCTGTCCGATTGTGTGGTTCGTCAAGTAAGTCAGGTATTGTGCTACTGGCGCCTTTTAGAGATACCAATTGTATGAACATGGCAGGTAATGCGTTACTACTCAAGCACGCAATGCGGGGAATTTGTCGCGACATCAGTAATGTAGCAACTCATCCCGGGCGGTACTGCATGTAAATGACGGATGAATCAGTCATGTTCACTTGTACTATGGTCACAGATCTGCATGTGCATCAAAGCGTTGTGGGTTGCGTCTTTGCATGTGTTGCAAACGCTGAACATCCCCTACCTTATTCTCAGTCAGAGGCCGCTCCCAAACCAACAACTCTGTCGAAAGTAGCATGATATGTTCCAGTTGATATAGCTCGACTTGTACTTGAGATCTGGGTGAGCTACGTGTTGTTTCAACAATGGCAGACTGGCGTGCAAGGAATTTCCAGGCCTAGAACCCTGCGAGGCCATTATACCACTTCCCAACAGGACTTCGGCCTCTGGTCAGTTAAAGTGTTATGAAGAGTTCACGCACTGATTGTGCCAGCTTTCCGCTATTGCCATGATGCTTCCAAGGATACAAGTCAAAGTATCGGACTCAGTGCGTCGTAACCCACAAGGCCCAAACGATGACACTGCCGGCAAAGAAAAGCGAAGTCATGCAGACCGCAATCCAACCCACAACGGGCACAAACGCCACAACAACGAGAGAAAGAAAAAGAAACGCGGTTAGAATGAGCAACTGAAGAAACAAGCTCATCGGAAACCAGCAAAACAGGCCAATGACAACCCAATCCCACCCTCCAGTTTTTCTCCGCTGATCCATGAACCCAGCCTTGATAGTCTCCCGATGAAGGGCGAGGACCATCTGGGCAGTGCTAGCGCATCCGAAAGCGAGGATGAAGAACAGCCACGCGAGCGACACGAAGGTGCGGACCGTGCCTTCATCGAAACGGTTCGTTGGGATGGCGTTCTGAGCAGGTATGATGGTGAAGGTAATGGAGCCGCCGAAGGTCGAGAGGCCAACGACGGTAGGTAAAAGTGTGTCGAGCCATATTAGTCCCGCGGGGTCGCCCGTAGAGCTTTCTGGACCCATCCGATCTTTGCAGTAGTGACACGGTGCGCAAACTGCTGTTGTTCCTGCAGTCCGGTCCATGTTCTCGTAGCTCTGTATTTGGACGAGTTTACACCCTTCCAATATTCAGTTCCTAGAAGAGCTTCAGCATGGACAGTATCGCACAATACGGGAAGCGTAGGTATGGCACGCGAAGCAGCTTACGAAACGGGCGCAACTTGGACAAATCTTTTATACAGTATGATGCCTGGGTACTGTAGAGTACCTGATGTTGTCTGAGAAGTCGTATGAGCTATGGCATGATGGGCTGAGCACGCGCCGAGCCTTTCGATTGCACATGCGGTAGAGATAGGCGAAGCCAAGCTTGCCAACCTGAATGCAAGTAATCCCCCTCATGAGACGCGATAGCGACTTGCATCTCGCTGGTCCTAGATATGGAGTAGGACAGTTAGCCCTGGATGCCACTGTGCCATAGGGCAGCGTCACGGAGCTGAAAACATGGCGTCACTGCGTTTGCTACCAGCAACTGGGCGAATGGCTTTCCGTGTCATATGCGCATGTTCCGCCAGTAATCCTATGGTGCTTCTGGTGGGCTTGCCGAAGAACGTTTCTTAACACTGCATGAAATTTCACGACTCAGATGAGGCTCTTGCATAATGTTGCAGCTAGAATTCCAGATCCTGGCTGGGTGGCATTGTGATTAGCTTGCCTTCTCCTCCTTCGCTGGAGGTATTTTAGACCCGTCCTTCTCAGGCACTTTCGGTGCCTCCGATGCTTGCTCAACTGTACTTTCCGCCTTCTCCTCTATTTGCTTTTTCGTTACCAGATCGATAACGTCCTTCCCAAGCCCTTCAGACCCATCGATCTTACTGAGTCTCGAATCAAAGAGTGCCGCATCCCTAAGCAACCTGCAGCTTCATCAGCATCATGTCATCCACTTAGATCCAGCAATTGCGTTGGCACATACCTCTCCTTTCCCCTCACGGTCTTCACCTCCCTTTCCTCAAAGGCTTTGAGCCAGATCTCCCTGTACGTGAAGAAGATGGCGCTCATAATCTGGGCCGTAGTGCCATCATCCAAGTGCCTACCCAACACGCGGTACAATGTCCCGGTCTCCTTAGTCAGGGTCTCCATATAAGCATTCGGACCTCCATGCTTCTCTCCAGCCGCGTCAGCATCGAAGTCGATCTTCTTCATAGCTGCGATGTGCGACTGGGCCCGGCTCGTCATGATCTCGACAAGTTTGTCATGGATACCCTGTTGATGATCCTGTACCAGCCTCTTCGTTCGGTCGAACTCCGCCAACATGCCCGCTCCGGCACCTCCACTGCCCGTACCGATATGTCTTCTGACACCTTCACGGAGGTACGGTACCAGAGCAACGACGAAGCTGCATCCTTGGCTTGCTAACGCCAGATGCTTGGTCGTGATGTTCTTCAGGCCAGCGCTACGCGTGGCTCCAGCGCCGAGGATCAGCTGGCAGGAGCGGGAGTTGAATGTCCGCAGTATTTCGCAGAGGGCTGGGACCGCTGTTGGGATGGTGGAAGGCAGACAGGTAATAAGAGTTAGGAAATGGCTGATGGCCGGAAGCAGACTAATGGCGGAGGACACAAGGATGAAACGGGTTTCGTCGATGTAGGCAGGCCGGGCGGCAGGTTTCGATGGGGTCGTAGAAGCAGAAGGCGGTGCAGTAGAGGCGGAAGAGGTGCCATTTGTAGTTGGCTGAGCCGATGGAAAGTCTTCCCAGATGTGGGTGGCCTTCGTCCACTCGGGTGGGTCCTTGTCCATGAAGGCGAGAATCTTCTTCAAAAGCTCCGAGTCAGGCTCTCTGAAATCTTTGGCTTCCCACTGGTCGTTGTCCAACAGCTGCGCGATCCCTTGGTTTTCTTGACCGCCGAGAGTTTGTACGAAGGCGTTAATCTGTGCATTGACAATGCCTCTCAAGGCGGAGCCAGAGCGGCCTGATACTGCCTCGCACTCGTCGGCAAAAAGCCTGTTCAGCGTGAAATACCTCAAGAAGCGTTCCAATGGCAACTTGCTCGTCTGCTCGGTTCTGACTTTCAAGACCCGTGAAATCTGCGTCTGAGCAGTATCAACTGCTTGGCCGATCAGCGACGACATGTCCAGCGCTTGGGTCAATTCTTCCTGGATGTTGCTTTGACGTCTCGAGGTATTCGGCCTCATTTGTGCGTCGATAGATGGCCTGGTAGGGCTTCGAGAAGGCGACCCTGGTGGACTATTGGCGCTACTAAAGGTGCTTGTGACGTCCAGAAGAACCTTGATCTCCATGCTCAGTCGCCTTAGACTCTCGCTCACGTCGGTGTATACATTGACCAGCAGCTTTTCGGCATCTTCGTCATCAAGTGCGCGCAGATTGCGGGCAAGGATGGCAGACTTCTCCTGCTGGCTGAGGCCTTTACCACCCATGCGTGTGGAAACGGAGGCCATAGACTCCGTGTCATCGTCACTAGAAGACGGTAGATGTCTTCGTATCACGGTCTTGATCTCCTTCATCACCGCGTCTCTAAAGGCATTCGTGGCCTGGATAGTCTGACCAGATTTGCTGAGGCCACTCAAGCTCGCCAGTAGATCTTTCCGTAACTTCTCGTTTGGTTCCATGTAGACCGGTGATGGCGCTTGTACCCGTCCTCCCTTCGATCGATGGAATGAGCTTGCCCATCTACGTAAAGTATCTTTGGGCGGTATTTTCTCAACGTGCTGCCGCAGATCGGATAGGAGGGCTTCCAAGAAGCGTGCTTGATAACCACTACCGATTCGCAATTGCAGTTGTCGCATGCCTTCAGACAGCCCCTGCAGCGCTTTCAACCCTCGAAGATCAAGCATGTCCTCTTTCGGTGGTAGTGGTGGTTCTTGAGAGTCCGGATCCGGCGCCTCGTCAATACGTTCACCGGTTATTAACCTTTCCACTCGGCGCATGTTGTCTGCGGCTGTATCGTATTCTCCGTTGTCGACAAGTTCTTCGCAGTGCTTCACATCAGCGACTATGCGCTGCACTTGCTTCGTCGCTTGTCCCAGCTTCCGCACGTTTTCCCTTCTTCGCCGTGTGTTCGCAACCTTCAACCCACCCATCGCCATGTCTTGGTCAAGCTTCGCCAAGTCTTCTCTCAGCTTCTTGATCTTGGCTACAGAGTCCGCTGCTTCGGATTGTAGATCCCGCAAAGAACCCAGAGCAGCAAAGAAGCCTGTCGAGGCCGATGAAATCGAGTTGATGAGGTGCACTTCAACCGTGTCCATGTACCACGAGAGCTTCTCTTGGAGAATCGCATTTGTCGCAAGCGCCTTCCGTGGCGGTAAAGGCGCGCCATTTGCGCTGGACTTCTCCTCCGTTCCCGGCGGTGGCCTCACGATTCCTGCCCTCTCACTAACGACATCGAAGGTCCGTGGGTTCTCAAGCTGGAAGTTCTCCTCAAGATATACACCAGGTATAGTAGATAGAGGAGTGGGTTCATTTGCGCGCCGTCTCCCGTAAGCGCTAGACCTCCGTCGTGGCTGGGGCGAGTCGAGCGGAGAAAGTGATGCCAATGATGCCACAGATCCTTGTCTGCTGATTCCCGGTCTTAACGACGCATCATGTATGTTTTGTCTGTCCTTCTCGAACACTTGGGCTGCTGCTGCCGCTTGGCCTTCTGCGCGTCCTCTATGGAAAGTCTCAAATAGCGGTCCAATGCGACCAAGGTAGTCTTTGAATGCCGATGATTCGACATGCGGTACGTTCGTAAGCGTCACAGGTGGGATGTCTCGGGTAGTAGGAGGTCTGAAGGTGGCTGAAGAGGCTAAGGCGGATGGCTGAGGTAATAGTCCTGTCCGAACAATCGGAGGCTGCAGAAGTGTTGATATGGCTGTACATATGTCAGGAGGCTGATCTTAAGTGTTCCTGGCAGCTTCACCATTCATACCATTCTGTCCCGCTTCTCTCACAACGCTGTTGTTCCGCTGTGACTGTGTGTCCAAGGAGCCTCCAATGGAGCTGGCTATGCTCGCATTGGAGCCTCGTCGCGGATTATAGCGGCTACTGGAAGTCGGCCTATTCGAGGACCCATGCTGGGGAAAAGGGTAACCAGAGCGTTGCGAGGAGGGAGAGGCGAGGGAGTCGAAACTATCAATTGACGATCTCCGGGGAGAAGGGAAGGACATGGTAGGGCGAGAGGCGCAATCGGATCTGGTCGCGAAGACATGTGTAGACTGCTCAGTATTTCACGAAGGTCGGTGTCTCATGGCTATCGTCGTATCATGATCGTTCTGTCAGGGTTGCATATGTATTCCAGGTTGTTATTGTCGCATGTTAATCTCCACCTACAGCTGTACTAATGTATGGGACACGACGCCCAGCATCAGACGCATCATCCCGTAGCGTAGGGCTGAGACTGACTCGTGTGCTGCCGGGGAGTGTCGCGCTAGCGTGCAACCACTTTACGCGCTCGCGAAACGGACGCGTCGCTCCCTGACGACCGCCAGTGGGCATCTCTTTGTCGTTTTCTCCACCAGTTCGCACCCTCAACCCCACCTCTTCCTCTATACCAACCCCAACTACGCCATATCACTGTCGACATGGATCGCCAGTCCGTCTATACCCTGAGCGTGTTTGGCGAGGATAAGGAGCTGGTTGGAGAGGATTCGCGCGGTCAGATCCAGAAAGAGCTTGTAGACTTCATCCTCGAGTTCCACCTTGAGAACGTCTTCGTATACAGGTGTGCAGAAAAGGTGCCCTCCACATGGACATCGCTGATCTCAATTGCAGAGACCAAATCCGCGAGAACGTCCTGTCCAAGCAATACTACTGCGACGTCGACATTGCGCACCTCATCGCCTACAACGAACAATTAGCGCACCGTCTCAACAATGAGCCAGCCGACATAATACCACTGGTACAGCAAGATTCACACCTATGAGATGAGTTACCGATCTAACAGCCGTACAGTTTGAGAACGCTTTGCGGATATGCACGCAGCGCATTGTCTACCCCTCGCAGAAAAACATCGACCTACCCGCCCACCAACTCCTACTCCACTCCTCCGTCTCCCAAACCCTTATCCGTGGACTCACCGCTACACACGTCTCTCACCTCGTCAGAATACCTGGTATCGTCATTGGCGCCTCTACCCTCTCTTCCAAAGCCACCACTCTCCACATCCAATGCCGCAACTGCCAGCATACACAGAACATTCCAGTCGTCGGAGGCTTCACCGGTATTTCGCTCCCTAGAACATGCGCGCGGGTCGCGCTGCCGGGTGATGCATCAGCGAAGTGCCCACTCGACCCCTACTTTGTTGTGCATGAGAAGTGCCAGTTCATCGACCAGCAAGTCATCAAGCTGCAGGAGGCGCCAGATGATGTACCGGTCGGAGAACTGCCTCGCCACATTCTGATCTCCGCTGATCGATACCTCACAAACCGCGTCGTTCCTGGATCGCGGTGCACAGTCATGGGAGTCTTCTCGATCTACCAGTCCAAGAACAAGAACAGCGCTTCGGCAGCGGTCGCAATTCGGAACCCATATCTCCGCGCGGTTGGCATTCAAACCGACGTCGACCACACTGCCAAGGGGGGCGCCGTGTTCAGCGAAGAAGAAGAGCAGGAGTTCCTTGAGATGAGCAGGCGCCCAGATCTCTATGAGCGCTTCGCCGAGTGCATTGCGCCCTCCATCTACGGTAACAAAGACATCAAGAAGGCCATCACCTGTCTCCTTATGGGCGGTAGCAAGAAGATCCTTCCCGATGGCATGAAATTGCGTGGTGACATCAACGTTCTTCTTCTCGGAGACCCTGGTACCGCTAAGTCGCAACTGCTCAAATTCGTCGAGAAAGCCGCCCCAATCGCCATCTACACCTCCGGTAAAGGTTCCTCTGCCGCTGGTCTGACGGCCTCTGTGCAGCGTGACCAGAGCTCCCGTGAGTTCTACCTTGAGGGAGGTGCCATGGTCCTCGCAGACGGAGGAGTCGTATGTATCGACGAGTTCGACAAGATGCGTGACGAAGACCGCGTCGCAATCCACGAAGCCATGGAACAGCAAACCATTTCCATCGCTAAAGCCGGCATCACCACTATCCTAAACGCACGCACATCCGTTCTCGCAGCCGCTAACCCTATCTTCGGCCGGTACGACGAGATGAAGACGCCCGGCGAGAACATCGATTTCCAAACGACGATCCTGTCGCGATTCGACCTCATCTTCATCGTCCGCGACGAGCACGACCGGGCCCGCGACGAGCGCATCGCCAAACACGTCATGGGCATCCACATGGGCGGGCCCGGGCTACAAAACGACGCCAACGCGACCCAAGCCTCGATCCCCGTCGAGAAGATGAAGCGGTACATCAGCTACTGCAAGACGCGGTGCGCGCCGCGGCTGTCGGCCGAGGCAGCCGAGAAGCTGAGCTCGCATTTCGTCAGCATTAGGCGGCAGGTGGCGCTGGCGGAGCAGACGGCCAACCAGAGGAGTAGTATTCCGATCACGGTGCGTCAGCTCGAGTCGCTCGTGCGCATTACCGAGGCGCTGGCGAAACTCACGCTGGCGCCTATTGCGACGGAGGAGCATGTGGATGAGGCGATTCGGCTGTTCTTGGGCTCGACGATGGACGCGGTGCTCTCGCAGGGCGGCGAGCAGGGCATGGGTGGCGGCGTGGCGGGGAATAGGGAGTTGATGGATGAGATCAGTAAGATTGAGGAGGAGGTCAGGAGGAGGCTTCCCGTGGGTTGGAGTACCAGTCTCGCCAATCTGAGGCGAGAGTTTGTTGAGAGGAAGGGCTATACTGAGCAAGGGTTGAATAGAGCACTGTGGGCGCTGCAGAAGAGGGAGAGTGTGCAGATCCGGAGGGGCGGAAGCCAGGTCTATCGGGCAGCGCATTAGAGGGGCAGAGGATCGGTTGCTAGGCTTGGCTGGATGGGTAGGGATGGGTAGATGCTGTATGATGGGCCAGGGGAGTGGTGTCCGGCGTTCTGTCACGTTGGGTAAGGCATATACCATAGGATTTTGAATGCTCACGAATATTTCAATTTGCTCTACGGCGGTCATTGTTCTCTCAGCGTCATATACAGAGATCGCATTTGGAGCCATCAAGGCTGATTGACAACTCTAGAACTGACACGATGCAACCATTTTCCGGAACACCAACCCCACTATCCAAGCACCATGCGTAATATATCCACCGACGCCGTCATAATGCCATGCTCCCTATGACATACATCTCCACCGAAGACAAGCTGCTCACAACGCTTTCCTTACACGCACTCCCACTCAGCGAAGACGCACCACCTAGCACTCCGATCCGCCAGCACAAGACTCCTCCACGTGCCCCTCTCACCAACCTTAATAACCGTCTCCCAACTACTAGCCAAGCTCTCCTCATCCTCCTCAACAGCACCACGACTGCCGAACTCCTGCTTCCTTACCAATCTAATGATCTTCCCGCTCGGGCTCTGAATCGCCAATTTGGCCGGCTTGGACTGCTTATCGCTCATCTGACCGCCTTCGTAGGAAGAGTTTGAGCCAGGTTGCGACACAGATGCGGAGGCGCTGATCATACTCATAGCGCTCGTGGGTCTAACGTACGGGTTCGGGCTGGTGGGTCTACCGAGTGCGGAAGTACGGCCGTTGCTTGCACCGCCCCAGGTGTCCGGCGAGAAGCGCGAGAGGCTGCTGGTGTGTTGGCGGACGCAGAAGACGAAGGTGTTGTTGATAACGAGACGGTGGCACTGGGGTTGGGCGATGTAGAGGTCGTGGCGCTGGGCGTGGGGGGTTGGGTGCCGGGTTACGAAGGTGTAGGGGGGGTTTTGGCCGGTGTGGGAGAGTGGGAGAGAGAGGGCGAGAGGGTGGGGGTTGTCTCTTATCGAGTGCTGTGACGAGTGTGAGTATGATACCAATTGACAGTAGAAGCTGTAAACTTACCATAAGACCTCTTTTTCCGGCATAGATCTTCAGCACACCGTGACCCTCGTCACCCGGCAGCAGTGCCTTGACGGTAAATCTCTTGCGCCCACCAACCCATTCGGCCTGTGCAAAGGCAGCCTTCTTGACGACGTCCCCGCTTT
Organism: Zalaria obscura; assembly: GCA_024184665.2. Classification (NCBI taxonomy): domain Eukaryota; kingdom Fungi; phylum Ascomycota; class Dothideomycetes; order Dothideales; family Zalariaceae; genus Zalaria; species Zalaria obscura. The sequence goes on along the minus strand of JAMKPW020000030.1, from coordinate 117,607 downwards.
CGAAGAGATCGCCATCAATATCCCTCGCGAAAGCCCTGGCCTCGACCTCGGCTACACATTCGACGTCCTCGGGCACATACAGCTTGATCTGACACATCTCTAAGTTCTCCAAATGAAGGAGACTGGTGTCAAAGTCTGTGAGCTCAACCTGGTGGCGGAAGTACGGGGGGCAGGCACATGGCAGCGCCATTAGTACTTCATGCGGCATTGGCGGCACAATGTGCTGCTGTTCCGGCAACAGGGGGACATGCGTGTAGCAAACCTCCATCGGCCTTGTCAAGAACCACCAGTTCTCAGCAACGTTGCCATTGGCGGAACTGTACATACTGCGCTTGGGATTGGTAGGTCCAGCAAGCGAGCAATCCATGATACGCCACTCGCCGTCGACAATAACGGCATTCCACCAATGGTTTGGGTGCGCGATAGTTTCGAAGTCTAGAACCTCGCCTGGTGCCTTAAGGTAGCCCCGCACTACTTCTGCGTGCAAGCCTACCGCAGCGCAGAGATCCCGGACCAGGACGGCGATTTCTTGGTTGCAGCCACGCTTGGTCTGGATCACGCGACGAGTGTCGACTTCGCCTTCAAAGTCCTCTTCCCACGTAATGCGTTCGGCGACCCAGGTAAAGATTGCACGTAGACGCTGGACGTCGCTGCGGTACGGACGACAAAGGTAGCTCTGGGCCAGAGCGACAGCTGTCGCCATGGGTGGGATGCTGCTGATGAAGCGGGTATTCTTGTCCACAAGCATAAGGCTGTTGGGGTTAAAGTCGTTGGGTTCGGCGATTGGGAGACCATCAAGTCCTTCGTCGCCTTCAGCAAGGTCCAGCAACTCTTCGATTGGGTTTAGTGCTGGAATTTCCAACATCTGGCAACGCTCAGCACGCTCGTTGCGTTCATTCTTGCTAAGACTGTTGCTCCGGTTCACGTCGCGCCGTACTTGCATCCAGTCTGAACCGCCTCCGAGGCCCATGTCGCGGTGCGCACTGTCTGATGAATTGGTGACTGCGGTGCCTCCTGCAATTGCAGTCACTCCATCTGGCAGCATGCTCTTCCGTGGCGAAGCAGCTCGGCTAGAAGGCCTACTGCTGGTGGTCGATCCAATCGTACTCCTGGCATTTGCGGCCCCCGTCTTAGCAGTGGTCTTTGCGGTCTCGATCATTTTCTTGAAGAAGCCGCTCTTCTTCGCTTTTGGCGCAGAAAGGCCTCCCAAAATGCCTGCGTTTTCGAACGGGTTGGTAGTCCAGTCTGCAACTGGCGTTGGAGCCGGCTGCGTGGCATGGCTAGAATGGTAGCTGACGCCAGATATGGGCGATTGTGGTCTTTCCAGGTTGGCACCGTCGCGATTGTAAGCATCGTGGATATCCCCTTGCGAGCGAGAGCTCAGCACGCTGAGAGGCCTTCTCCCTCTGACACTACCGGTGATTCCCCACTTCCTTCTAGCAAAGCTTCCGGCGCTGGTTGCGCTGAAGGCCCCTGCCGACTGCCCGCTCATCAGACTGACACTTGTCATCGAGGTGCTGTTCGTGCTGTTCGTAGTCGTGCTTTGATTCCCAGATGATGAGCTCGTGGCGCTTGTCTTGGTTGTGTAACTCCGGTTCAGACGGTGTTGTCCCATCTCATAAGCTGATTTGTGATGAGTAAGAGGCCTGCGTTGCGAACCTGAGCGGCTCCCAAGTTCAGACCCGCTTCCACTGCCTGCCGTAGAGGGCCGGCTCATTGTTGTCCTAGGAGCGTAGCCCGATGGCTTGAGAGGAACAGTAGGTGCCGGATCATTCAACTCTTGGTCCGGATAGAAGTTACCAATTGGCGCTGCAATGGACGATTGTGTATGACGAAGACGATGCTCCATGCGCTGAACGTAGTTTCCAAGCTGCGGCGGGCCATCCCGGGAAGGTGGCAGTGATGGGCCTGAAGAGCTATGCCCACTATAGCCAGTGCCTGGTCGATCATATACCTGTTCTTGTCCTCCATTTTCGTCCCTCGACTGGGCTCGGATATGTTGAACTGTCCTATGATGTATCTCCTCAAACGCTTCTGGCGACCACACATCTGTTGGTGCTGCCGGCCTCGGTGATGGCGACCTACCGGCGATGCTACTCATGTCGTGGAGTGAAGACATGACATCGTTCATCGCATCGCGCAGCGGAGATGGTGTCATGCCTGGAGAATGTGGTATCGGAGAGTGAGCGCCACCAGTGACGCCGCCATGGACTTCATCGTAGACTTGTGCAGGTGAAGGGACTCTGCTCGGTTGGTAGGCTATGCGATGTGGCGGAGGTGCGGGTGGAGCTGGTGAAGAGCCGATGTCTGCCATGTCCGCCATATCTGGATCTGGCATCGGTGATGGAGGCCTAGCTGCATATGGAGCATACTGTTCTGCTGCAGGATCTGGAAAAGGTTGTTGGTAGTATTGTTGATATGGCGCGGGAGATGGTTGTCTATAGATATTCTGAGGCGTCGTTGGTCGTGAGTGGTAGTCATCGCCAGGTCGCGGAGACACAGGACGGTAGTGAGATGGAGCGGGTGACCTTGCGCGAAACATAGATTGTGCTGCTGGCGAAACCGGACGATATGTCGGAGTTGGCGAAGAGGCTCTGTACATTGCCGACGGGTTTGGTGATGGCGCCCGGGAAGTTGGCGCGGGTGATGCTGTCCTTGACATTGCCCTTATGCCTCCCCTCGGAGGCGGTGACGGTACCCTAAATGTAGATTCTTCCTTCAAAGGTGACGGGCTTGCCTCTTTCTTCGCCGTTCCAGGCGCTTGCGCAGTCTTCATACTAGAATATGGCGCGAACTTCTTTTTCGGCTTCTCTTTCTCTGGTGTGCTTCCTCTTGAGGCCGGTGTCGAACCATCGGGACCCAGCTTCTCGTAAGCCTGGAACGGCTTCCTGAACACGCTCTTCGACTTTTGCGGACTGGGGCTATTCTGATTTTGTGTAGGAGGGGTCGCATTGCGACTAACAGTTGGTGTCGGTTGGAAGGATTCATCGAGGACTCGAACGAAATTGGATGGGAAGAGGCCGACCGCGCGCCTGTCACGGCGCAATCGACCGGTCCACCATGAGCCATCACCGGCGTTGAGACATTCAATAAAGTCACCTTCGACGAATCCGAGGTCTCGTTTACTCTGTAATCTTTCAGCATCCTGGCCGCGGCCCATAAGATCCCAAAGAACGCACCTCTCCACCCCATGAATAAACAGCCTGAACCCAGCAGGGAAATCGCGTAGGGATCGCTTGTGGTGGTCCTCCCATGATACAATGTTATTACAAGCCCTCTATCGATATGACTGCATTGGAAAGCGATGCGTAAGCGGTATGTCGGTGATGCCTTCGAGAAGTAGACCAGCTACAGGAACGAGTGCGTGCGCAGCGCCGTGGAATGCACAATGGGAATGGCGTCGATTGCGAACGAAGGTAAGCGACCTTGCAAAGTTGTGTATCAATTTGTTATAGATTCAGAGCGAGTGTAGTGACAGTATAACAGTGCGGTACGGTATTGTATGGAGATGGAGTGGACTAGCTGGCAGCCGTTGTTGTTTGTAGAAGTAAACAAGCGACGGTTTTGGCTGCGGGTCAGCCGAGAGCTTATTTTCGTGAGACGTCACACCGTCCCTTGCCCTTTACGACACCTACATGTATGTAACTAGGTACCTTGCCTGTAACTTAGGTACATGCACCTTCCATTCATGTTATATGTAACGCCCGAGGACGTGCAACTTACATCGCCACCTTGCTTCAACATTTTCTGTACTGCAATGCTATGCGACGGCCTTCCCTGCCTGAGATGCAATGGGTCTGCTGAGGTTACCATCATACGTCACGCAGCGCTTATCCAGCCTTACTCCTGCCTGAGCTCTACCTGAGGCCACCTCGGGATGCAGGTGACAGGTTGTCGACACAGATAGACTAGCCAATGTAAGTTGCCTCCCTGGCAGACGCTCTATGTATGGTCCCAGGCAAATGCAGACTCCCCGTCTCCGCAGCTCGGCGGCTAGCTGCGCCTCGAAGCTTCTCAACCTTGTCAAATGCTCTATAATACTTTATCAGACGGACCTAGAGTACAGATCCTCCTCTGCACAAGCTTGGGAACAGTAATCGTGTCTCCAATGGAACGTACAGATAACGGTTAAGTCAATCGATCATCGTAGTACGTACTCACCATCGCTTAGTCTGGCCGTCTGTCGAACTCAAGCTCCTGGTCGATCTCGGAACAGGCAGCCTGCTAGACACCTGGCTATGGACCCCGGTACTGCCCTAGGTGTTGTTTCCTTGGGGTTTCAAGTATGCCAGGGCTTCGTCCGCTACTTTGAAGCCTACAAATCCTGTTCTGGCGACATCTCTCGGCTCGTAAAATATGTCAAAGAGCTGGGTAAAATTCTGGGATCTGTCGAGGGGTCACTCTCCGGGACACAGCCTCAGCACAACACTGCGAGTGATCTGGTGAACGATAACATTCAAGCATGCAAAGATGTAACGGATGAATTGAGCCGAGTTCTCGAGCGGTGCAAGTGTGCAACTTCGAGCGGAGCGTAAGTCTCAAGACTGTAACGCAGGGCGCTATACATAGGCGTGCACTAATTAAGGCAGCAATTCCGTTAGCTCTCAGAGTAAAAAATGGGTGTCACGGCAGTTCAATAGGGCCCTATATCCGCTGCTCGAGAAGAAGAGGATAGAAGAGCTCGCACGTCACGTGAGAGACTTGCAACAATATCTCTCCACGGCAATCTGTGCGTACAATTTGTGAGTCAATCGGTTTGTCAGATGAATTGACGCCACTGATCCGTTCCTCGCCAGGGAGCAACGCATACAAGAACGAGGAGAGCTTGAATGCATCTCCGGCCAGTTATCTGGGTCCACGCAAATGGTAGAGGAGATCGCTCGTGGTGTCGACACTCTGAATCTCCAAGGAAACGCGAGCAACGGCCTTCTTCAAGAGCTTGCCGCTGACACGCAAAACACCAATCATGGCCTTTCGCTCGCTCACGCCGCTATGCAGGACCTAAGGGACGTCTTCGACCAGGCAAACGGAGACGGCCGGCGTGCAGTGATCGCTGCAATAGATGCGACCGAAAATCGGCTGCTGGAAAACCAGCGCCGACTGCAAGAAGGCATGGAGGTAGCGCTGGTCAGTAAGCATAGGCATCGGACATGCACGTCTTTACTCATACACACAGATGCAAAGCGCTTCCGATATCTCTAATCGGCTGCTGTCAAAGCCAGAATTGCAACGATACTTCTGTGACAAACTTCAGCACGAGCACAGATCGCAGCCTGATTTTAGAACGCGCCGCAAGCAATCGCGGCGTATCGGTAAGCGTACGACAGCAAATGGCGCTGATTCACAGCCGATCTTCAGACGACAAATACATACATGTCTCTTCGATTTCGCAATTGGACTATCACTGAACCGCACATATGGCGCTGGCGGTTTTGCTTTGTCTTTTTCGCTGGAGTGCTGCAGACCAGTCCGAAATTCAAGCCCTGCATTTGCGTTGCTTGATTTCTGGATGGGCGAGTACTCCACCCTAGGTGATTTCATTCACCACAACACCGAAGAGCTTGTCCAGTTTTTCGACGAAGGAAAATCGTCGCCACGGGACGCCAATGAGGATGGCTTGTCCCTTCTTTGGGTGAGTGCACCCATCAACCAAGCGTTGTCAGGAGCCAATGCTGTTCAACCCGTGCTGAAAGCGAATAGGCATCTGTGGACGCTTTCAGGGGCCTGTGGCCTTGTGTGAACATCCATCCTGTGGAGTATCACGAGGCCATTGACGCATATATCAGACTTTGGCGGTGTCTACTAGCGCGTGGTGCCAATCCAAATGAGTGTGGCGGTTCAGAAAACCGGTATGCCCTCCCCGTTTAGGCCCTCAAACGACAACGTCTTCTGATGAATGGGCACAGATCGATGCTCGGCATGCTAACCTCGCGGATGGGTATGAGCATGGGTTCCGATTGCGAAGCGTTCGGCGGTCACGTATCGTGGGCCTCACAGTATAAGACGATAATAAACCTGTTCTTGGAGCATGAGTATAAGACGATAATAAACCTGTTCTTGGAGCATGATGCAGAAGGCGACGCAGATAATGACCGCGACGAAGACCCTGAAAGGTTTCCGTTCGTTGAAGCAGTGCATTTTATCGGAGATGCGGACCTTGCTGCAGGTAAGCTCATTAATGCAATGTCCATTCCCTTTCCTTGTGGTTGGATAAACATCAGTCTATAGGTGCTTATGTTCAGATAGCATTCGGCACGGGAGACATAGAGTTCGCTATATGCACGAGAAATCTCCACCTTTTAAGCCGGAGTTTGCTTCAGCCCTTATCCGTTCGCGATCTGAAGTTGGTCAATGAAGGTCTGACGTTCTGGCCTGAGGGATTGAGGTTTGTCATTGAAAACGCTGGACACGTTTATGCTGATCTCGAAAGAGGAAGGACGGTGAATGGTACTTATCTGTTTCATACGGCATTGCAATTCGGTCAGTTGGAGTCGGCTCGGCTTCTCCTCGATGCTGATTGTGCTCTATACCCTTCTCCATATCCAGGCCCAGGTCCAATCTCTCTAGCCATCAGTCTCCAGGATGAAGACTTGGTGGTACGAACGATAGAAGGCATAATCTACCGGAGGGTGTGGCTGTACGAGATGGCCCAGATACTCTTGCCTGCGAAAACAATGCGGAAATTTACGCTGCCAGACGACCGCATACTCGATTCAAAAGCTGCTTCGGTGCTTCATGAGCTAGGAGACTACGGTGTTACGGTGCCGCCGGCTCTATACGTTCCTTTTGGGTATACTACAATTTATGACGAGGAGCCTTGTCTCAACAGAAGGGTTGCAGATCTTCTCTGGGAGTCTGGCTTCCGCGATACGCCTCTACCATCCGAATATCTACAACGATCATGTACCGTCTCTTCCTACGACGGCCATATGCAGATGGCGACCGCGCTCGAGATGGCGCAATGGTTCCGCCAACACGGGTGCGAGGACTACAATCGTATGTCGTGGGTGGACACGGTTCCAAAATTATACACACAGCTTCTAAGCGGCATTCTAGGGGACTGTAGAATGCCTGGGTACCCTGAAGACCAGTGGAAGCTGCACCGGGAGAGTGTAGGTGATTATAATGGGCCATCAGAAGACCGATTTACCCTGCTAAGGAAGAGTCTAAATGATTACTCCGGGACTTACCTTCGGGATTTGTTGCTGGCTCCAGGTCATGACGAATGCCTCTGCGCCTGTTCAGTCGGTGGTTGTACCGTGATGGCTTGGGCTTTTGCGAGCGCCCTCCGATGGTCGTACTACCCTTCGTCAGCATCACATCGAGTATCATTCGTGAAGCTCGTGGAAGACCTATGCTCATCTCAAAGCGCACAGTGGAACACCATGAAGTCGCAGATCATCCGGTCCATGACCTTCATTCGACTAGGTCTCACACACACGTGTTGCGGCATCGAACAGACTGCGTACTATCGTCATGCCCCGGAGAGTATGGGCAAGGTTGAAGCTTGCGAGATCCGCGAAGAACAACGCTTGATGATCCACGATCTCGATAATCTGTCAAAAGAGTTCGAGACTTTACTGGGTGACGAGACGCCGCTCTCTGAGTTCCTTGAAGGGCCATGGGAGCAGAGAATGGAAGAGTATGAAGAAGAAGGTGGGATGCAGGAAGGCAGCGAGGAGGATCGGCGCGCCGTGGAAGAGATTGGAGTTGTTCTCTGGGATTAGTCCTTTTCTTGATGAGCTTATGGCGATATTTGTTTTCTCTGTGAAGTGTTGAACTGACGTCCATGTCGTGTCTCTATTGTACCACTACAGTCTTAGAGTATTGGAACAATACGTGAGATGCATCAAGGCTTCAAGACAGTCGGCTACGATGGAATTATAGATTACCTCATCGCAACATGGCCTAGCGATCTGGAACAGGCAACACCGGCTGAAAAGCGACGGGTGCGGCGGGATGCGGCAATGATGTCTTCATACGAATGCTACCTTCTCCCTTCTTATTCACGCACTTGTCCTGATATCCAGCTCCGCAATGCCCGCCACGAACCACGCTCTCCACCGCCTCCCCTGAGTCCAAAACCCCCCTTCATCTCCGGTTGAAGTTAAGACATCGGCTCTACACTCACGTTAGCGGCGAATCGTCTTGATCAGACAAAAAATCGAACTCACCCCAAAGAACAACAGGGTCAGATTACTCCGGATGAACGCAACAAAGATATCCAAAACCCCCCTTCATCTCCGATTGAAGTTAAGATATCGGCTCTACACACCACATTAGCATCAAACCACCTCAAATCACACAAGCAATCACAACTCACCCCAAAGAACAGCAAGATCAAATTACTCCCAATGAACGCAACAAAGATCCCCAAATCGCGCCACCGATTACCAAAGCTAAACCCAAACACCTCATAGAACTGGTCCCCAAGTTTGTAGGCGCAGTACTGACACGCGCTCGTCGCGTTATCGACAATATACCCCGCGCCGCCCGCCGCGAAGAAGTCCGCCATATAGTCCCCGCAGCTCTGGCCCGGCGGCGCGGTGAAGGTATTCAGTTCGCCCGCGGCGCAGACGACAGGCCGGCCGTGGAGTTCAGTCGAGACCATGCCGCCGATGAGGCGGGTGAAGGGATCGAGCTGGTACAGCCAGGCGCGCCAGAAGCGCGGGATCTGGGGTTTGGGGATGGCGACGCCGCAGAAGAGGGCGAAGATGATGATGACGAAGGGGTTGAGGAGGACGGCGATGAAGGTGCTGGGCGTGAGTGCGGAGATGGTTTGGGCGAGGGTCACGCTGAAGATCTCCGTGATCAGCACCATCAGGAATTGGTAGCCGGCGCGGCTGGACGAGGGCTGGAAGCCTGGGATGTAGTAAAGCGGCAGGAAGAAGGCGACGGCGCAGAGAACGCTGTATGGCATCTCGGCCAGCACCATGGCGAAGGCGAAGGGAAATTGGCGGTACGTTTTTGAGGCCGCTTCGCGGTAGTAGATTAGCCGGCTGAGGTCGTATTTCGGCTCCACCTGCGCCAGGATCAGGGCGGGCAGCACGGTGACTTGGAAGATGACGAAGATGCGGTACTGCAGCGAGGCGCGGCTGTCGTCGAGTTGGAGGAACATGAGCCCGGTGAGCAGCGCGATCGCGACGTGGTTAAAGAGCCGCGTGAAGCCGTAGTTGGGACTGCGCCAGAAGGAGAGCTGGGTGCGACGGTTCACGGTTTTGATCTGGTGCCAGAGCGGGGTTGCGAATTCTTTCTGTAAGACCGAGGGCGCGTCGCTGACGGCCCGGCTGCGCTCTGCTTTGAGCTGGATGATGGAGTCTTTGACTGCTGCCAGCTCGTAGGAGTCGCGCCAGATCTCGCCCCAGTCTTTGTCGCCTATCCGTGCGGCTTGGCCGGCTCCGATTGCATCGAGCATCCATTCTGCCGGATTGGCATCGGGTGGGCAGTAGGCGCCGTTCTTGCGGAAGTACTCGATGAGGACATGTGCGTCTTTTCCGATGTCGCCGAAGTAGACCGTCTCACCACCCTTCTGAAGTAGCAACAGTCGATCGAAGTTCTCAAAAAGCGCACTGTTGGGTTGGTGGATAGTACAGAGGATAGCCTGACCAGCAGCCGCGAGTTTGCGCAGAAATCGGACAATATTGAATGCAGATTGAGAGTCAAGGCCAGAAGTAGGCTCGTCCAGGAAAAGAAGCAGCTCCGGTTTGGCGGCAAGCTCCACGCCTATAGTGACACGTTTGCGCTGCTCTACCGCCAGTCCGCTCTCAGGGCTACCGATAACCGCATCGGCCATGTCCTCCATCTCTAGAAGCGAGATGATCTCCTCAACGTACGCGTACTTCTCCGCTTGTGGTGTCTCGTACGGTTGCCTTAGATCTGCGGAGAACCGGAGAGCTTCACGCACCGTCTGCGTAGACTCATGAACGTCGAGCTGTTCAGCATAGGATGTACCTCGCTGGAATGCAGTCCCTGGAGGTTTCCCGTCAACCAGTTTGTCACCGCTGATGACGCCGATGTTTTTACGAGCGGCCAGCACGTCGAGGAGCGTAGTTTTTCCCGCACCGGAAGCACCCATCAAGGCCGTCAGTTGGCCAGGCTTGACGTATCCGTACACATTCTTGAGTAAGCGGAGCTGGCCGGATGGTACGGGTACGTCGTAGCAGAGATCTTCCCACGTCAGGACGGACTTTGATTCGATGGAGAGACCAGAATCGCCGGCATCTTCTTTGCGGTTCCGCTTCGCCCGCCTGGCTTGCAATGCCGCGTTCAGTTCTTTCCGTTCTTTATTCTCTTTGGCGAAGAATGTGACTGTTCGGCCGCCCGCACCCCACTTGACGTATTCTCCAAGGAAGACGTTGGAGGCCAGGAAGCCAACGATCAGTACGATGATAATGCCCCAATTCCGCCACTGGTCCTTTGGATCGTAGGAGAAGCCTGCCTTGATATAACTTGTACCGGAGACAGCGGAGCTACCGGCTGTACTGCCTGCCAGGGTGCAGACCTGGTGCTGGATATCTCCGTAGCCCGGTCCAACAGGAACCAACGAGTCTGACTCGCAAGTCAAATCGATGCGTCTAAACTCATTCATCATCAACGAAGAGAACCCCAGTCCAAGTGCATTGATGTAGAAGATCCAGCGCAGCCAGACTTGCTCGTGCTGCCACTGTATCAGGTAACCGGACGTCAGGACAAAGAGCGTGATGATGACGGCGGCAAACTTCATCGCGTAGTCAAAGTCCGGACACAAGCAGCCGATTGTTCGGAAGAAGAGCGTCATGGCGAGATAACCGGAGATGATGACTAGGACGAACGTGAAGAAGGCGCCGGCGTCTAGTACTAGGCCGCACATGAAGTATACGATAATCGAAAAGAGCAGGATCTGAGCCGATGCAAATGCGGTGTCGACTACAATTTGCGCTATCCAGAGTGCTGAAGGTCGATGAAAAGTATACGCGCGGTGTTTGTTCACGATCGGTCTGCCGAGCATAGTTGAAGCGAGTTCTCCAAAGGCTTGGAATGCATTGAACAGCAGAGAGATGAACAAGAGACCACCGCGAGTGAAAGCACCTGCGCTTGTCTGAGGCAGTTTCAGCCAGACGGTACCAAGGATAATCGCTATCGTAATGGATGTGATCCAAGACACAACAAGCGAGAAGCGATCCTGCCACTTCAGGATGAATTGGCGTTTCATTAATGCCTGGACCTGCAGGTAGAAAGGTATTGAGTAGACGGACTTCTTTGGTGCGCGCCTCTTCTGCTCACGAACCGCCGTCTGGAAATCTTCGTATACATGCTGCTCTTCTTTGACTTGTTCCCGGTAGGCGCTCATCTCAGCGGCTAAGCGACGTGCATACTCCGACTTGTTGAAGGTCTCAACCAAATCATCAGGAGTACCTGGCACGCTTTTCTCATCTAGACCTTCCTTATATTCTCTCTCGAAGGGGTCTGTACATCCAGTGAGGTAGTCTGGCGTAGTTTGTCTAGGCTTTTCTAGATAGCCCAATCCCTCAAAGTAAGCGCGCGCCTCTTTAGCCGGTCCAAAGAAGACCTGACGGCCCTCGTCAATAACCATGACCTTGTCGAACTGCGCGTATATATTCTCCGATGCTTGGTAGAGGGAGACAAACGTGGTGGTACGGTAGATGTTGGTGATGATGCGTAAACTTTTGGCGTAGTCCAAAGCAGTGGAAGCGTCCAGACCACGAGTGCTGTTATCGTACGAGCATATAGTGGCTCCTGTAACCATCATTTCCGCAATGGACACACGCTTCCTTTCGCCTCCAGAGACGCCTCGCACGAAAGGATTTCCAACGATGGTATTCTTGGTGTGCTCGATGTTGAACATGCGCAGAAGCATATCAACGACCTTCTCCTTGAAGTCCTTGCTCGACAGCCCAGCAGGGCGCTTGCCAGGCACCTTGGTGTCAAGCGCAAAGCCCAGTGTCTGACCGACCGTGAGCGTTGGGTGGTGAACGTCGTCTTCCTCATTGTACACGGCTTCGCCTCGATACCGCTTCTCAAACGTCTTACTGTCAAACGGCCCGTACAACACCTCCCCGTCCACCCTAGTATAGCCAAACCGCTGATTCGCAATCACCTTCAAAAACGTCGTGCACCCACTCCCCGGCTTCCCCAGCACCAACACCATCTCCCCAGGCTTCGCAACGCCCCTAAACCCGCGCAATATATCCACCTCTTTTCCCTTCCTGCCCCACCCAAACAACCCCATCACCGTGCCCGGGACATTGAAGAACGACACGAAAGCGTCCGGGAACGTCTTGACGTAGTTCTTAACCCCGCCCACGCCACGAACCGTCAGCGCCTCCCACACAACCCCGATCTGCTTAGCCTTGATCCCCGCCTCGTCCTCCAGCCGCTTCGTGCCCCGCAGGTACTCTTCCAGGTCGAAGGCCTCATCGTCGCTACTGCTGGTGCTGCTGATCCCGGCCTCGACATCCTTGGCCGCGCCATTCTTGACGCTCCGCCGACTCTGTGTCCGCGACAGCCGTCGCGACGTCTGGCTCAGTCCCGTGAGCTGCCGGTTCAGCTCCGCGAACTCGGCTTGCGCTTGCTCCACATCGACGCCTGTGTGTTGGCGCTGGAATGAGGGCCGTCCTGTGCTCGGGTCTGGCTCCGGCTGTGGCTCGTACTGTTCAGTCTTGTCAATCTCGGCGAGGTTGTCCGCTCGTGAGTAGTGATAGAGGCCTCCATGTTGGGTAGTAGGGTCGTGAAGGTTCCTGTCGAGTGTTGGGAAGGTGCCGTGGTGGTCGGAGGGTGCACTGATCTCCAGTTCTTTCGACAGCCGCTGCTCCACTCTCTCCATCGTTCACGCGTTCGGCGGGCAGGCGCGTCCGGGGCGTCGTTGGCTGGCCCCGCGTGCGGGTCGCTTTGGATCCCTGGTCAGGAACCCCGAAAAGAAGCGTGCTTGGTTCAATAAAGTGAGAAACACTGCTGTAGAAACGAACAGGAAGTGTAAGGTAGGGAACGAATGGCTTAGAAATTATTGCGGAATGAGGCACAGGTACCAATGTAGACATTAGGGCGCAAGGTAAGACCCGGTCCGATCATCCCCAGGCTATTTACTCAACTTACGGCCTAGCTCAGTACATGCCCCCCAAATCTCCATCTACCATGCCCGAATGTGGGGCCCAAAACCCCCAGTAATTGGGCACCCAAACGCCTTGCCCTTGATTTCTTCCCGTCCGGCTTTTTGAGTCAGTGGTCAAGTAATACTGGCCCCTAAGATACATGTATCGTTCGCAGTCGTGGATGAGGTACGTTTCCGAGACTTCAAGAAGCTACATCAACTGTCGTACCAGGACGTATCTGACATTGACTCATACACTTGCACGGATATCGTGCTCCCGGCCCCGTATATCACATTGTACTGTACACTTACGCCGGCTGTGAAATTGCGGAGTTCAAGACCTCTGAATCAAGCATGCAAATAGCCGTCACCAGCTTGACTCGACCATAGCCCCTCGGCCACGGCTTATAAACCCATACGGGTGTCCAGCTTGGCCGAGGGGAACGCACATTCCGTGGGTATTACTGTAGCTGAGATAGGGACATGTGGATTAGGTCGTCGTACCAGAACAATGGCAGGCTGAAGCAGGTAGGGACGACTGCGGCTGAGCAGGAGAGACCACGGAGACCGTGAAGGCGAAGAAACCTTGCTCTTGTAGGCAATTCTTGGGTAAATGTACGTGTAGAGAATATATACAGTCACCGCTTTTGTCCATCATAGGCATCCGCTCCGATCCGATCCCAACCCATCCCATCCAGGCCACCGATCAGCCATCCCCCAAACGCCTAGATGGAACCAAAAGAGAAACTCGCCACCGACCCATCTTTTACAGACCCAGCCCTACTTCCTCTCCTGATCCTCACTACTCCTCGCATCGTCCGCATCCATCATCTGCTCATCCCTACCGCCCCTAGCCTTGCGTCCCAAACTCTCAAGCCATTTCTCCGCACTATCGAGTGTGATCTTCACCACGCCATTGACCTGAGCCATCATGTCCAGACCCTCGGTCGCAAACGCAATCATCCTATGCGCGCTCTTCCTCGCCTCGCTTTCCTCATCCGTGCTGCCACTCTCGCCGCCGTCTCTCCGATCCTGCTCTGCTGCGGTAACGGTGGCGCTTCGCCACCGTGAGGGAATGGACATGAGTTGGTTTTTTACCAGGTTGCGGGCGTTCTCGGGGAGCGCGCCGCCGGCGTAGGTGGAGACGGAGTTGACGACGGTTTTGAGCGTTTGCCAGATGTCATCGCAGTGCTGTTTGATTCTCGCCGCTAGGCGTCTGGCTGCCTCCTCCTGCTCTGCTTGCGTCCTGTCTTGAACGACAACGCCAGCTTCGGTTTCTTTCTCGCTTCGTGCGTCACGACGGCGTGACGCTTGCGCTTGGTCGAACTCTTGCAGTACCATCTTGAGAGCGTCCATCACGGTTTCCACGTGATCGGTCGCTGTGATTAGGAGCTTGACGCAGTATGTCAGGCTCCGTAGTGAGCTTTCGCTGAGAGCTACTCCGAGGCCTGACGTGCTGATTAAAACCTGTGCTGACCAACTGCGATTAGTGGGCGGTCTTTCTGCCATTTGAGTTCGGCCTTCCCCCCTTGGACTCATTTCTTCCCGGTAAGATGGCGGTTTGCTAGACCGATATGCGGGAAGAAACTCCTGTGATATTCGACCTTCTGAGATGGCGGACTCTGGCACTGCTTGCTCGACGTCCATCTCATCGGGCACCACGCGTCTCCGCTTGCTCCAGTTTTCGCGGTTTGAGTCACTGGATTCGGTACGTTCGATTTCGCTTGGTCGTCTGCGGTCGAGATACTTTCGGATTCCGCTCTCGACACCTGTTCGCCTGCCGACGCTGCTGACAGTATTTGCGACTGGGGAGCCAATGTTGCGCTCAATTAGGTCTGCACCATATTGGACGAAGCGAGGTGAATAATGTTTGGTCGTCGTGTATGCGGTGAGCGATCCATTGATCGTTCCACCAACCCACGGGTGCGCGTCAGTTAGGAGCGTAAGCAAGGGCTCAGCTTCCTGTTGTGAAGATGCGGTAGCAGGCCGCGCCTGTGTAGTAATGGATTGTTGCGATTTAGGTGGCGAGCGGACGAAGTCTGTTACGGGATTAGGGGGATTGCGCACTTGCATCCAGTGCTACGTACCAGGATTGCCAAGACCAGACAGTGCTTCCACTGCGAGGCGCACGTCTGGATCTTCAATTGAAACCACACTGGTCGAGCGTTGTCCTTTATTCGGCTCATCGATACTCATGACGCTAGCGGTGTCCGACGGACTGATGACTGTGCCTTCTATGCTTGACCTTACACCCCCATTCAGCCTCGGCGATGCATCCAATTTTGGCAATGTTCTTGACGTGTCGTATGTGCTTGGATGATATGAATTTGTGAGGGTTTTCCGTTGTAATGCTTCGTCGAAGAGCTTGTTTGGGTGTACGGTCTTAGCAGGCAACTCAGTCGCAAGGACGGATCGAAGGTCTGGTAGTGTAATATCGGATTGCATGTTCCTAAAACCTGGCTCTTGCGGTGGTACAGAAGGAAGCTTGAGGTCTTCAGCAATATGCGAGTCGTATGCTGGCGGTTGTTCTCGATGGGCTTCCATTGGGGGCGGTTTCGGCGTGAAGGCTGCGGGACAGGACCGCGATTAGGGATTGCGCGAACGTTGCTGATAATTGCGGAGGCAGTAATATTAGACAGATAGCGACAACTGCGGTATAGACTAGTTTGCTCGTAGGTCGGAGTGTGTGATTGTGCGACACTCTCGGGGCGGGAAATGGATATGAGGTAGATGTGGTCAAAGCGCTGTCACATGAAGAATTCCCGCGACCGGCAGTGCGGACATGTGCCTTCCCTGTATGGTGGGATCCGCAACCGCCTTTCATTTCAATTCGCTGCTGATTGTGCTACGGTGATCTCCAGTCGGACGAGAAGGTACACGTATCTCTTAGTCATGTACGGTTATGCGACAGCAGGATGGTCACGCTTCACCATGTTGATTAATATATACAACCTCAAGCATGTGAGGATGCCCAAATTCACATGCTACGTCAAATGCTTGGCGTGTCGGTAAAGACATGGAGCGTCCTAGCGCCCCGGAAACGGCCAATTGGAACATCCTTCCAAAGGATTGATGCGCATGGTACGTACCTTACATGTACACTGAGATCATACCAGGTACTCTCATCGGTCTGCAATCCCTACTACAAGTACAATCAGATGAATTACATGCGCGATTGCAAAGAAGCAGGCACCCTTCAAGCCCGAAGCTGGACATCTCCTTGCTTGAATGCTTCCCATGAAGCAGCCTCGATTCAAACATGTGCGTGCGGTGTGCGCCTTCTCAGCCTTGTCATCTCCAGCTGTATGTCTTGTAAGTGGCGCAGCTGTGAGTGACTTGCATGCATACATGTAAAGGCTTGCTGACGTATGGTTGCGCCCCTTCGGTTGACAGCTGAAACCATGTCAAGGGAGGGGTACACCGGATTTCAAGAGATCAGCTTTGTCGATCCGCGAGGCTGAGACCGCACGAGGGTTGACACCAGCTGATTTAAAACGTGCCATGGCCTTGCTCAATGTACAGATACATATATCTACCCACCGTGCAACAATCTCGTTCATTGAACCCAAGAGTACGATAGAAGTCTCAAGAACTGCAACATGACTTCAAATTCCGCAGCCTCCTCCAGTCTAGGAGGGCGCACAGCTGCCGATAGGAGCGAGCCATTGACAAAGCAAGAGAGCTGGACTCATGCATCTGAAGGTTATCAGCAGCGTATCGGCGCCTGCACAGTTCACGGAACGGCACGCCTGGTCGAAATCATAAACGAGCTTTCGCCCTTCACCGAGGACAGCTATGTGCTCGATAATGGCGCCGGCACTGGCTCAATCCTGATCAAAGTCAAAGAGAAATCACCAGCAACAAAGATACTAGCGACCGATATATCACCAGGTATGCTGGAGCGAGTCGATGCGCTGAAACTCCCAAACGTCTCAACCCAGGTCGAGGATGCCAGCACTTTGGCCGGCTTGCCGGATGATACCTTTACCCACGTCCTTACCTCGTTCATGATCCAATTCACGCCAGACCCGCACGTAGCAGTCAAAGCCATGCACCGTGTCCTCGCACCAAATCAAGTCGTCGGCATTGCGATTTGGGGCACCGCCATCGACCATCAGATCATCCACGAAAAGGCATGTGCACGTCTGAACCCAGACTACGTTGCTCCTCGACCAGAGACCGTAAAGTCCTGGCGTAGTGAGCCCGATCACCGCGACGCTATGGCCAAGGCTGGGTTCAAGGACGTGGGCACTGAGGCCGTGCGTATGCCGTTCTACTGCAGAGACGCGGATCACTTTTTGGAGTATTGGTTCGACAGTAAGAATCCTGTGCCGAAGATGTTTCATGATGACTGGACTGCACACGGAGGCGATTTGGCGGCACTTAGGGCTGAGTGTGGGAAGATTGTACAGGAGGAGTATGATGGTGGGAAGGATATCTTCATGGGTGCTACGCTGGGCTGGGGTAGGAAGTGAAGCATTTCATGTAGTGTGAGTGTTAAGACCCATAATCAGAGTTTGGTGCAGCATCTATCTGTGCTTTTCTACCTACTCAATTGTATTCTTCCTTGTTGATATGGGCAGTTTCTCGTCTGCATTCATACTGTGATCTCGTGTCGTTGCCCATCGGTGTGACTTCTGGACCTGTAGAAGGAGTCACTTTCGGCATATACAGTAGACCGGAGCTCAATCTGGAGGCCTGATGATACGCTTGCTGGTCTCATAAGTAGGATAGGTCCTACCATGCTTGCCAACTGTCCATACGACTTTCATTACTGGAACCTCAACGCAAGAGAGTCATCTAACAATCGCAATACTTGGGAATGGCTACTTCATTCTCACAAGTATTTCGAAATCGCACATACCTTTCAGAGCTTCGAAATCCTCCTTGTGTTGCTTGAACACATTGATGGCGAAGAAGGGCTTCCAGTAGATGCCAATTCGAATGAAGGTTATAAGTCCCTAAGGGTCCTATGATGAATATGTAGCTACGGTCGGCCCGTATGTAGCGAGGTTATTTTACATGAATGTAGGCGTAGCACACCTGGAATGCTATGCCAGGCGAGTTATAGGAGAACACACACAGGAATATCGCATGCTTCTTTTGTACCCTTTACCGGGTAATTAAACAGAATGTATAGGAGTCTCAATCGGTCCATCTCGATTTTCGAAGATCTTTCGAGGAATATCAGGATGTCGTGGAGAAACAATGATGGCGAAGCGTGGTTGCGCATAGCATAGGATACCGCATCACCCGATAACATTAGGACCACTATATATCATTCGGTATGCCGAGAGATGATGTACGACCGACATTGATGGTCGTTATTGTGCACAATATCGCTATCTTATCGATCTGATTGATGTCTGGATGTGGTGATGAACATGCGCCCGGTAAGTGCAGCGTCACCTTTACATCTCAGAGCCGCCATGCACAGCTGATAGAGAATGGAGCTCGTACTAGCAGGTGGAAGTCAAACTATACTGTCCTGACAAAATCTATTGGTCTCTGTGTTGGTCAGGCGTACCAAGCCATGAGCTCACCAGCTTTCTCGACCTCGTGGGTACCTCGTGTACCGTATGCACGATCAAACCAGCCAGCCCCGCTCGATCACAAGAACAGCTTCGTACGCTGAGCACCGAATGTCAGACATCTGTTGGCTACAAGCGGTGAGACAACTTCCGATTCGCCCAGCGTGGCACGCCTAGAATATTAGTCAAGTTACCATGCTGGGGATTGTGACGATGATAATGGCTCGCTTCCGAACCGACTCGGGCCACTTGCAGCTACCCGAACTGCTTGCATACAGCTAGGTAAGTGCCCGTCTTACATATGCGCTTTAGCCGCTCTGCTATGCCTCTTGTCTATCTACTTTCCTCTTGCTCTCCCTCGATGCTTTACCTAAGCAACCTTGCTTGATGCTGTAGACATGGCGGTCCCAGACCTCGTAACCCAGCTCACCCCTGTTCCACATTACCCATATACTACACTATTCGCAACCTTCTTCGCTTTCGCTGTGCTGTACCTTCTCTACTTCTTCCGCCCGAACTTTCCAAAACAGGCGCCTAAACTCGTCAGCGACTCCTTGCCTATCGTCGGCTCACTGAACTTCTTCACACAGCGATGGGACTTCTTCCAATCCGCTGCAAGTCATAGTCCGACGGGGCAGTTCAGTTTCTATGCAGGCCGATATCCCGTCATCGGTCTGAGCGGAGATGAAGGGAGGAAGGTGTTCTTTGAGAGTAAGGTCTTGAACTTCACTGAGGGGTAAGTCTCTCTCATACTATACGCGCGTATCGCACATCACCCACCGGAATTTGAACGACCAAAGTGTTTCATGAGAGAGACAAGCTGAAAAAGAGTCGGTCACAGATATGGCGCACTTATTGGCGGCAGCCCCAAGACTGAAGCCACAGCTATGGACAAACCGGAGAGTGCGAATGAGTTCGCGGACTACTTCACTAAGAGGTTGAATCCGTTGCTCAAGCGCGGTCAATTCCAGAAACGTGAGTTGACCCCATCTGTATTTGACTGCTCCTATTGCTCTTATCCATGTTTTGTTTCGCTCTTGAACGGCGAACGTGGAGAACATTGACTTGTCCATCAACGTCCAAAAATACTCACAGCTGGGATACTGCTGACATTAATTGCCTCATCTGCAGAATTGCCTGTACTCCTTTCAGACGTGCATACGAGCCTTCAAAAGCTAGCAGACGATCCAACTGGCATGGCGAATCCCTTCGACAGCATTTACCGCATCGTGTACCAGATCACCATGCGCATAGTAGCGTGCAATGAGATCGCCAGCGACCCAAAAATGCTCGCCACCACACTGAAATCCTTCGAGACGCTCGAAGCGGCAGTATCGCCTACCTTCATCATGTTCCCCTCATTGCCTACGAAGGCCAAGCTTGTGCGAGCATGGGAAGGTGCAAGACTATACAAGATCTTCCAAAACATCATCGATGACAGGAAGAAGACTGGTCGACGGGAGACCGATGCATTGCAGTCACTCATGGACCAGGGCGACAGCACACTCCAGATCATTACGGTGAGTTTCCCTCCTCCGTCGTAGCCAGCACAAGGCGTGCCGAAGGAAAGAAAGAGACAGCCAGACTGACTCACCTCGCTCACCCAGTTCGTTCTCGGCGCCCTCTTCGCCGGCCAGCTGAACTCCGGCATCAATGCCGCCTGGATCTTCGTCTACCTCGCCACCAGCCCGACCTGGCTATCGCGCGTCCGCACCGAAATCCTCACCGTCGCCGACAAATACACTCCCCGCAACAACAACAACAGCAACACCAACACCACGCCCCTCGCCCAACGTCTCCACTCCATCCCGCTCGAAGCCTGGGAGTCCGAATTCCCGACCATCGACCTCTGCCTCCGCGAATGCATCCGCTGCCAATCCACCGGCGCCGGCTTCCGCAAAAACACATCTGACAACGCCATCCCGATCCCCGGCACTGGCAACGAAGTCATCCCCCCCGGCGCCTTCGTCGCCTACCACCTCGGCGACATCCACTTCAACCCGGCCATCTACCCGGACCCGAGCCGCTGGGATCCGGGCCGCTATCTCCCCGACCGCGCCGAGGACCAGAGGGGCAAGCACTACTATGTTGGCTGGGGCAGCGGGCGGCATCCGTGTCCGGGGATGAAGTTTGCGAAGCTCGAGGTCACGATCATTACGGCGTTTTGGGCCGCGATGTTTGAGTGGGAGAATGTGGATGCGGGGGGGAGGAGGAAGGTGGAGGGGGAGGGGAGGCCGGAACTCAAGACGAATTGGAACGCGCATACGGCGAGTAAGCCGGTTGGGGAGGCGTGGGTTAGGTTTTGGACCAGGGAGGGCGAGAAGGTGGGGTTGTGAGACTGGAGGGTGATGTACTTACTAAGACAGAATACTAAGGGAGGTAGGAAATTGAGTCTGGAGGACAATACGAGAAGGCGGGGAAGTGAGTCTGGAAGGTGGTAAGAAAGGTATCGGGTCCGGACCCGGACAGTGGTATACGAGGTCATGAATCAAGTACGAACGTGCATATTCCCGTTGTACGGTACTGCGCGAGGGGAGTGATGTTATGAGCTTCCCTCGTCGCAGATCTAGATCTGTGAACGGAACCCGAGGCCCTGTTGGGAGTGAACGGAACGCGACGAACCAGCCCTTATGCATCACGCCCGTCCCAAAAGGGCAGCGGCAAAGCTCCCAGCAATAGCGCGATCTCAGACACTCAGTCCCTGCCTTCAGCTTGCATGTGTCCACGGCCACATGCAGGTGCACGTAAGTTAGATCACGCATCCTTAGCCATCCTACTCCACGTATTATACTTTACAAGTAACGAATCCTAAAACCACAAGGGTGACGGTCGCCGAGATTGAGCTGCGCAATAGGTACCTAGGCAATCACACGGGCCGCGTCATTGACTGGGGACACCGCCCCGGGCTGCGATGCCGAAATGAAGCCCCGTATAAGGTACCTTATCTACTTTACGGAGGCCATCTGTCAACACTCCACAATTCACCTGGTACAGAGATCCATTGTTCTGAAGCAAGAACATGGGATATGACGCCCTCTACGCATGAGAGTTAGCCGCCACCGGGGTTCGTTCATATCGATATTGTTTCCGGTTCCGGGTTGCATTTCCATGGGCGTGGGACTCGCCGCCTTACCTATGTACAATAGGGACGGGGTGCTTTCCACGTGCGGCTAACGTCACTGGGTGTCATTGAGTACAAGACAGTACATACTTAGGTAAGTAAGGTACTTGTAGTTGCATAAAATCCTCCACATCGGTGGCTTATATGAGACTTTGTACAATAATTCAAACCAGTCGGATATTCCCCGATCACAGTACAAACCGAACATCCATACCGTACTCCAAAATACCTGCACAAGAACCAAGTCACCTTACCTGACGGAAGTCCAGACTCTGAGCATAGCCATGCACAACAACAGGATTTTCTCCTACCTTCGAAGCCATGCCCATCCCCTGAGAAACGAGGTCATAACGGGCAATAACTGACTGACTGTGGCGCAAGCGAGATGACCCAAGGATTCGAGGTGACAGGCAACTTGGAGTTGGTAAAGTTGGGATTGGGATCCGCTAACGAGGGCACACATCCGTTAGGTAGGGGCCGGTGCACGAAACGGTATGATTACCCCGACGACCCCGTGGAAAAATCGGGGCTATGGCCGCTATGGTAGGGCTGGGCGCGTGTTGTTTGTGTCTCGGCAGTCTGCCCGTGTATACTGTATGCCCTGACTTTACATGTAACTTACCTCACTTACGAGAAAGGTTACCTAACCCAGCGTCCTCATACAGAGATTCACTGCGGTGCATTCTTTCGAGACAAGCCATCCGCGCAAATGCAAGGCAACACAACCGTACCTACCCGGCAATCTACACGAGACTCGGCGTAGGCGTGGGCGCACCCATGTTATGCGCAGTCGCACACCATGCGAGCTGTGCGCCGTTGCCGTTGCGCGTGCCAACTGATGACTTGCATTGCATGAGCAAACGGTTACCGTTGCATATATGTAGAAAAGGGGGCGCGGGCCAAGCCTTCCGCGCGCACGGTTTGCCGTAGGGCAGAATCCAAGCCACGCACGCGGTCCTATTTCCAAGTTGCCCAGCGCTTGGGTTTCATTTGCCGTGCCGTCACTGTACTCCGTCACTATACTGTACAACACATGCAGATGCACGACGACTGGAGATCCAGCACTTTGAGAGCCGGGGTTGGTGATACTCTGTTGGTTCAGTTGTTTGCTGGGCTTGTTCAGCGGCGGGGTGTTAAGTAGATATGTTACAGAGTGGATGCACAAGTTTGAAAGAACTGCCCAGTTCCCGCAACTTGATTGTCGTAACGCCTCGGCTGTAGGGACTCGCCCGATTGTTGGACAGAGAGGGATGCGGAGAAGTTATAAACACCCGACAAGGAGGTTGTCTTCCGACCGCGCGCTTAATGGTCGCTCTGCCGTGCCGGGGTCGGGTGTTCCTGATCATGGTCACCAAAATGACGAGAGTATTGCGCGTCTTCAGGCGCTCGTGTCACGGTTCGGAAGGCAATAATTTATGGGAGGGGACTTGATATTAATAAAAGACTGGCAGGCAAGATCTCAGAAAGGATCCATAGGAATCGCTTCACCTGATTGGGCCGGGACGCGTCCAGATGACGGATGTGAAACGGCCTCGGCGCGCGCAAAAGCTTGGGGGTGCGCTAATGCAGGAACGTTAAACTGATTGGCGGTTCTGGACGTCGGTGCGCAGGTGAAATGAGGATGCGCGTATCAGGTTAGGTTGGCGTCTGCCAACCGCGCCCCTGACGGGTGACGGGCTGACGCCAGATGGTGAATGACACCCCTTCGTTCCCAGCTCCCAGCTTCTTCCATTCTATCGCTTCTATCTACCTGTCCGCTTCCTCGCACCAAACCGTCGCTCCTTATCAACACACTTTCAGTCAGCCTCAGACGCCGACTTGCCGCTCTTTTGAACAACTGAAAGATACGAGAATCTTGCCTTGGCAACAACTCTGTATCGTTCCCCTCCTTCGTTTGCACACCATCTGCCGCATAAACATAACGGACTTACCGCCACTCGCGCACCCTTTGCTCCCTCGCTGCTTCACCGCCCGCCTGGAACAACCCCGATCCCCATTGTCGGAGTATTGTGAAACACATACTCCGTGAATCGCCAAAGTCAGCTGAGCAATACACATTCACACGTATTGTTCGGCCAGCGCATCCCTTTCCTGGAGCGCGTCTTAAACCCTTACCCAACCTCTCTCGCAACGCGTCACGACAACCACAATGCGTTCCTTCAAGCAGACCGTCCTGCCTCTGGCAGTCACCCTTCTCTCCGCCGTCGACACTGCTGATGCCTTCTGGCGTATGCCATGTCGTTCGCGCACTGGTCTTGCCCGTCTTGACCCTCTGATGGACCCAGGTACCATCTCTGACCACGCCCACGTTATCCACGGTGGTGGCTGTAAGTTGAACCCTGACATTGCTTGGCGCATCGGCTTTGGCTGACTTTCCTACCAGCCTTCGGCATGGACACTGTCCCAACCGACCTCCAGGGCTCTAGCTGTACCTCTTGTGAGGTTACCCAGGACAAGTCTGCCTACTGGACCCCATCTCTTCACTTCCAGTACAGCAATGGCACCACCGTCATCGTTCCTCAGGTTGGAGGCATGCTTGCGTGAGTAACATGCCAACGCCCGTGAAATTGAAAATCGCAATGGACTAACCTACCTTTCCAGCTACTACCTTCTCTACGGAGACGACATCCAGGCTTTCCCAGCCGGCTTCCAGATGATTGCCGGTGACAAGCGTCTGCGCAACTTCACCTGGCCAGTTCCAGATCCACCAAAGAGCTCCTGGTCCGGCGACGAGGCCTCCCAGGCCGCCCTTCGCCAGAAGGCCCTCGGCTTCAACTGCCTGAACTACGAGGCCGCTGCCGAGGCTTCCCTCTACCGTCACTTCCTGCCAGACAAGGACTACCTCGACGCCAACTGTCTTGACGGTCTCCGTCTCGAGCTGATGTTCCCGGCTTGCTGGAACGGCGTGGACCTCGACTCTTCCGACCACAGATCTCACGTCGCTTACCCAACTGCTGTTATGGGTGGTACTTGCCCTGAGGGTTTCGAGACCCAGCTTCCATCGCTCTTCTTCGAGACTATCTGGAACACCTACGCCTTCGCTGGTGAGGATGGACAGTTCGTCCTTTCCAACGGTGACCCAACTGGTAAGCTTGACCTACCCATTGTTGTAATGAAATAACCCGGTTAACAATAAACAACAGGATACGGATACCACGGTGACTTCATGATGGGCTGGGACGAGGACTTCCTCCAGTCTGCCGTCGACACCTGCACCAACCTGTCCGGCGAGATCCAGGACTGCCCACTCTTCGACATCCAGTCCGACGACGACGCCGCCCAGTGTCTCTTCGACGTGCCCGACGTCCTCGCCGACGACAACCCAGCCGGTCCACGCGACGGCCTCCCAGTCTCCGTCCCAATCCAGTCCGGCCCAGAGTACGCCACCACCTACCCCGTCTACGGCGCCAGTGACTACAGCTCCGCGACCTCTAAGGCATCCTCCGCAACCACGACCTCTGCCGCCAGCTCCTCCGCCGTCGTCCCAACCCTCTCCTACTCGTCCGCCACCTCCACCGTGACCGACAAGTACGGCGGCGGCATCCTGGCCGCCGTCTCCTCCTCCTACGTCCCAGACGCCACCTACACCAGCTCAGCTGCCGCGTCCTCCGAGGCCGCCTCCGAGACCCCAACGACCACCGTCACCGTGGCCCCAACCGCGGCCCAGACCGCCGGCAACATCGTCGCCACCAGCTGGATCACCCGCGGCAACGAGGTCATCGAGATGTACGTCCAGGAGGTCGAGGTCACCGTCACCGCCACCTCGACCCCGACGGCCGCGGCCAAGCACAGGAGGCATCTCCAGCAGCACGTCCAGCGCAGGGAGAAGCATGCGAGGAGGTAGATGGGATGTCCGCTTAGTGCATAGGTAAGATCTGGTTACTTTTCCGCATGCATGAGGCGTGGGCGTTCTTGATACCTTTTCTGCGTGTTTTTCTTTTCCTGCGCTGTTGGTTCGCTGGGTGGTTGGATGGATACGCGTTCCGCTGAATGTACAAACCCCCCCGCCCACCCCGGTCTCGGATAAAAGACAATGTAGAGGTGGACGAACTACCTTACCTGCTTGTCAGTAAGGTAGGTGGGGTAATGTCTACCTTTCGCCAAAGCCAAGCCAAATATTCTTCTTCAATGCACATACGAGCTTCTGCACTTCGCGTTGCCTTCCTCAGGGATGCAGGCTGGTTTCCTGCAGAACTTGTATATCCTTTTTGCTTTCTCCCGACCGGTGTGGGTGGGGGTGACTGACTGCGCTTTTCTTCATGACTGGGATGAAATATGGAACTGAGATGGACATAGCCTGGGCTTTTGGATACGCGCGGAGGCTACCTTAGATAGCTGGATCGAGAAATGCCAATACCAGTTTTTTCACTTCGAGATGTATGTGTATCGCAATGGATAGTTCGCAGGTACTTCAGGCGACGATGTGGAGGTGTATTGAGTCTGGGCACATGTCGGTACATTCTCCCGAAGGTCGTTACATGTGTTGATCGATGGATGGTGATGATCGTGTTCGGAGTGGGTTGTCGGGGAAGGTGCAGTTGCGGACCGATCACACGACTCCCGCTTGCCACTTAAGGTAGGGCTGGCTGTGCTTTGCCCTACCTCTAGTATAGAAAGGTACCTTACTATCTCCTATTGGAGGTGACGAATTCCCTTCCTACCTCCAATACTCCATTGATTTTCCAGTATCAAGTCTTCATCTGAATCATCTGTATGGAAGTGCGGCACATCAAAGGGCCACCTGCCTTGAAAGCTACTGCATTCGGATACGAGCCCTATAGCTCGGCCGAACAGCCGAAGCTGTAAACTTGACTCACCTCAGAGCTGCATCGCCACACTCGAATCCACATGCACCTACAGTAGTTGCTGCAGGCCCCATCCATCGCGTTGAGCCCGAGTCTTGGACGCCTCAAAGATACTTGCGGTATGTACTGTTTGCCCAGCATTCGTAGCCAACCACTGGTGTACCCGGCCACTCTACCTACCTTCGGTTCTCTCTTCTCGGAGTAGTGCTGCCGTCAAAGCCTTGCAAACGCCACTTCAAGGCAACCGTCTCCCGTCCATTTCGCGAATTCCGTCCTAGTCTTGCATATGCGCTAAAGGAAAGACCTGTCATGTAAAGAGCTAGACACTCCCTGTTGAGTCATTGGCTGTATATATACCCAACCGGCATCTGTGGCGGTGCTGTTTGCTATAGCGTCACTGCCGTCTGCGTGCTGTACCTACCCTCTACCCTTCAGGCTAGCGGGGATCAAATATCCGCAGACGAGCAAACTGCTGCCTTGCTACTCTTCAACTGTTTTCACATAAAGAGACTCGAGTGCTGCCTTGTCGCTCTCTGCACGGCGTTGGGATACTCGCACTCACTTCAGTCGAAGGAGCAAAAGAAAGTTGGCTACCACCCATTCTCTACCTTCTATTCCAGACTTCTGCTCGAAGGTTATACCGCACCAGTCTCCGGCTACTATATCCTACACTTAACAGCCCCAACCACAACCATGGCAATGCATCTTGCCCGCATGGGCCGAGGCCTCCAAATGGGGCTCCCCAGCTTCCAGAACAACCTCCCCAAAGACGCCAACTTCACCCAACCCTTCAATCTCACCGACTTGCCCACCAACATTCTCGAAGCTGTAATCCCAGGCTACACCCTCCTCTCCCGCTCAATACAACACTACACCTCCTTCGACATCAGCCTCCTCGTCTCCGTTCTTGCCCTCCTCTTCGCCCTCTCCCGCGCCTGGTCCTACCTCTCCTCCTACGCCGTCACAAACTTCACAGCGCACTTCACCGCCTCCGTCCACATCGACGACTCCGACGACCTCTACGACACCGTCACCCGCTGGATCTCCGCCCAACGCTTATCCCGGGTCGCGCGCGCCGTCAAAGCCAACACCGCCCGCGGAGGCGAAGACGGCGACGACCTCGACGACCCCGCCTCCGCGACCGAAAGCCTCGCTCACGACGGCACATTCAACTACGGCCGCTGGGCCGCCCGTGTCCCGCCACGATACGTCCCCCATTACGGGCGCCACGCCTTCTTCCACTACGCCCCCGACGCGCCCTGGTGGAGCCCGCGCTTCTTCATCCTGCGCCGGACCCAGCGCACCCGCGTCTCCATGACGATGCAATGGCGCGGACAATCGCAGCGCGACGACGACAGCCTCGAACTCAGCTGCGTCGGCCGCTCGACCGCTCCCATCAAAGCCCTGCTGCGCGAGATCAAGCTGTGGGATCTGGAGCGGCAGCTCAGCAGAACCACGATCAAGCACCCCAGCGACAAGAACTTCGGGCGGCCGGGCCACTGGGTCGTGTCGGGAAAGCGGCCCTCGCGGCCTATGCACACGGTTGTCCTGGCCGCGGAGAAGAAGCACGGCGTCGTGCGCGACATGAACGATTTTTTGAACCCGGCTAGTCCGCGGTGGTATGCGACGAGGGGGATTCCGTACCGGCGCGGATATCTGTTCTCCGGCCCGCCCGGGACGGGGAAGACGAGTCTTGCGTTTGCGCTCGCGGGACTGTTTGGGCTGGATATCCATGTCTTGCCGCTTAGCGAGCCCGGGTTGACGGAGAGCGAGCTTAGTGGGTTGTTTAACAGCCTGCCGAAGAGGTGTGTTGTTTTGCTCGAGGATATCGATACCGCGGGCGTGAGCCAGGATCGCGGGGATGCTGATCGCGAGGGGGATGGGGGCGGAAAGGCGGGCAAGAAGAAGGCGCTATGGAAGGATAAGGATGGGAAGGATGAAGGTGGTGCGAAGACGAAGAACAACGATACGGACAAGTCTACTCCAGCCGCTGCAAAATCCATCGACAACCCAACCTGGACCCTCCAAGACCTCGCCCGCGTCCTCATGCACACCGCCACCACCGCCTCCGCCTCCACAACCGACTCCTCCAAGCCCGCCTCCTCCACCACCTCCACTCGTCGCGGCCGCAAACCCCGCCCCAACTCCGACACCACCACCCCCGCAAGCGGCATCTCGCTCTCCGGCTTGCTCAACGCCATCGACGGCGTCGCCTCGCACGAAGGCAGGATCCTGATCATGACGTCGAACCATCCTGAGACGCTGGATGCGGCGCTCACGAGAGCGGGGCGGGTGGATTTGCATGTGAGGTTTGAGAATGCGTCGAGGGGGCAGGGGAGGGAGTTGTTTGTTCGGATGTTTGCGGGGAATGGGGATGAGGGTGAGGTTGGGGGTGGGGATGAGGATGGGGATGGGGATGCGGGTAAGGATGCGCGTAGAGGCATCGACAGAGACACCGACAGCACCGACGCCAACACCGCCACCACTTCTTACGCAAACGGCCACGCCCTCCCTCCACGCGACCCAAAAGTTGACTCGAAACCAACCCCAGACTCTCAATCAGAACCAGTCCCAGTCCCAGAACAAGGCCCAGAAACAAACCCAACCCCATCACCCGAAACCAAACCCTCCGAGGACCTCGCAACCCTCGCAACCGCCTTCTCCCACATCCTCCCCGACCGCCTCCTCGCGCCCTCGGATATCCAGGGCTATCTTTTGCTGCACAAACGCGACCCGCGCGCCGCGCTTGAAGGCGCTGAGGCCTGGGTTACGGAGATGCGGGAAAGGAAAAGTGAGAGGGATGGGGATGGGGATGGGGATGGGGAAGGGGAAAATGAGGATGGGGAAGGGGAAAAGGTAGATGGATGGGGTGTGAGCGAGGGTGATAGATCGTGAGCGAGGGTGATGGATCGGGAGTATATTCGTACATACATGGGCGCAGGGGCTATGGCGCCTTGGGGGGTTTTCGGGTCTCACACAAGATGTGGTATGAAAATGCTTTTTAGTGCCTTTGAGCAATGGCCATGTATGAAGGAATCTTCGTGGCGGGGAAGAACAAGAACAAAAGTTGTGGTATTGGGGAAAAGGTAGACCCTAACCTTTCTTTCGGTTCCAACCCATCCACGTGGCTAGGCTGGGCTAGGCTGGCCTGCACCTTTGTAGATTTCTCGGTCTACTACTCAGATATAAATGCGAAAGAAGCTCCGTTAGATTTACCACACCCCCACGCCGCTGATGCTTTGCGTGATGTTTTGCGATACCCACACAACCGGTCGCAACAAACTTCTAGAGCCCATTATCCGTCTTAAACTTATCCCAAGCCTCATTAAGCGTCGCGAACACAGACGCGCTAATCATCCTCTGCTCCGTCGTCGCCGTCTGCGGAATCTGGATTCACACACGTATTAGCAAAAAACAGAACCCAATCCCCCCCAGTCAATATCAAAAACCCAAACAAGAAAAGTCAAAAACCAACCTTATCCGGATGCACCTTCCCAATCGCGCGCATATAAACAACCTTACACCTCCCCGGCACGACCAAATCCCCCATCCCCACCTTCCTCCACCCAGCCTCAGGCCACAGCACGCTGTCCAAACTCCCCAACAGCGCCCTCAAATTATCGCTCTTCCCGCCCTTCCACGCCGCCATTTTCGCCTCCACGGCGTCCGACAGAAGAAACTTCTCGTCGTCGGCTTTCTCGGCCGCGGCGTTCGCTTCGCGCAGTTTCTGCACCGCGGCGGCGGATGCGGCGGCGGTGACCGCGGGCCGCGAGGGGCGCGGTTTGACGAGATGACCGGCCGGTTTCGCCTTGCCTGTTGTCGCGCGCGCAGGGCGTGTAGACGCGGGCCGCGAGGCAGGCGCAGATGGAGCTTTGGCCGCAGTACCAGCAGCACCAGCAGCCTTCTCGCAGCGATCGCGGCCCCGAGCACTGACGGCGCCTCCAACGCCTGCCTCAACACAAGCCCGCCACACGCTGGCCGCCTCGGTCCATTTCTCCGTGCCCTCGAGGGCCTCGGCCTTCCGCATGAGCGCCTTGCCATAGAATTCCTTTATCTCCTTGACTCCCCCTCCCTGCGCACCCAACTCGATAACCTCGCCCTCGCCCTTCCCAGGCCCAATAAGCGCAATCGCCGCATCCGCGTCCGCGATCGCGGCCTTCGGGTCGCCCGTCTTGAGGGCCGTGAGAGCGCGGTTCGAGAGCAGGATGATGCGGATCGGATGGGAGGGGGGCAAGGCTGTGAGAGCCGATGTGTAGGACGCGTGGGCGTGGGCGTAGTCGCCGCGTTTGAAGGCTTCGGTGCCGGCGAGGCGGTGTTGGGTTGATTGTTGGAGGGCGAGGGGGTTGAGTGGAGGGGTGGCGCGGGGTGCGGGTTTGGGGCGGGGTGGTTGGGGGGAGGGCGTTGGGCGGGATGAGGTGGTGGGTTGTTGGGATGGTTTGGGTGGTGGTGGACGGGAGGAAGGGGCAGATGGTGCGGGGCTGAAAAGGTCGATTTCGGGTTCTGGTGGTGGTGCGGGCTGTGGAGTGGCCTTTTTTCGTCGCGCGGGACTGACGTAGGCTTGTGCGCTTTGAGCTTCGACTTCTTGCCTGCTGAGTTTTGTCGCTGGGCGTTTGTCCTGGACTGGGTGTTGCTGCATGAATCTCGGCTGTGGCGCTGTTCGGTCTGGCAGGTCGTGAGCAGGTGATCTTCCTCTGGATGGTGGTCCCTCTGCTGCAAACCGGCTGGTTGCGGTAGGTCGCGTAGGCTTTTGAGGTCGAGCGTCTCCCATTTCAAGTAGGACTGCTTCATCTGTAATATCAGCGGGTTGTTGTGCGTGCCGAGGCGGTAGAGCTCGCTCAGCGGCCTCAGGTCTCCGACTGGTGGACCGCTGTGAATCTGCGCTAGCTTCACGCATCCATTTGGGCTGACTCGGATCTCCACCTTCTTGCTGAAACTCAGCCATCGTCTTTTGCAATCTCTTCTGTCCTGTTTTCCAAAGTGAATTGGCAGACTTTAGGAAAGTGCTTCCAAACTCTGATGCGAGGTGCGCTACATCCTTCTCGGGGGCAGGAGAGTTGCTGTCCTGCCTCCTTTGACTAGAGCTTGACCGACCATCTTGACGCATCCACGCTGGTACTGCACTCTCTAAAGGCTCCTGTCCACGCCTTTGGGACGACGTACGTGCCTGACTACCACCATTACCTGCAGGTGTGCCTCTCCCATCTGTACTCTGTCCACCTCGAGCCTTTTGACGTGATTCCTCATGTGCTTGGTTCAGCAGCCAGCCAACAGCTGCCTGCACATTCCCATTAGTGTCCTGTAATGCTAGTCGTGACCGATCCGCCGGAAAGCCCATATCCACAAGTTCCGCAATGGCGTGGTCCCGTGGGTCCGCACCGGTGGTACGCTGTGGCGACACGCTTCGGTCAGAGACGTCCAGCGCTTCATCTACAGGAGCCCGTGACGGAGCCTTAGCCGTCACCGGCTTGCCCAAGTCTCCCAGTATGTCATCGTCATCTGTCTGCTGTGTAGGATGGCCGCTTCTAGCGGTCCTTCTTTCAGGCATAGCTCCCAGGCCAAATGGATCATCATCGTCGTCTATTATGCCGTCGTTTCCACCATTTTGTACACTCCCAAGCCCATTGCTCTGTGCTGTAGCAGGCGTACCTCTCCCACTCGCACTAGCGGACGGAGGCGGTGGGAAGTGGCTGCTCTTATCAACTGGTGCTGCAGAGTTGAACGCGGCCAGTATGTCATCCTCAGTCTCCGGGCTCTGGCTCGACACTATCTTCCCATTTCCAGCATGTGTGCCAGCACGTGGCTCCGGTGTCCCTTTCCCGCTACCCAGATTATCCCAGAAACGCGTGTCATCTGAGGCGAATTGGCTATCCAATCGCTTCCTCTGCTCAACCTCCTGTTTTCGCTTCTCTTCTAACAGCTGCCGCTGCCTCTCCTGAAGAGTGAGGTTGTTGGGGCCCTTATTCGAGTTCAAGGACAAGAGATTCGAGAAGCTGTCGTTTGCCGGGGAAGGTAATTTTGCAGGAGGTTTAGACCCATTGAGTGTGCTTGAAGGCCTGCTGAGATTCTGAGGTACTGGAGTCGTAGAGAATGCGGGAGATGCTGTTGTAGCGCTGAACCCTGAGTAGTTGTATGCGGGAGTTGGGGGCTTGTTGTTTGATCTGGACGCGGCGTTCCAGTCAAGGCCGGAGAGGTCATCCATTGTGGTTCCAGTCACTCTCTGGTCATTGAAGAAGGACCATCGCAAATTGGAATTATAGCTACCTGTCGTACGGTCATGTTAACGGAGGTCGGATGGTTAACAGTTGGCTTGTGATGCATGCCAAGACAGTCGGCTAACTTTCCGTGTTTGGCGTGCTATACCATCATCGCGGAGGTTCCTCCACGTAAGTAGGTAGTTAGGGAAAAGAAGGCCGCAAGGTACCTTACATGAATGTTCAAAGGTGTCGAGCAAAATTCTTGTATGATATACAATATGTACTCAAATACGCCCCTCACTCGGGCCTGCTATATACATATCCCACCAGCTTCCTGCCAACCTTCCTCGGCGGCGGCATCACATCATGCGTGCACTCTACCTTAGGTTGCCTCTCCATCATCTCCATCATCCCCTTCACAGCCTTCTCGAAACTCTCCTGTTGTCTAGCACTAGCCTCCCTCTGTCTCTCCAAAGCATCCACAACCTGCTCCGTGAGCTTATTCTGCGTCTCTCCGAACGACTTGATCTGCCTGACCGCCTCATCCTGACCGTGCGCTTGCTTCTCCAACGCAGCGTTGATCTTGTTCATTTGCTTATTCCCAACCTTTTGCGCATCCGCAATGCCTTTCAAATGAGTCGAATTCTGCTCCATAGCCGCTTGCATCTTTTGCGTGCTGCCTGCGCTTGCCACCCCACCTTGCGCTTGCGGCTGCGGCTTCTCCGCTATCGCTTTGATATACGCAGTATTCTGCTCCAGCGCTTTGTGCGTACTAGCCACTCTATCCTCACTGCTCTGCTGGGTCTTGACCAACGCCCCAATGTGCCCAGCGATTTCTTGAACTATGTCTTGCAGCCTACCCAACCCTTCGTCGCGCGCCTTCTGCGTGTCTGAGAGATCCTTGACCGATCCGGCCGTCTCTTCAATCAGCTTCTGCAAACTCGTAAACCCGGCATCTTGGCGATCCATAGTGGTCTTGATATGCGTGGCGTTGAGCTCGATCGAAGACCGCATGTTCTTCGTACTCACGGCGCCTGCTTCATGCCGCTCCGTCAGCGAAGCGATATGATATGCATTCTGCTGGACCTGATGGCGCAGTTCATCCACAGACTCCACACTAGCACGATGTTCCCTCATCAAGTTCTGCAACTGGTCGGACGTCTGCTCCAGCATCCTCTGCACGCGGTCGAGCGCGTTTGTCAAATCCTCAAATCTCCCATCATGAGCTTTGACAGACGAGATCGACGCCTCCGCAGGCACAGGCGTAACAAACGGATCCTCCAACTCCTGCCTCTCGCCCAATCCCTGCAACCCACCCCCCGTCGTCTCCCCAATCGTCCTCAGCGCCGGCATACTCGGCGTCTTCCCCAACGTCGGCCGTCTCAACAACCCTCTCCTCCCCCTCTTCCCCTCCCTCTCCCCATCCCCCCCATCCGCGCCACCATCCCTATCCCTCGCCTCCTTCTCCCCATCCTCCAACACCTTCCACCCCCACCGTCCCTTCAGCCCCGCAAACCGCGGATTCTCCCACGCGCGCGCCGGCACCTTGTCGCCGCGAAACGCAAACAGCTGCGGGCTCTCCCTCGTCGTATCAGGGTATTCCTCTTTCATCAACTCCCACCACTCCTGCGCGGCCCGGTCGTCCGCGAACGAGAGCAGGTACCGCGTCTTGTTTAGTTTCAGCGAGCTGGAGAAGGAGCGGATGCGGCGCGCGTAGGCTAGGAAGGGTTGGGGAGGGCCGGTAGCATTGCCGGTGCCGGTGCCGGCGCCTGCGTTGTCGAGCGCGAAGGTTGTTTTTTTGCTGCTGCGCGGGCTGGGCGAGGTGGCGGTGGTTTGGCTCTGGGCGTCGTGGGCGGAGTCGGCGCGCGCGCTGCCGTGGGAGGGTGTTCGCGGGATGGTTGGGCTTGTTGCCTCTGCGTCTGGCGCTGAGGGGGGCATGGTGCGGGTATGTGCTATGCGACGAGTATGTGACAAGTATGCGGAAGGACGCGACGGGTATAGAACAGCTCGATACAACGCGTATGTACAGTTACAGATACAAAGATAAGGGTCGCAATAACAAACAGCGGGAATGATGCAGGGAAGTATATAGACGGAACATGAAAGAGGCGCAAGAGGCAACTGAAGCAGGTCTCTCACGTCATGGTATGCGACTTACATGGGGTGTCGTGTCTTCTGGGCTCTCATTCGTTGCGACTGGAGAAATACAAGGCAGCGGGAAGCACGGTAGATGGGTGTCGCTAACGCCTGAAACGGAAATGAATCAACATGGGACGTCAGCGGCTCCTAATGGCTCGCCAAGACCGGCCCTTCCGGCCCATGCAGTATAACATGTCGTGTACAAGCACATAGGAGAAGAAGTTGTACAGTCATGATAAAAGTGTTGTCGGGTTGGTAGATCAAGTTCGGTAATATTGTGTCGAAGGAAACGACTGAACACGCTTGGGTATCGACCGAAACCGGACTCCACAGCAAACGCATGAACTAGCACACGCGGAACGCTGCGGAATGCAAAGGTTATCAAGTACTATCAAAATATCAAAAGGGTATCTCCTCCTTCCAGTTTCCAATCTCGAGCATTCTCTGTCCTCGCGTGAAGTCGGTTCTGCACTTATGCCTGGATTAGGAGCCCGCTGACCTCGTTCGTGCTGGAGACTTGAAGCCGGCCGACAAGCACTGTGCCCTTGTACGAGGTCCACACTGCCAATGGAAATTCATACCTTCCCACTGCAGAGCTTGCTCCGTATCAACCAAAGTCAAGAAGTGTCCTAATGAGGACGTCGATGCTCCTTCGTCGCCACTCTGTACGGACCTCTATACTGATCATGCCTACTGACCATCGTCGCCACCGTCTCAGTCTGGGTCAAATCCTCCGGCGTCATCGTAGAAACAGTATCGATATGTCTTAGCCTATTTTCAGACTCCAGCTGCTCCTCCAAAGACGCCGGCATAGCTGATATCGCAGAGACAGATTTCGACCGTACCGGCTCCAGAGCTTCAAAGTCGGTATCACTCCCCGGTGCGTAGGATTCCGACTTGGAGCGCGGTGTCTCTTCCGGGATCCCGGCAATGCTCTGGCTTCTGCCCTTCTCTTTGGCGGGCTTCATCCAGCTCTTCGGTCGGAAAAGGCTGAAGCCCGGTCGCTTCTTCTTCTCCGGCTGGCTGTTGACCACAGGCTGGGTCATGACCTGCGGTTTCTTGACCGGCTGGACGACGACCTGGTCGTAATTCGTCTCCCCGCTCCACTCATCGTTCAGGTAGTCAAGCGCCGACTGCACGGCTCCGACATACTGCGGGTAGTCTTCCTTGCAGGCATCCAGTATCAGTCTGAGCTTGCTGATTACCATCGCCGTCTTACTCCTCTCGGGATTCGGATGCCAGCCCATGGCGCGAATATCCATCTTCATCGCCCTATCAATCCTCTCGCCCACCCCCATCAGCTCGACAAGCCCATCCACCCTCTCCCGAATCATCTCAATGAAGCCCGTGAATTTCCTGGTGTCGCCAATCGCCCACCGCTGCTGCGCGACACTGCCCGACCTCCTCGCCAGATGCGCCCGCTCTTCAGCGACATCGAGCAGCAGACTGTACACCTCTCTGAACCGCTCGAGCCGGTTATTGTCGAGCGCGGGCTGGAAATCCGGAACGCCCTTCTTCGGCGTCTTGAGCCCATACCGTTCCGCCATCGCCTGCGCACTCATATGCACGCTCCTCTCCGCGATGCCATCCAGCGCCTTCTCGATCTTCTGCCTAATCTCATAATCATCGAGCCTCCCATCTCTGGCGCCGAAGTACATGGGCTCGTTGACATCGGGGTATGTGGCGGACGGGTGCAGGGGCACGGCGTGCGTCGTAACCCAAGCCGGTGGCGAACAGATGCCCAGGATATCGCCCCAGATCAGCAGCCGCGCCTGCTGGATCCCGAGGCGAGAGAGCAGGACCTGTTCCTCGCGCTCCCATTTGTGTGTCGGGTAGATGAGGCCGAAGGCCTCGACGCAGTTGCTGAAGACGGACGCCAGCGCTACCGTGCTCGCGAGCGCGACTTCGGGATCCTGTTCCGTCGCCATTATCGAGCGTGTTATATGCGTAACTTATATTGAGGTTTTTTTCTTGTCTAAGTGCCTAGGTAGGGAGAGAGAGCTCATAGCGGTTGCAGATTATTTGGCGGGTTGATTTTGGCGGGGTATCCGCTGCCCAGCAACACGATATTTCGGGGGCCGTTGGTGAATGCGGGTGAGGTAAGTGGCGGACATCAACCCCGCCATGGGAGCTACTGAGCCTGGAAGGGCCGATACCAAACCCCCATGGTAGAAAAGAAACAACGTGATGTATCCTCAATATCTAAGCGACAAAGGGATGTTGTGTGGTGCATATCTGCTTTGCTTGTACTGTACATAGTAGCGCGTCTGAATAATTTCTTCTCTAGTCTACATATTCATTATGGTAATCTTGCGAGGACTTTGAGCGATACATATTCGCATTAACTAATGCTTAGTAAACTTGTCAGTACAGTTAGGTATCCGCAACAGCGCAAGTTGGCAGAGGCCTAGAAATCGTAGCTACAGTACGTCTTGACGAGAGGCTACCTTAGTATCGGGACCACGAGCGTACTTATAGCTTATTTCTCGCAAAGAAACGGTGCCAGATACCTGTACAGCGCCTGTCGGGGCCAGATGGGCTGCCTGTCTCATTCTCGGTCAAATCCTGGAAGGCACTGAAATGCAAGCAACAAGCGTTACAGAAGTGATTGGGTATCATACAACCACCGCGAGGTGGGCCTCTGTCCACACAGCAAACACATCATCTAACCTTCTCCAAGTCCCCCCTCACCTCCTCCAACGCCTCCCTCGCCCTAACCCAACCCTCAACATCCTCCCTCCTAAGCTCAGCCCCACCTCCCCTCGCCACCGTCCCCCTTAGTTCCTCCTCAGCAAACCTCAGCACGACCCTCCCCCTCTCCCTAACCTCATCCTCCCACACCCGTCTACTCTCCTCCCACTTCCTCTGCAAGCGTCTCAGACTCCAGACCAGTCCTAGCGTGGCCGCCGCACCGGCTTCAGGGATGCCGACGCCGGCCGTCGCGACGTAGATCCAGGCGCCGAGCGCGCTGGTCGCCGCGATCGTGGATGAGGTCTGCAGTAGCAGACTCTGCGCGCGCGCCTGGAGGGCGGGCACGAGCGTGTGGAGCAGCTGCTGGCGCGTGACGTGGATGGTCAAGGGCCAGGGCCTCAGGCTGAAGAGCTCGACGCCCGTTTCCTCCTGGACTTTTGCGAGCGCAGCGTTGGTATTGAACAGCTCGCCGTTGGTGAGTCTGGGCGGGGCTTTGCCGAAGAAGCGGGACCATTTGCTCACGGGCTTTGCTGCTTCGGTTTCTGGGTCGGGGTAGCCTGGAGGGATGGCTTTGGTGGCGCTGGAGCTGGTGGCGGCGCCGAGGTCGTAGAGACCGGCTTCTTTGACGCGGCCGGCGAGGAAGGCGAGGCCCATTTCGGCATCGAGCAGCCAGTGCGAGCGGAGAACGTCTTCGGCGGCAACGCCGACGTCGTCGACGCGCCAGAAGAGCCGCGACCAGGATGTTCGCCGCCATGAGCGGGAGGCGAGGGCGCGGGCGGTGGAGACTTGGAGGTCTGTGTGCGCGTATTGTGACCATACTGTGATGGCATTTTGCAGGTTGCTGCGCGTGGAGTCTGCGATGACGGTGGTGTTGAGAGCGAGGTTGGCGGCGGTCTCGGAGACGTCTATGGCGGATTTCGCGCTGTGGAGGATGGAGGTAATGTGAGCGGCCAAGGCCGGGTTGAGCGGTGGCGAGGCAGATACCTCTGGCACAGCAGCTGCTGTTGGTGTCGAGGCTGAAGTGAGCCAGGATTTCAGGCTGGCGATATTGCTAGCCTGCCATTTGGTGTTGAACTCCACACCGTTAGCGACGTCTTGTCGGAAAACGTCGAGCCCAGAGGAGGCCTGGTCTATGTCCACAGCCGTGACGCTGCCATGTTTTGCGGACTGCTGCGAAGGTCTTTGAGGCAGGCTGACAGCCACTCTGATATTGTCGCCCAAGTCATCGTCCACCTCAGCGCCGTGCAACGTACCGTTAAGCAGTCCTTCGAACCGGCCGAATTCTAAACAGCCTTCAATGCCTTCTCCGACAATCAAAGCTCTGTGTACAGGATTTCTCACGAAGCCAGCTCTTCCAGTTGACGCTATGGGCGTTTGTAATGGAGGTACCAATACAGCCTCTAGCAGTCCTGCCGGGTCTGACTCGCCATGTGGTCCGGAGCTCGAATTGAGTGAGGTGATCAGGATTTCCAGGTTATTTCTATGCAGTACCCGTGATGGTATGTACATAGTCTCCATGAGCGGGTTCTGCGGTGGAATATCTTCTGGGTCGCCATAGCTGTCGTCGGTCAGTTTCGGGACGCTTCCAGAGCAGTCTGTTTACACCTACCATAGCAATAGCGCCTTCCCATCTGTCACCCGTTGATTTAATAGTATCCTCTCCCATGCTGCCTCCTCCTCTAACGGATCGGCGAGAAGCAGTCTCACAAGCCGCCTTGCCGCATTCTCTCCGCCTCTTCCCAGACCAAGGATGCCTATCCTGATTGTAGGATTCGCACTCTCTAAGCCTCTCAAAGCGAGGTGTAGTCTGCTTTGGTTGACGTAGTCTCCCGCCCTATCCCGCAACTTTTCCAGAGACGCATGTAGATCGTGGTATACAGGTGGGATGTGTTGAGGTGGATTGATGGCCGTGGAGGAAGCCCACGTCGTCGCGGAGCGCCGGAGAGATGCTTTGATGACTCCAGTTGCGCCGTTCAAGTTCTTCGGGGTTGCTGCAAGTGTAGAGCAGTATTGAGTCGTTGTCTGAGTCTTGCGCGAGCTGCTAAAGCTTTGGCGGGTTGAGTTCAAACGCGCCAGTGTTCTACGAGGAGCAGTACGGTCCAGCCGCCATAACGAACATGATGGACAGTAGAAAATATCGGACGTCGAGCGCGTCTCGGAGAGACCTGCGCGGGCAGTGCGCGCGAATTGCACTCGTGGAGGCATGAGTAGATTACTGAGAGCTTGCTGCAAGCTTCAAGCCCGCAAGTCTGGAGGATCAGATCATGCCAAGACTTGGGGAAGCCCGCCAATGCAGGAACCCAGAGCTGGAGAATACACCTGCACATACGTCAAAGCACCACAAAAGTTTTAGGGTTTGAAGAGATTGTCATAGTTCTATCAATCATTACTGCTCCTTCGCTAAGGAACCATGCTACACAAGCTGGACTGCAAGTCAGTCACCAGTTTCTTGCAGTCTCCGGCGCCGAGGCCGCCGACCGCGATGCTGGACCAGCTATCACCTTTTGCGAGGATGCCGACGCCCTCGTGCAAGACCCTCCTTTGTGCAATGTAGTGCGTTCATCAACATGACGGTTTCGTGGTGGAAGGGATGCTTGATGGCCAGCGTCAAGCCTAGCTCCTCCTGTTGCGACCAGAGCCAGAGGACCTAATCATCATATCAGTATATGTAAATTTGACCATGAGCACGAAAACCAAGACACTCACATGCTTATCCGCCTTGCAACACCGGCAAGATTCTTATCCTGCTCAGCTTCCTTGGTTGCTCTCCTAATCGCCTCCTCTCTGGCAGCATCGCTACTCCGCCTGACTTCCTCATGAGATGGTGGCAGGCGCTCATTCTGAAGGTCCACCTTTCTCGCATCCTCAAAGTTGGTGATGGCTTGCTTGATACCCTCAGCACCCAGCATCAGTGTGCCTGCGGGCAGACGACCTCCGCTGGCGGTCTTAAGCTCAGTGACACGCTCAGACTCCTCGCGTAGGACTTGGAAGACACGGGAAAGTCGTCCAATAGCCAGGATCTTGTTCTTGATGGCGCGACGCTTGAACTCGGTGCTATCGGGGTCCATGCCAGCCGTGCTGGTGTGACCAGTGATAGGTGGAGATGGTGCAGATGCCATTGAGGAAGGTGTTTCCTCTTCCAGCTCCTCCTTACTGCAGGTGTTGAGGATAGCAATGAGCATGTCGGTGACTGGTGCTCGCGTTAGCTCATGTGCTAAAGTTAGCAAATCAGTGTGACTTACTCTTCTCTCCGACGAACGGCAGAGACCATGTGAAAACATCCATAAAGTTAGGCAGCCAGTAGGGATGAGGGGTGCAATCTGTGAAATCATGTCAGCGGAAGTTGCAAGCTGAAAGCAAATACCACACGTACTAAACTGTCTGATGTTCATGACGTTGTTCTCGTACTTAAGCACTGCCGCCTTGTTGTTGTAGACATCGAGATAGTTTGGCGCGCTGAAGATGGTCATAACACTAGGGAAGCCGGTCGTCCTCGTTTTGCGGTACATCCTGTAGCCAGCGTCCTGCGCCTCGTGTGCACGGATGATCGATAGCAGGTTGTTCTTCTCCAGGAATGCACAAGCTGCGGGGTAAGAGAAGAAGTAAGAGCAGCCTCGGACATGGTTGTGTACGAAGTATTCCTGCGTCTTTTCCTGTCCGAAATCTTCAAGAGGGTCTGCCCACAGGATGTCGCACATAAGACCATGAGTTGGTGGTTCTCTGAACCGGTTGATCTGTGGAGTCGTCAGCCGCTCGTCCGGATCCATGTGACCAGAATACATACGCTCTTCAAATCTTCCAGAGTGTGGAGTTCTGGGCTCAGACCACCATGAATGCAAAGAAATTGCTTGTTCATAATTGCGGCGAGTGGGAGCGCGCAGAATGATTCCATGCATGCCTCATAGATCCTCTCCGAGTATTTGTGCTTGCATTCCAGCTTGAATGTGAAGTAGTCCGTGAGATGGCGGCACTCATGATTTCCACGGAGAAGCCAGAGAGTGTTGGGGTACCAGATCTTCAAAGACCAGAGGTACAAAACACACTCAATACTGAAGTAGCCTCGATCGACGTAATCTCCCAGGAAAAGGTATCTCGTATCCGCAGGATCACCGCCAACTTCGAACAACTTCATCAAGTCGAAGTATTGACCGTGAACGTCACCACAGACTGTAATAGGCGCATCCATCTCGAGCAAGTTTGGCTCTTCCCGGAGAACTTTGGTACCCTCATTGATAATGAATAACGCTTGCTCTTCGGTCAGACGACCTTCCCGGTAGAAATGTTGCTTCAGGAATTGGAGATTTGGCTTATTCCGGTCGTGTGGGGAGAAGAATTGCTCGTCTGTGGGTGGGCGGAAGGCAGGTGCTTGTACGTCTGCAAGGAAGGAGGTCAGTTCATGTTTCAAGGGAAGTTAAACTGTCGGTAGCGGTCGTCAAGTGGTCGTTGCCATAGAAGTAGGAGGTAAAGGAAGATCAATCGTTCCGGAGAACCGCAAAATATATGTTACGTACCTTTGCATACTCTCTCCTGCGTGCTGACTTGCGTACCATCCTCCATGGTGTGCAGCGTAAAGTCGATCTCAGGTACAGGGCGCTTGTTGGTGACAGCGCGTACAGCACTGTCGATGTACTGGTCAGGGTTGACTTGTGCGCCGTCCATGGCTGCGGCGTGTCGCTTCAGTGTGAATGTGGTGTTCGAAGTCTAACGACGTCGTTGCGATTTCGAATGCAGGATAGGAGCAGTGACCAGGTGTGGCTAATGAAGACGGAGGTGGAGCGGCGATTGGACTGGGCGCGGGGCCAAGAGACGTGTGGCGAGTATGACGGCGTGCGCTTGGATCAAGCACTATCTAGGTAGGGTTCGTATGCGGTTTCTAGTGCAATATGTTTCCTGTTGTATAGGAGGGACGTCGGTAAGCCGTGAAGAATCGTATAGGATGTTGCGATGTCTGAAACAGAAGGTACCTCAGCCCGGCGTTGGAATACAGGCTGGCCACAGGTAGGGCTGAATCGTGGTGTGTCATGCGGAGGTCCCTGACTTCCAGGTTCGGCTGGGCGCTTCAGCTGCCAATGATTGGTCAGGCTCATTCCGCCAACATCTCTTGTGCCATTGTACATCGACTACTGACACCGGTACATGTCGCTATACCGCAGCCTGCCTCGTTGTCGTGGACCTCTTGCCTTCCTGCACACCTTAGGCAACTCTGCAGCGCCGAGCGTACCTTCTGCAGCAACAACGCCGGGTGCTAGCCGACACCCATTGACGTAATATGTATGGCTCCAGGCTCTCGCCAGGGTTAAGGTAGGTTACCTCGCTCGTACCTACATGTCCTTAATATTCGCGCCTCCAGTCTCACGGCACCGCGCTGGACCTCTTTACGAAGACAAAACCCTGTTCTTGGTGTATTTGATCAGCTCACCATGTATGTCCTTACTTGTGCATTCTTCCCTCAACGGTCATTGCACAGACGCCAAGAAACGCGAACTGCTCGAGCAAGAATGAGCTCGCATATATCCTTTGGCAGTCATCGCGCTGCAAATGCATAAGCAAGCATGTTGTACGGCGCCTATGCCCTCCCTGCAGCTGTTTCGAACATATACTATAGCAAATGGGAGATGCAGGCGCTGCTATCTGGCGGCTATCTCAGCGGCTACGTGCAGATGCTGCTGTGCCACATGGATCGTAAGTTTTCCACTATACAACCATATCCATCTCGAGACTACCCTTTTCTCTTGTTCTGTGTTACCTTTCATACTATTTCTGTGTTGCATTGGTGCTTTTGCGCCGCGTAGTTAGTAGCAGCTGCGAGTGATTCCAGGCGTCGAGCGGATCAAGCGACATGGCTTCCGAGCCAGTCCTCTCAGAGAAAGCACTACCGGCCTTGCCTCCGAAAAAGCAGCTTGACGATCATTCCTGTCACTCATCACAAGCTGCTAGAAGACTCGATATCGAAGGAAGAAGCCCCGGGAGGCGATCATATTGGAAGCCTCCGACCTTCCGTACTCCTTTCCTACTTGCAATCATCGTCGCAGCCTGTGGTCTTGCGGCGGTCCTCGAAGTTCTCCTTTGGATTAGTGAGAAGAATGATGGGATCATATTCGCTCCAGATATCAATGACCTACCACTAAGCCGATCTTTCTCTTTTTTGTACCTTCCGACAATCGTTGCAGTTTTGTTCAGCCTGGCATGGAGCTGGATTGATCTGGATGCAAAACGGCTCGAGCCATACTATCAGCTGTCTAAGCCAGCTGGAGCCTTGGGCAAAGACTCTTTGCTTCTGCATTATCCGTTTGATTTCGTAGCGCTGGTCCCTTTCAAGGCCGTTAGGAGGCGGTAAGTCTGGTTTCTCCAAGTGCAATGGCAATACAACTGCTGACTCAACCAGACATTGGCCTGTCTTTTTTGCGTCGCTGACTATGGTACTCATATTTTGGGGAGTGATACCGCTTCAGTCCGGCATCTTCGCCACAACAATCGTTCTACGCAACACTGTGATGAAGACGGCTTCCTCA
This sequence comes from Zalaria obscura, assembly GCA_024184665.2. Classification (NCBI taxonomy): domain Eukaryota; kingdom Fungi; phylum Ascomycota; class Dothideomycetes; order Dothideales; family Zalariaceae; genus Zalaria; species Zalaria obscura. The sequence goes on along the minus strand of JAMKPW020000030.1, from coordinate 73,527 downwards.
ACCGCACACCTGTCCTTGGCCCAGCAAAATACGCAATTGACAGGTTCGTATGCACAATCTGTCTTCAATATAGCGTGGCTAAACGAGACCACGCCCTCCTTTATGACTCGCGATTACATGCTGGCACCATTCGGCTTGCTCGACCATGCTGACGCATTAGAGACGAATGAAACATGGACAGCTCCAACGCGGCTATACTCCGTTGATGTAACCTGTGAAAGAACTTCCATGAACAGCACTGGTTACTTTGTGGACCAAGACAACGGCTGCAGCACGTTATTTTTTCCTGCTCCACCAGACCTGAGGATTGGCCAGTACTTTGCTACATACATGGGATACTGGTATGAGTCCACCATGGACTACTACCTTGAGTCAGGTTCTAGTGCTTGCCCCCTGCAAGATAACCACACATTCTTGGTTCAATGGGCAAAAGGTACAGGCTCCGCTCCGAATGGGACCATCTTCACCAATGCGACAACGTTATGGTGCCAGTCGACCTACTATCAGCAGGAAGTCAACGCAACTGTACAGCCGCCGCATATGGCGGTGATCGACACAATTCCCCTTGGAGCAAAGTCTGCTATACCCGATACCCTGTTCAACTCGAGTGACTTCGAATGGGGTTTAAGTGCGGGATACCAGAAATACCAGAACCGCGGACAATATCCTACATCGGACTGGCCTGACTCATCAGCGCGCATCTCGCATATGGATTTGGATGCGACGTGGTATCTTGCGCCTACCACTGCGTTCGCCATCGCAGCTTACCAGCGCCCTGTGGAGGATTATATGGATCCCCAACTCCTACAAAACTCGTACCAAGCTGCGTACAGACTGCTTTTCGCTCGCCATCTTGCAGACGTTCTTTCGTCCGAGCTCGATAACCAGACAAGTATGCCAGGCATACGCACGTATGGGACATCGGCGATCGTCCTCGTTCCTGCGTTCGTATACGCCGTGGAGGCACTCTTCGGTATTATTGCCCTGGCGGCGATACTGTTAATCTGCTTGACTGTACGCCGAGCCCGAAGATTGACCTCTGATCCGTCCAGTCTGACCGCACTCATATCACTTACGGCTAGCGCGGAGGACGTGATAAAAGCATTCAGTCAACATGATCGAGCAAGTCACGAGAAATTATCCGGCGAGTTTGAAGATGCTCGTTTTGCCCTTCCGGAGGCGGATCATATAAGCTTCGGTTTGCTCGAACGTGTCTGCAAACGTGGCGCTCACGTTGAAAGCAGCCACGACGTTTCAAGCGACATAGCGGCCAGTGCAAGACCCAAGGAGCTGACAATGGTATTTGGAATCTCCGTCTTGACATTCGAGTTAGTATTCATCGCTGTTCTGGTGTATTTGTTTCTTAGAGCTGAGAACAATCAAGGTTGGTTCATAACCTTCTAACCCTGTCCATGACTAATCAAAACAAGGTCTACCCTTACCTTCACAATCGATCCTTGTGCGACAATTCATCGAGAATGCCGTACCAATGGTGGTTGCTACTTTCATCGAGCCTGTCTGGGTCGTCCTCAACCGCCTGATTTGCATGCTCCAACCTTACGAGCAATTGCGGAAAGGAAACGCTCGAGCTGATCGAAGTATCAGTGTTGACTACAACTCTTTGCCTCCCCAACTCGTCATCTGGAGAGCATTCCGAGCAGGCCATATCTTACTTGCTCTTGTGTGTTTGATGGCGTTATTGGCTAACGTGCTGGCTGTGGCGCTCGGTGGTCTCTTAAACGAAGCCACTGTGAGCATAAAACATCCCGTTGATTTCACTCGACCATATCAAGCCCCGTTACACACATCACGACTCCACCGCGGCGGCTTCGATCAGTTCTATATCAGTATGTCTAATCTGACTGCTGGGACGCCACTTCCTGCTTGGTCGGACGAGACTACGTTCTACATGCCATTCAATCAGTCGGGCATGCTCAACGACACCGTGCAATATATGGCAGATACCGTAGCATTCGGAGCAGACCTTGAATGTGTACCGTTGTACGAGACTGGGCCAAATAATTACAGCTACAGTGTGCAAGACACCACGCGAATGCTTGTCAATGCAAGCTTCTCCCTACCAAGTGGTACTCCCTGCAAAACCCATATGTCGGCCGGTCTTAGAGGAACGCCCAATGGTACACTCGCTCTCGAAGCCTTGCTATTTGTGGATTCTGACGTGAGTAACGATACGCTGTGCAGTAACCTCATACTCTCAGGCTGGATCCGTGCATCTAACGCGACCTTGAACATAACTTCATTTGGGGAGGTCCTTGGTATTGAACAGCTAGGGTCACTATCAGCCACTTGGATTGGTTGTGTCCCGCAAATGAGATCAGGCTACAGCAAAGTCACTGTCGACAACTCAGGCAAAGTGCTTACATCTAGCACTATCAACCAAACCGACACTGATGCAATTGGGTTTATCCAGCCTAACAGTGCAGCATTCTTGGCAAATTTCAACGCTTTGCTCAGCCAGCACACCTCAACCCTCGGCGCTACATGGCACAATGACAGCTACCCCTCGGAATTCCTGAGCTATCTGATGGCACAGAGAATGAACAGCTCTCGGTTCTTGGACCCAACGTTACCGCCACCAGACCCCGAGGACGCAATCGGAGCATTCAAGACATTGTACTCTAGTCTCTTCGCCATCACCCTCGGCTACAACATGACACAGATCCTATCACCGGGAAATGGGATTGCACTCTCAGGTTCCGCCATCGTACCGGAAACCCGCATTTTCATTTCAAAACCCATGTTCATCATCTGCGTCACTATCATGTCGATGTACATCATTGTCACTCTAATCCTGTATATCCGTCGCCCGTGGAATATCCTTCCACGTATGCCGACCACAATCGCGAGCCAGATTGCTTTCTTTGCTGCTAGTCATGCGCTGGAGGATATGCAGGGTATTAATAGTATGACGGGAAGAGAGCGTGACAAGTATGTGGAAGGACTGGGGAGGAAGTATGCTTTTGGACGGTTTATTGGGACGGATAGGAAGGTGCATGTAGGGATTGAGAAGGAGCCTTTGGCTGTGACTTTTAGGAAAGGCGAGATTGATGTGCGAGAGCGGAAAGGGGAGGAAGTGAAGAGTTGGACTGGAAAAGCAAAGGCATTGTGCCAAAGGCGCTGACGGTTTGGACACGCAGTGAAGGCTCTGGTTACAACCTTAGATGTAAATTATGTACATGTACGCTATCACTGTATGTTTCATTGGCGTCTTATTCATTGATTGTAAGGCTGTGCTTGTTCCTCGCAATGTCCCGAGGAGGTAACCCATCATCAGGTCATTATCGGACTATATTGAGTAGCGTGATGCCGACAGACAGAGCCAGCGGAAGAAGTTGATATGGAACAGCGCCTTGACTTCACCGAGCGATGATACAAGTTATGTACAATTAACCTATGAATGAATAAACGCTCCCGTTACAAATTGTACTGGGGAAGTCTGGAAGCTGCGGATGAGGCTTTTCGCTTGTGGACCCCTGCAACTTTTAGCGACGTTTCACGATTTCCATCCACTTACCAAGCAGATCTCGGCATCCCAGTCCCAGGAACAATCGCTTTGACGCTTGACGCCCGCCATGCCCTGCATCTCCATTCTACAGGCCCGGTGTTTCTGATCTGGCGACTGGCTGGGCTCTTCGCGACCTCGCCATCCCCTGATCTTCCATCATCGAGAGGCCGGCTGCAGTCCCGTTGCCACTAACGGAGACAAGACTCCGCGGCTCAGCGTATCATCGCCGCGGACCGTAATGCCAACGTGAGGAGCCACGAAAAGGAGGCAGAGCGGGCGACCAATGCCACCCCTGCGTCGCTGTTTCGCGCTCTGGAGTGCCGCAACACCGCAACCATCGCGTCTGGTGTGAAGAATATTGCTCCGCTGAGCCTGAGCGCCAAGGCATGGAGTGGCCTTGCGTGCGCCGCTCACTGCTCAATACGAAACGCTGGCGTATGGCCTGGAGGCGGGAACGTGGCATGGCGCACTACCGTCACTGTGCTAGCATACCGACTCCGCACTCTCTGAAGCGCTGGTCACCTTACATCGGACCAAGGCGCGCAGAAGGGGGAAGGCAACCTTGGCTACCTTACTGGCGCTTTTTGCGCCCTCGTGATATGCCTACGTATAAGAGCCCGCCGAGACCCTGCTGGATAGATGCTCCCCTTACTGCTCTGTTACTGAGATAGCTTGAAGCATTCACGAAGGCTTGGTCCTGTTACTTCTGTTGTTCACGTCGTTTGCCTGGTGCAAACTTACTGTCTCTCCCTGATACCTAAGGCTTTTACGAAAACTCTCTTTTGCTGAAAAACGACTTGGCGAGATCTACTTCTGCATCTGCGACAGCGATCTATATCATTGTAAGTCGTGTTCCGCTCACGTGCCTATTGTCTTACACACCTGTTCCCCAAAAATCCTATTCACGCGCACAATATGTTATTGTTCTGGGGCCAAATCACGAATAGAACATTGTCTCATGATGTAATCTTTCACTTGGAAATGTGACAGTTCTCATGTCTAGAGACACCATGTCTCTCAGGTTTTCCTTCTTCGCTCTTTCAACAAAAGTACATAATCTTTCACCATCTAACTCTGCCGGCCAGATCTCAACGCATCAACTTAGAACTACCAACTCGATCTCTTTTCGCACAGCTGGTCTGGCGATTATCAGCATCTAAATACAGCGAAAGCCTTTCCACGCTCTTTCCAAATACGCACAGAAGCAACATGTTCGCAAGAATCTTCTTCGCACTTGCGGGCTTCGGTCTCGCAGCCAACGCACATCTCTTCATGTACTCACCGGTTCCTATCGAGGGCTCAGCACCGAAAGACCCGCTCGAAGCCGACGGCTCCAACTTCCCCTGCCACGGCGTAACCCTGCCCACATCCGGCGGCCAGTCTATGGCAATCGGCTCTAAGCAAACCCTAGCCTTCGATCTCGGCTCTGGCGCCAACACCGCCGTCCACGGCGGCGGCTCCTGCCAAATCAGCGTCACATACGAGACCGATCCCACCGCGATCAAAGACCCCAGCAACTGGAAAGTCATCTACAGCATTGAAGAAGGCTGCCCAACAAACTCCCTCATGAACCTCGACCTCGAGTTCGCCGGCCACGACGGCACATACACAGGCTCCTACCCCTGCAACGACAGCTCCACCAACGGCTTCGACTGCGTCAACAGCTTCGACTTTACGCTCCCCGAGGGTCTGCAGAACGGCCACGCTACCCTCGCCTGGACTTGGTTCAACAACGTCGGCAACAGGGAGATGTACATGAACTGCGCCAACATCGAGGTCTCCGGCGGCGCGAGCGATGCCTCCGGCCTCGCGGACCTGCCCAGCATGTTCGTTGCCAACCTCGCCGGCGATGGCCTGCCGGACTGCGACACCACCGCTTACTCCAACGTCAAGTTCCCGAACCCGGGCAAGTATGTCACCACCAAGGCCGCGACGACCAACATGGCGGTTTCGACCTTCTCGAGCTACCCGCTTGCGGTGCCGACGGGTGCGGGCTGCGCCGCAGATGGTGGATCGGCTGCCGCGGGATCGGGATCCGCGCAGACGACTGCGGTAGGTAGCTCCGCTGCTGCCTCTTCGGATACCCCTACCCTGTCTTCCTTCGTCCAGGCTGGCGTCGCCTCGCAGACGACGCTCGCAACAGCAACCTCTGCCGCAGCCGCCGCTGCTACATCAGCCTCCTCCGACAGCTCCTCTACCTCGTCTTCCGACTCCTCGTCCGACTCCTCCACCTCAGACACTTCCTCATCCAACAGCACCGGCTCCACGGGCTCCTGTGCCTCCGGTTCCGTCACCTGCACCACTCCCGGTGCGGTCACCTGCATCGGCAGCGACCAGTGGGGAATGTGCAACATCGACAACTGCGCTGTGCCGATGGCGTTGGCGGCGGGGACGGTGTGTGAGAACGGCGTTATTGGGGCGGCGAGCGGGAAGAGGAACGTCGGGAAGCACTTGAGGAGTCATAGGCGCGTGTCTGGGGGTGTGCATTCGTGGAGTTTCTAGACCTGCTGAATCGGGCTGGCTGCGGCGTACGTCTGCGTTCTTGTATGGGTTATGAGGATCTGTGGAGGGGAGTGTTTGACCTGGTAGTCGAATGCTGGGGATATCTCGGGGAATTTTATGATCGATGATTCTTGCTTTTTTTTGCATTTGGGCATTTGGGGTTGGGGATTATGGGAACTGGATGGTTACGCGCATTTGAATGGCTTGGGAAGCTTAGAGTAGGCGATTTCTGGAATGAGATTGCACCCGTGCATACCTACCTACCAAACTCTCCTGTCGAAAATGTTCGATGCCCTGCTTCATAGTTACTGGTGGCATACTCTATGCTGCAGGCTGCGTCCTGTGCTACTAGATACCTCACACTTCGTAGTTGTAGGACTAAGTGAGGACGCGAGCACCTTCGAACTGGTTTCTCCAATCCTGTTCATACATATCATAGAATGCGCGCAATCCAGATATAGCAACACGGTAGAAGAAGCACAAGTCTCCAATGATGTAAATATCCACCTTGCAATGGACCACTTGTAGAGGACTACATGTAACAGGCAGCAAGTATCAAGTGAAGCAGCAGCCCAAGGACGTGGAGACACAGCGTTACAGACTTGATGTTAGCTCCGTAAATGCTTGGCAAAGGAGAGTGGTGGTCTGAGCGTCACATCTCCGGAGCTTCGGCGAAACCAGTTTTCCCGTCCACCCTCCCAAATCCCATCCGAGCCTGCAACTACTCTTGAGGTTCTCTCGAACGACGAATTATCTCGACACCGCGACAATGACGACCCGCCCGACCGTCACCATCATCTCCGCCGATGGCTCGGCCAGCGAGGCCACCCACCCTCTCCCAAATGTCTTCAAGGCCCCAATCCGCCCGGACATTGTCCAGTACGAGCAATTCCGCAGCGAAAAGGGAAAATTGGGATAGATCGCTGATGTACAGCGCAGGAGCGTCCACACCGGAATGGCCAAGAACAAGAGACAGCCATACGCCGTGAGCGAGAAGGCTGGTCACCAGACCTCTGCTGAGTCCTGGGGTACTGGTATGTGAAATCCGAACCTCCAATTGTCGCGAAAAATCTTGGCTTGGCGGAGACGGAGCGAGAGCGAAAAGGCGTCACGCACACAACAACAGCAGCGCATGGATTGGTGGCTGATGCAGAATTTTCTTCACAGGTCGTGCCGTCGCCCGTATTCCACGTGTCTCTGGTGGTGGTACTCACCGTGCCGGTCAGGCTGCCTTCGGTAACCAGTGCCGTTCCGGTCGCATGTTCGCCCCAACCAAGGTCTGGAGGAAGTGGCACCAGAAGATTAACCTCGGCCAGAAGTGAGCATATACCGCATATTCCGTGCGCATTCGCAATTCTAACATGTTATTTCCAGGCGTTTCGCTACCGTTTCTGCCCTGGCTGCCTCTTCCAACGCCTCCCTCCTCCTCGCCCGTGGCCACCGTGTCTCGAGCGTCCCAGAGGTCCCACTCGTCGTTTCCTCCACTGCCTTCTCCGGCGCCGCTGTCTCCAAGACCTCCGCTGCCGTCGCTCTCCTGAAGGCCGTCGGTGCTGGTGCCGATGTCGAGAAGGTCAAGGCTTCCCGCAAGCTCCGTGCTGGTAAGGGTAAGCTGAGGAACCGCCGCCACAAGCAGCGCCGTGGTCCTCTCGTCGTCTACAACCCAGACGAGGATGGAAAGGAGCTCGTTACCGCTTTCCGCAACATCCCAGGTGTCGAGACCTCCCCAGTCTACTCCCTGAACCTCCTCCAGCTCGCCCCAGGTGGACACCTCGGCCGTTTCATCGTCTGGACCTCCTCCGCCTTCGCCGCCCTCGACAAGATCTACGGCTCCACCACCGAGGCCTCCGCCCTCAAGAAGGACTTCCTTCTTCCACAGAACGTTGTTGCTCAGCCAGACATTGCCAAGCTGATCAACTCCTCTGAGGTTCAGTCCGTCCTCCGCCCAGTCAAGGGTGCCGCCGTCAGCAAGCGCACCGTTGTCCAGAAGAAGAACCCACTCCGCAACAAGCAGGTCCTTCTCCGCCTCAACCCATACGCCTCTGCCTTCGCCAAGGAGGGTCTCGGCCACGCCAAGGCCCCAGAGGGCAAGCCAAAGGCTGCCGAGGAGTCCTTCAAGACCCTGCTCCACGAGAACTAAGCGGTGCATTAGTGGTTCTCTGATGGATTTTCTTTGCTCGTTTTTATAACATTAGCGCGTGGGATGGATCTGTTGTTGGCGCCGGTCAGTGCCATCTGCAAGGCTAGGCTCGTTTGTAGCTACGAAAAATTACAGGCGGTGTCGATCTCACTTGCAACGTTCCATTTCCCGAATATGATTAGACGTGTGTTAATGATATGAATTTGGGAAGAATTGGCTGTCTCATGAAAGCTGAAGTGGTTCGATCGTTGAAGTATTGAATGACACCGTTAAAGGTGCAATGCCGTAGGGGACATGACAATCGTCCGCGGCTGCACTCCCTCTATGGCTCTGGTGACTTACGAACGAGGCATCGTAGACTTCCTTTCTCCAATCCCGCCCGTATCAGTGCTGGGCATGCTCACCCGCTCAAGCACATCACCCAGCCTCCCCTCCCCATCAACCCCCCATCCAACACCCCTACCTAAACAACCTCCTCCCCCCACCCCTCACAGCCGCCCTCTCCCTCCCCTCCAAACTCAACCCCGTAAACCCCACCGTCCCGCCCTCCCGATCCCGCTTATACCGCCTCAACGCCTCCCGCAAATGATCCGGCACCAGCGGCCCCCGATCCCTCTCCGCCACTTTCGCCTCCCCCTCCGCTTCCCGTCCAAACGTCGGATTCGCCTCCTCCGTCGCCAGTTTCTCCGCCGCGGCGACCCATTCTTCTTGAACCTGCAATGCCCGGCCTACGAGTTCGCCCACGAACAGTTTGGTATAGCTGTTTATGGTTGTGACAACGCTGGCGGGCACGGACTGCGACAGCGTCTGGTTGGTCAGCCGCCGCACGACCTCCGTCTTCAGTTTCGCGGCCGCGAACGCCGCGTACAGGTTCTGGTGCGCCGGCGGGACCGTGGTTTGGAACAGGGCGCGGCGCTCTTTGTCGGCGGTGAAGAGCTCGCGGGTCAGTTTGCCGGACTCCATTTGTGCGCCTGCCTCATCCTCTCCCTCTTCTTCTTCCTCGGCTGAGTCCTCGTCTTCGCCGGCTGCGGTGGCTGCGGTGGTGCCTTTCCTGGTGGTGGTGGTGGAGTCGTCGATGACGCTGCCCTCGTTGCGGTTCTTGGGCGGGCGTCCGAGCCGCTTTTCGCCTTTCGCTTTCTTCCCCCGACCGCCCTTCTTCCCACCACCCAGTGTGACCCCCTCCAGCGTCCCCGCCCGCGACCCGGCCACAGACGACGCAATCTCATCGTCGACATCGAGACTCTCGCTCCTGCGCCTCATACTCGGCGCGACGGAGCCGGCGACCGAGGAGGTCGGCGAGTAGAGCGCGTTGGTGTCGTCGCCGCCGGCGGGTGGGAAGGAGGTTTGCCGTAATGGGTGCGTGGAGGAGGCCGTGGAGGGTTTGCGCCGTTTTGGGGGGGGTGCGGTGGGGAGGGTTAGGCTGGGGCGTTTTTTGGGGAGGGAGAGGGTTGTGCTGGGCGGTGAGAAGGAGGGGTGGTGCGGTGGGCTGGCCATGGCTAGGTAGGTGGGTGGTGCTGGTGTGGTGTTGGTGGTGGTGGGTGTAGCCCACGGTTGGGCGCCGTGAGGGTGTGGACTGGAGGCTGAGTGGGTGGGTGTTGTCGTTTCGATATTTGCGCGTGTGGAGGTCTGTGGAGTGTGGTTGTGCAAAGTATGCGCGTTTTGTGTCGTGAGGGTGGTGGGAGGTGAGATAGGGCGGATGGTGCAAGTGACGTTTGTTAGCTGTTGGAAATGAATCTGCGGAGGAGAGCGGAGGAGGTTGCGGCACAGCTTCCAAGTCCGCCGTAGGCATGCATCTACAACAACACAACTCACACGGGACAGTATACAGGTATACATACGGTCACCTGTTAAAAACATTTCTAATCAAACAAATGTCTGCTGAAGCACATAATAATTACACTCCAGCCGCAAGCTCTGTTATGGAATGATCTGCTCCCACCTTATGACGCTTACATAGCAGTTGCCAGTCCACTCCATCCATCCCTTCTTATCAATACCTTCTACCCTTCAATCTGCTATACATCTCCCCTTCATCTCCTTCGCCATGCCCTCCTCATCTTCCGCTCCCCGTCCATCCCCTAACATCCCACACGGCGGCATCTTCAGCCCCTACGCCAGCAGCACCATCGCCGCCCCCGCCACCGCCGTCTACACAGCCCTCCTCGACACCTCCACCTGGCCAAGCTGGAACACCTTCGTGCCCTCCGCGGAGATCACGTCTCATCCATCCTCCTCCTCCCCCTCTAGTACTTTGGACACCCCCACCACCTCTCCAATCCTAGCGAAAGGCACCCACATGACCTTCACAGTCCACCTGACCCCCACCTCCACCACCAGCTCCAAAGAACTCGTCTTCCAGATCGATCCACCACCACCTTCCTCCCCGGGCCTCTCACCTAAAGGGACCGTCACGCGGATCTGCTGGACCCTGGACAACCGCGCCAGTCTGACGCCGACGTGGCTGTTGCGTGCGGACCGAGTCAACGAGATCGAGGATCTAGGCGATGGGACATGTGTCTATCGCACTTGGGAGACTTTTGCGGGACCCGTGGCGTGGATTGTGAAGCGCGCGTATGGGGGGCAGTTGCAGGAGAGGTTTGAGGACTGGGTGAGGGATTTGAAGGGGTTTGTTGAGAGTAATCACGGGAAGGGGTGAAGGTGGGTGATGGGGTTGAAGTTAGAGTTGGTTGCCTGGCGGAAAGGGTAGCTAGGGGAAGATTGGAGATTGATGGGGATTGAAGTTTTTCGTGGGTGAATGAAGGCAAACGAAGGCTTGACTGGATTAATAGGACGGCATTGCTGAGGGTGGCAGATGTGGCCCGGTGGAAACAGGCGGCCGAACCCAGAGTTATCCCAAACCTCTGCATCTCGCTCACATCTCAGCTGACCCTTCTTCTGCGGGTGCTATCAGTTATGCTCAAACGCCCCGTTCGTCCTCCCAGAAACCTTCTCTTCCGTACCATTCTCACAGAGAGCTCCCTGGATTCGGGTCCGTCCAACGAAGTCTCAGACGCCGACTCAGTCAATCCAGACACCAGTCAAGCCCTCCTCGTCCCTCTTGGCCTTCTCAAATCCCTCGCGCTCGCAGTCCTGGACTGGAAGGAGCAGACCCGCCTCCGGGTTCCTGTTCCCCTCGGTATCGCCTCCCCATTTCCTCGCGGCCTTGTCAGCGATAACGTCGACGCCGCGTCTGATCCGGGCCAGAAACCCCGTGGCGCGTCCGGTGTCTGTATCTAAGTCGTCGGCGTCACCGTCAGAAGAAGTACCACCGTCGCCCGATGGAGCAAAAGGCAGACTCATCAACGCAACATGCTCGCCCGAGCCTGCAGAGTCCAGCTCGATGTCAATCCCAAGACCCATATCAACCTTCAACCCCCTGACGTTCCTCTTACGCGCTCCCTCGCCACCACCACCGCACGCGCTCCGACCCCCCTCGATATCGCTTCCCCTCCCCACCCCCTTCTCCTTCCTCTCCGCCCAGTCCCGCTCACGGCAGCCGCGCCCACCCCGCCGCTTCGGCGGGAAAAGAGCGCAATATCCCACACCGGCTGCGCACCACAGGACCGCGAGGGCCAGTAGCACGAGGTCTTGAACACAGAGCCAGGGATGGGTGTGGGCTTGGGCTTGGTATTGCGCTTGGGATTGGGATTGGGATTGCGCTTGGGATTGGGTCGTGGCGGAAGCCGACGCTCGCCGCTGCTGCACTTGCGCCGCCGCAACCTGGAACACCGCGCGCGTGTCGAGGGTCGCCAATCGCAGATACTGCAACATCGCTGATGTGACTGTGGCGACGACGTCGGTGGCGTTGACGTTGACATTGACATCGGCACCGCTCTGAGCGCCGCCCGTGCTGGCGGAATGCGAGGCAGGCGTGGTGTTGCATTTGAAGGGCAGCGAGACCAGCATATCGGCCGTGGAGATGAAGTCCCGGGTGCCGTATCTCTCGACCACGGCGCGCTGGAGGTGTGTGCAGAGCTCTGGGTGGGTGGCTGTGGTATCGTGGTCGGGGTCGGTGATGCTGGAGTCGCCGGTCGTGCTGTTCCACTCGACGATCGACTTGAGTAGAGTGAGGAGGGCGTCGGTGGCTTCGACGGCGGAGTCGGCGGGGCTGGAGGGCGCTGTTGTGGCGGCGGCGGTGAGGGCAGTGCCGGAGATGATGGCGAGGATGAGGTTGGAGAGCTTCATGGTTTTTTCCTACCTTTTGTGTATGAATTTCGTTGAGAGCTGTGAACGAGCTGTGGATCTGGATGCCTTGATGGCTGCACAAGCAGATGTTTCGTTATCAGTTGATCTGTGAAACGCGTCGATGCGAGTGGTGGGTGAGGAAGGTCAGATGTGTGCGAGGTTGAGAGAAGATAGATGAGGCGCGAATGTCCGAGCTGGGTGGGGAGGCTGTAGGTATAGGGAGGCAACGCATATGGCTCACTTGAGATACTTCACCTCAACGGACTTGAAACACGGGCTGGAAGTACTTTACCTCATCGGAAGATTCCGAAGCCGTGGTTGATTCACACCTGATAAAGGCATCCTGACTGCTTGGTGATTTTCCTGTGATGAATATAGTCAAGACGTACCGCGAAGGGGCAAAAAGTGAGGTGGAGCAGGGATCTGACGTTTGTGTGGTGACAATTTGGGTCTCATCTCGGCTACACTACCACTGGTCTTAGAATGTTGGACTAATGCGTACGATGCATCAGGGATGTAATGCTTGCCGTGACATGAACTCACAAGACAGAAGGATGACCTTAGCATCTCGCCTTTTCATGGGTTTAATCATGTCCACCCTATCTCTGACCTTCCGTGTCACCTTGAACATTCCGACTACGATCCCATGTCAGGTCTTCGTTTCGCAGAGGCACAAATCCTCATTTATTAGTCATATCGGCCAAACACGCTCATATGTAGATGAAATTATGTGTCGTTTGAATTCCAACCTGCTGACGAACGTGTCTAGTACCTGACCACCGACGTCGTCACATCTCAAAAATCCCATAATCCATGGGCCAAATCCCGGCGGGGGGCGGCTTGCATCTCGTACATATCTGTACCAGCGAATAGCTCGTGGACATACGATTGCGTTCGTCCCCATTTCAAGACTTGTATTTGACGGGCAGCCGAGTTTCGGGGTCTGGGTGGGAAGATCATGGATGGGCAGCGCTCGTCTCCTTTACCTACTTCGTCGTAGATACCAGGGTTAGTTGCATGCGACAGCGACGATGAAGGAATGACAGGGGTGACAAATCAAATCGCGTGGACATTTCAAGATGCCCTACAGACTCCGTGGGCGGCTTAATTTCTCAGACTGTAACCACCTTGACTGGCTTTTTCCCGATCCAAAAGATTTCATTTCATTCGTTTTACGTGAAGATCTCCATCCTGACAAGTCCAGCCCCCCTGACCCACCACCACCAACGCCCCAAAACACCGCCACCTCTCCTCCTCACCAACCGCCCTTACCCACCGCACTAATCCTCCAAACCCCTCACAACCTTCTTCCTCCTCTCATTCGCCCTCGCAATATCCTTAAAAAACTTACTCTTCGGGCCCTTCTTGAGCTCCTTATTGCGACTCTTATTATACTCAATATACGCCATATCGCGGCCACCCGCGAGTTCCGCGAGCGTGCCCGCCATCCTCCTAACCCCGCTGCCCTTCTTCTTGCCCTTGGCGAACTGGCGGTCGGAAAACAAATCGTCCTTGATCTCCTCGACGCCGCCCTCGGCCTCGCCCTGCAGCAGCACGTCCTGCAGCACCTCCATGCGCTCCTGCTGCGTCGTGTAGGCCAGCCCCGGCATGCGCTCGATGCCGTTGAGGTGCGTGATCACTTTGAAGGCGTAGCCCTGGTCGACGAGGAAGGCTTGGCGCTTGGAGGAGTAGAACATCTCGTTTGTATCTTTGCTGACGAGGGAGTAGAAGAAAGCGTTGAAGCCCTCGTCGTTCCTGCGCTTGGCGCGGAGGATGCGGCCGAGGCGCTGGGCTTCCTGACGCCGCGAGCCGTAGTGCGACGAGATTTGGATCAGGCAGGTGGCTTCCGGCAGGTCGAGCGAGGTGTCGCCGATCTTGGAGAGCAGGATCGTCGAGACTGATTCGTTCTGCTGGAAGTTCTGGAGCACGTTCTCGCGCTCTTTTTGCGGCGTGTCGCCGTAGATGAAGGGTTTGCGGAGCTTGAGGGCGTAGGAGCGCAGCGCGTAGACGTTGTCGCTGAAGACGATGACTTTGTCGCCGCGCCGCTCGTGGAAGTCGATCAGGAATTGACAGGCTTGGAATTTACGAGGGTTCATGGTCGACAGGAGGGATCGCTTGTTCGTGGTGTTGGCCGCCAGATATTCTGTGTAGAACTCGGTGGTCATTGGACACCAGACTTCGGCACATTGTACGCGAGCGATGTGGCCCTCCTCACTTAGCTGCAACCAGTTGGCTTCGTACAGCTTAGGTCCGATGAGGAAGTTGAGATCCTTGATCTTGTCATCCTCACGCAGCAGTGTAGCGGTCAGACCCAGCTTTGAGTGCGTCTTGATTTTGCTGGTCACTCTTCGGAACATCTCAGCGGGGACGACGTGGACTTCATCCAAGACCATGAGACCCCATTCACGTGAGGTGATGAAGTCCATGACTTGCTGACTGTCATGTGCTCGACGAGTGTTCTGCGTTACCATGCTGTAAGTGCAGATAATAATACCGGCTTTCTGGTTCAGACGTTCTTTGTCACCGGAAGTGAATATGGCAATATCATCGGGGTTGATGTTAGACCACTTTAGGAACTCTGCCTTCCATTGCACCACACTCATAGCCGAAGTGCAGAGGACTATTGCAGATTTCTTGACGGTGCATGCCGCTGTGATTCCAACCAGGGTCTTTCCTGCGCCACAGGGCAGGACGATGATGCCGCTCCTAGCACGACCGTTACCGAACATCTTGCTGAGAGCATGCTCTTGGTAATAACGAATCTGCGCAGAAGGTCGCAAGTCGATGTCCAGATTGGCGTTGATCTCATCATTCCGGAAATCGTACTCCTCTGTGAGTGGCAACTCAAGTTTGACATTGCATTGTTCTTGAACCTCTTGGATCTTGCTTCCGTCGATTTGGAACGAGTGTACCTGGTCGACCTCGTCGTCATCGTCCTCTTCCCTGAGATATTCCGTCATGTCCTTCTCAATATCCTTTCCGCCAAACTCATCATCTGACTCCTCATCACCGTCCCGTTCTTGCCTCGCTTTCCTCGCAGCCTCCACCTCAGCTTGATGTACACCCTGTGCATCCTTCGTACCCGGAATCACCAACCCTCCCTTTTGCGGTGCGGCTTCTTGTATGAGTTCATCCGTCTCTTCCACCCTGCATGGTCCAATCACCGGATCTCTCAATAACATCTGCAGCACTGAAGCATCCTGACTTTCGATGTAGTATTTGTTGTGTTTAAGAACCAGCCTGACTTTTCCGAAAGATTGCGTAGATGTGAAGATGAATTCCTTAAGACCCTCCGGTAGCTTTGTTTTCGAGAATGACTCCAACTGCCTGATAATATCTTGCGTTGTCAACCCCACCGACACGGCGGCGAACAAACTGTGGGCGGTAATGGTATATTCATGCACGTTCGCAGTCCTGGACTGCGGCTCCGCGATATTGATAAGGAAATTCTGCGCCTGCTTGAACGCCGGACTGAACGTCTCGAGCACGATACGGCCGCGATCAGGATCGAGCCAGAGCGGACGAAAGGCATGATCAGCCTTGAGTTCGAGTTCGGAGAGGTCACGGTTTGTTTTGAACAGGCGGGTCGCGGCATCATGTTCGAGCGGCTTCTTGTTCGGTTTACGGTACGACGAGGCTTGGAACTTCTTTACTACTTCTATATACGACCTTTTGTCAGTACCTCGCAAGTCAGAGGACTGCGAACGGGCAGGGGCCACTGACTGTCTAGGTCCTGTGCTTCGGGGACAGTGTCATCATAGTCGTCGCCGGAGTCGGAGTACTCGTCGTTACTGCTTCCCATGCTGACGGGCGTGTTGGTGCCGGAGGCGACTCTTTTGGAGGCACGGCCGCCTGAGGCCGGCGCCTTGCGTTTGGGTGCCATCTTTGACAGGTATTCGCTATGCGACGATGATACAAGGGGCAATAGTCGATCCTTGCTCCAGGGACCCAACAGTCTGGAGATGGCGAGAGACTGGGGCAACGAGGAAGAAGTGAGGGTTAGATAGGGAATGCAGCCTTGTGATGTAGTCGGTCATGATTCACAGGGCTGAGTCGCTGACATCCATGCAGCGGCAGCGGCGGCGATCCCGGGGAAGAGTCTTGGCATTGCCGAACAGTGCCATCACCAGATAGCTGGCCCGAGCTTCCCGTCACTTGCATCTAGAAACTATCTACGGTCCAGTCTTCTAGACATCAACTTCACAGACTGTAACTCCGACTTCGGAAAAACATACTCTAGCAATTCTCTTCCACCACTCTCCCGGCACACACCGAGTAACTCCCAAAAAGAACCTAGAGCAGGTCAATCCCATCTCACCTCTCGTCACCTCACAGCCATGAACACAGTAAGTCCGCCTCACCCATCCAGCCGCCATCCACCGCCCGCTAACAAGCCTCCAGGTCAGATCAGTCGGGTACGTCCCCATCCCACCACCACCACCACCACCACCACCATCACCAACCTTCCCTCTCCTCCCCCACTAACACCACGCACAGCTACGGCTGGGGCGTTCTAATAGTCGCGGGCGGCGGCGCCTACTACTTCGCGAAACGCAGCATCAACGCGGACCGCGAGGAGCGCGCGGCACAGGAAGAGCGCCGGCGCCAAGCAATGTACAGACTGCAGGCGAACCCGCCGCCACCGGCACCCAGGAAGCAGGAGGGCCATGCGAATCCAGGCCGAGAGGCGGTCGGGGATGTGAGTCCGGGGGCGGGACATGTGGATGAGGGGAACAGGCCGAAGTATGAGGCTAGTGAGCCGTATCGGGCGAGGAGGGGGGATCGGTTTAGTTGAGGGGGTGCGTGGCGTGGGGAGGGGTTCGAGCTGGCTGGCGGTTGGGGGTAAGAGCTGTGATGGGGGAAGAATTGCAGGTCGTTGAGGACGCTGTCGTGAATGATATGGAGAAGATGATGTGTAAGAGATGGATAAGATACAAATTGTGGTTGCTCCTTAGCGTTACAAAGAGCCCGGGACAACAAAAATGTAAGGATATTATCAGGGTGTCATTTGTAAGAGGCATATCTACGGGTATATTTGTGGGAGCGGCACTGCCTACTCCCTGACGGTCAAGGTTATCGACAAAAAGAAAATGCAACACAAAAGATCTCAACTCCAAGCCAGGCTCTCGCGGCCAGCCCGATGCCAATGCCCCTACTCTGCCATGCAGGTTCGCGCCGCCAGTCAATGCTCACTCCACCAAACGCCAGGCCAAATATCACGGATGTCAGGTGCGAATACGTTCGTTCGTTTCAGATCGTCCAACTTCAGCGTCTCATGCCGGCGTAGTCCTCCAACGGGGAGCAGCGCAGGCAGTCGCGGAAACTCAATGGTCGCCTGCATCATACAGAGTCAGCATAGGCACGGCGTTCTGCGGATTGTCGGGTGGTAAGGTAGAACTCACATCTTCGCATAGGTTCCATCCTTGCCAGTCCGCCGGCTCATCTCCGCCGCGCCGGCGAATGGCGCAGTGAACGCGGCGCAGCAGTAGCCCATGACGGCCAGACCCTTCAGCTTGTCTCTGGTGCTGACTTGGCCGCTGCGGGCGGAGTAGGAGTAGTGGCGCAGAGTCTGGACGAGGAGGTTTGGAGTCGGGTGTGGCATGCTTGTGGTGGGGTTTGTAGAGGAAAGCGTTGTTTATGAACGGTTCGCCAGCGGTATAGTCTATGCTGGCCGGATTGTGGAGATCGATGGAATAGCGGTGGATTTCTCTTCTACGCGGGTGGTCGTGTGTATAGGGTGGGCGGTATATAGATGACTGTAGGTGGTGCCAAGAGTGGGGTCGGTGTTCGGGGTGGTGGTGGTACCTTAGGGAGGTCTGGCGCCGGTATTTGATAAGGTATGCTCGTGTGATCAATATCTCGTCCCAGTGTTTCCTCAAAGAATAAGGTAGTTCGGCAATTCCGCAGGATCAAGCAGCACTTTAAGTAATGCTACGTTTAGGACCCAACACAGAAATGATTCGATGCTGTTAATTTGCGGCCCAACGCAACGCAGGGTGGGCCGTCACACCATATTATATCGCGGACAGTCGCGATGGCGCAATACCACCCGACCTCTTTCACCCGCGGCCTGCTGCCCTGCCTCATACGGTTGTTACCTGATTTAGCCCGTCGAACGCGCGCTGGCAGGTGGGGCTTGGGCGCTGGCCTCTCCACACAACAGGGCCAAGTCATGCCACCTCATGCCACTTGCAGCGACTCGGGCGGGTGCGGAGGTGTCCGCGCTTGGCGAGCTTCGGCGGTACAAGGTGGCAGTTAACACCAGCAACGAGCGCGCTCCGAACTTCGCTGGTGTAACATTATGCCGAGAGGAGCTAAGGGGGAGCAGATCAATCCAGACCGCGAGCTGTGAGAGGCTTAACTTCACCACCGCAGGTAAGGTAGCTTGAACATCAGTCTATGTCGGTTGCCAAGAGGGGGCAGGAACGACCTCACAAGTCGTACGAGCTCCGCATTTGATCTGCTGGGTTGGTCGTTGATCATCTTATCAGATGCATCATTGCTTATCAGATGCGATCATATTTTATCAATCAGTACGCCAACGAACCCCACCACGCGTCAAGGTGCCCCGTAACGCGTAAGTTACGTCTCGTTGTCGCGAATAAGGTATTGATATACTAGCGGTCTATCCTTTCCACCGGATGAACTTGTTCTCCTGAGCCCGTCGTTCAACAGAATGTATCTATGTTGTCCCGACGTGGCTTTACACCGCTTTTTCAATTTCCACGGCCGTTGTCGGACGCGATTGCGAATGGCTTTCTTGGGTGGTTGACAATGCTCGACACCTGGCGTTTGTGATGTCGACACTCTGAACCGTGCCACCGTCGCAGAGGGTCTTAACAGAAACAGACGTCGTTGCTGCCTCAACTCATCGCCTTCACCTGGTCGAGAAGACGATTTAAGCCCAAACAGACAAGGTCGAAGCCTTCAAGACAAATGCCACCTTCGTCAATTGAAGATGCTGCAAAACAATATGCTAAGATGGCCGCGAGGAAAAGTGATTGGCATCAATGGTCGGGTCACATCTTTTCGTAATGGCTTTCTCAATTCTATGTGATATGGGGAGTATGTTACTCTCATCGACATATCGACCTACCAATTACTACTCAGTATATAACTGCTTCTACTGTATCTGATACGACAATGCTCTCGGGCCTTGTCTCCCCCTTTTCAAGAAAGAATCGCTAGTGAAAATTTCAGAGCACAGATGCACTCGATTCAGATCAATCAAATCCCTCATACACGGTTGAACCACACTACGAGTTCCTCCCCTACATCAACCCCACCTCGCACCCCTCCCACCAAACCCCCCTCCCCCTCCCCGACCCCCACGCCCATACCCTCCTCCTCCACCACCCCTCCCACCACCGCCCCGGCCCCCTCTACCACCACCCCCACGATCCCAGCCCCTCCCTGCACCCTGACCCCCATAGCCTCCCCTATTCCCACCCGGACTCCCCCCATACCCTTGCGCTCCACCGCCCATGTGCTGGAACGGCGGTGGCGGCGGAACAGCACCCAGGCCTGGAATCGGCGGCGGCGGGATCGGAAGACCCGGTGGCGGGGGCGGGGGCGGCCAGTCGCCGACCCAGGTGGGAGGGCGGACTGCGAAGGCGGGGGGTGGGGGGAACGGCTGCTGCTGCTGCTGCTGCTGCTGCTGCTGGGCTCCGGAATAGGGACGTTGTGGGGGTTGCGGTTGGTACTCGGCATGCGCCAATGGCGGTGGCGGTGGCGGTGGAAGTGCTGGAAGTGATTGCGTTGGTGTTGGTAAAGGTAGCGGTAGTGGTGGTGGAGGAGCATCAGCTCTCCGCCGTTTCAGCGGCGGCAAAGGATTCGCTTTCCGCTTCTTCATCTCCGCGCAGTACTGCGCGCTCCAGCCGTAGTAGTTCTCCTTGACCTCGCGTTTCCCCGTCGCGGGGTTGAGGTGGGTTTCTAGACCCAGGCCGTTGAGCTTCACGGGCGCGGATAGGGATGTGCTAGATGCGGCTGCGGCTCCGGAGAATAGCGTGTTGCTCTCGGCGATGAACTCGTCGACGATGTTCTGCAGATCCGGATCGATGCCTGTCGGATCCAAAGGGAGGGGTTTCATCGCCGCGGTAGGGATGGGGGTGCGGCTTTGGATCAGCGGGATCATGCACGCGGCTGGGAGGCGGTGCCAGACATCGCCCGGGTCGCCATGGAGCGCGGGTAACCGTACACGACCCGAGACTTTGGTGTTGGTGAGCAGGAGCTTGTGCAGATCGGGGTGCGTGCGTTTGACCCAGTCGAGCCATTCTGCGTACGCGGTACGGGCCGGGGCGCGGATTTTGATCATGGTCGGCCGCGAGAAGAGCGGTTCCCAGCTTTGGAGGAGGGAGCGGAGGGAGCGGTGGGTGTGGAGGCCGTGGGTGCCGTGGGTCGGGGCGGTGAGCTTGAGGAGCGAGATTATGGTCGGGGTGAGCTCGTCTAGGGCTGGGGTTAGGAAGGGTTGGCCGCGACTTGCGATGAAGACGGCGTTGAGGAGGTGAAGAAGATGAAGCTTGGCTTCTGTCGCGTCACGGTCATCCTCCTCTTGGCTCGATGCTCTCCTGGCTAAGCGTGGGTCCGCAGAGCTTGATTTGAGCGCTTTTTGCGTTCTTTGCGCATCTTCCAGGATCGTGAGAGTCTTCACCAGATAAGTGCCGAAAGCGCCTGTTCTGGCGCGGGATGGGAGGATCCTGGAGCGTATCCATGCCACACACTTTACGAATTGTGAGCTGTTAAGCAATTTGCCTGGTCAATCATAAGCCGTCTGCCTTGATAGAGAGCTTCCATCCGCGGGTGTCACCATTTCTCAAGGTCTCATTAAGCCAGCTGTGGAAGCGTTCAATATCGTCGCGCGAGAGCTGTGGCGCGCCAGCATCTTGGCGCAAGAGTGCGCCCTGTAAGACAGCCCTTGCTAGGGATATCTTTCCAGATACCTCTTTTCCCTCCATGATTGTCCAAAGTCCGATCCTCAATTGTCGAGGCTCACAGTCGTATGCGCGACGGACGAGGTGAAGTTGCAGCTTGACTCGGACGTCCGGGATATTGCAGATCCCTTGGGACAATGGGAGAGTAAGCGACAATAAACGAGACAGACCCTGAGGGTTTCCAAAGCCGACCCGTTGTGGCACCCCGGCCCGAGCCAAACTCTATTTGGCAGACAATGGGCTGCGTCATTCGCCAAGCTCCCAGGTCCAGCTACGGTCTCCTACAACAGTCAACTTCCAGGTTGTTTCGTACTGTCTTTCCTTAAGATCCCTCTATTCTCTCTGCTCATTCTACTACTCACGCAGGACTCCAGATATCCGGCCCCTCGATCCGTCTCCCGACCCTACATTCCAGCATTTGCGCGTCGTCTGGAGGGCATGATACTGTTTCAAATCCGCAAGACTGTCACGAGCTTCCATTCCATGAAGATGACCCAAGCCTAATTACGAGTTACTTCCTCTGTTACCGCCTGGGGTGTCACAACCATACAATACTTTCCAGTATTCCCGAATTCACTGGACCCACATCGCATGAGAGATCTGCAAAGCGTGCATCTACCATCTCTTAGTAAGATCTCGTGCGGGCTCTGATCAGTCGCAAAGAGGAGAGCTTCTGAGCACCCACATACACAATGGGTGCGGTGCATAGCGACTTGAAGTCGAACATTGTCCAGGCAAGCGGGACAACTATACCCCAAGACGACACCGAGTTCTGGCAGACTGTACGCTCTACCACTACCACTCACGCTCTACTCATGCTGACTCTGCAAATTAGTTCTGGCAGAGGCCGGAGACTGTAGAACATGTATTCGAGACCTTCTCCGCCTCCGATATCCGACGAATGCGCGATGACCCCCAAGGCTTCCAAAACCTCGAAACCCTCGTCTTCCTCACCGCGGAGCGCATCCTCCTCTTCCGCTGCAACTTCGAACCGGGTTCAGTCACACAGGCGCCTATGATCGAGGAACATATGATAAAAGAAGTCATGAACTGCATCAGAATATTGTCAAGAGTGCTGCCCTATATCTATGAGTCAGAGGACAAGAGGGAATGGGAGGAAGGCTTCTTCTGGCGGGAAAAGGACTTCAATAAGAAGTTCGAGCTATCGAAATCGAGGACAAAGAATATACTGGACCGGATGGCCGAGTTCGTGTCGGACGAACGCCATAGCCCTGCTACCAGTGCACGTCACGACAACGGAAGGCAGGCATTCGTACCAACGCAGCACTGTCTCGGCGTCCAGCTCGTGAACGCCCTTGTAGATCTTCTGTTCCATGACGATCTCACAATCCCAGCAGAGACATTCGGTGGTGACCCGCATCCAATCGTATCGTACCAGATATGGCAGAGTGGCATCGCTCGCAAGGCCGTCATCAGCAGTAGAGAATGCGAGAGTAGGCGGACAGAGATCCTACAATTACTTTTGACTATGCAGAGTAAGAGCATATATATGACAAGAGGTAAGTAGCAGGGAAACATTGACACTAGTAAGTGGCTAACAATTGGCAGACGAATTATTACAATACCCTGTCGAGGCTCTAGAGTGCGTGGCATACCATGGCGATAACATGAGGGTTTTGACCCTACTGGTATCATTATTGAACACCGTAAGCAGTTCACAATGAAAGACTGACGGAAATCGTTACTCACTGGGTGCAGGTCTTGAAATACCATCCAAACACTTGGATCCCTCTCGACCCACGTAACAGCGACGCTTCAAAAGAGAACCACATTCGGACATGCTTGCATTTTCTGCTTGTCAACCTCCTGCACCGAGTGCCTTGTAGAGACGATGTCGATGTACCTCAGACGAACCATTTCAGGAAGAACTTCCGCAAGTTGCACGACGCGCGAGACTTTCAGCACCTGACAGATGGCATATTGAAAATTCTCCGGCAGCCTGTGAGGCTTCATGATTCCGCTTATTCTCGAGCAGATGCTGACTTGAAAACAGTCTGAAGTAGCTCTGAATGTTCTAGCGAAGAGCCAGAGACCCGTCACCTGGGCTCACGAGATGCTTTTGCTGCTGTGGGAGGCCTTAGCAGACAACAAGCGGTATCGAGCCTACGTGATTGACACCAACAGAGCGCTCGACATCATGATCATGCTCATCTACTACGCCATTGAAGCCAAAACCGAGGGTGTTCTTCGAGTTAGCGTGTTCTGCTTGATGTCTCTAAGTCAAGAGCCCGGCTTTGCTGCCTCTCTCAACCGGCCTTTCGAAAGCCATGATGCCCTTCCTGCTATCATACAGATCAAGAACTTCCACGGAAGTTACGCTGACTATTTGATCATGGTAAGTCTTCACCAACAAGGTAGATATATATATAGTTTACTGATGCGTTGTCGCAGTCGCTGCTATCACTGGTGGGAGATAGTCCTACGGAGTTGAGTGTGGTGGCGCCTTCACTCTTGGCCGTCATAGGCAACATCTCACCACATGTCGTCAATTTAGGAAGGGCGACGAGTGTGAAGCTCGTGCACACGTTCGCCTGGATGTCTACCCCGGCTTTCGTTCTCGGAAGTGAACAGAACGCAGTCCTACTCGGAACCCTGATGCGAAGTATCAACAGTCTAATTGAGTTCCACGCCAAGGGCCATGGTGAGTGAGCCGCGACATTGCTCGCACTTTCAGAAGTTGATCTTTGGCTGACGAATGGACAGAGAACGAGAACATCATATACGCGGTCTGGCGCAGCCAAGAGCGTTTCGTCGCCCTCGATGACTTCTGCAACGCAAGCGAAGAAGAATTTGAAGAGCGCCAACGCCGGCAGCGCAAATTCGGCAGCAGCGAAGACGGCAGCAACGACATCCCTGGCATGACAAGAGGCATGGGCAAAATGCAAGTCTCCCGTGACGACGGAGACGCGGACACCATCTCCTCAGACACCCCAGCATCACCGCCCGAACAGCCCATCTCAGAAAAAGCCCAGGGCAAACGACCGCAGCAACACGCGGAAGAGAATATCCCCGCAGAATTTTCGTTCCCCGACACCTCAGCCTCCTGGCTCCCTAATCTCCCGCGCCACACCACCCTCATGCTAATCGACCAACTAAACACGCACATCGCCACCCTCGACCTGCCTCCGCCCACCACCACCAACCCCTCCCCCCGCGGCCCCACCCTCGCCCAAGTCCTCTCCCCCATCCGCACCGCCGGCACAACCAACATCCCGGCCTCAGAGCCCGTGCTAGCGGTCTTCACGTGGCAGCCCGAGATCATCGCGCTCTACGCCTCGTTCTACTGGGGCATTGTGGTGAGCAAGGACATCGCGCGGGCGAGCGAGAGCGGCAATGGCGTTTGGGCTGGCACGGAGATTAGGCTGTTTACGGTCCGCCAGGGGAGTGTGCAGCAGCCGAGTTTGTGGAGTCCGAAGGGGGCGGTGGATTTGGTGGGCGAGAATTTGGTGAGTGTGGTTAGGAGTGCGGCGGGGAGGATGGTTGGATAGGGGGGTGGATTGGGTTATGGGGAAGGGTGATGAGTAGAAGGGGAGGAAGGGTCTGGGGGAGATGGAATGGATGAGGTCTGGGAGTGCCGGAAGTCTTTGAGGGCTGATGTCGTACTCGTTTGCGATATACCCCTAGTATAGCGTGGAGCGCTGGCGTTTTGTTTCAGCGACTTGTTATGTTGGGCTGCGTTAAGCGGACGGGAAAAGGGGTTATTAGAACTTCTAAACATGTCAATTTCAAAAATATCTCCAGATTGGATTGTATCTTACTGTAAATCATTTTGCGGCACTCTGTCTATGTATATGGAGTGTCTCCTAACCCATCATCATGCGTGGCATCTGCCGGTTTCGGGACTTTCACATGCTTCTCGAATGTAGTACTCAGTCTGCAACAGACACGGCACATGCGCCAGTGGCTAAAGTCACGATCTCCTGTCATTGAATGTCTTTGTCAATCTCATACAAAGCGTTCACTCCTCTACGCAGATCACCAGCGTTTCAAAAGCGCCTGACAAAGTCCTGAGACAAAGTGAACATGAAAGACATTGTCACACCACAGAACAAAGGAACAACACACGCCAGCACGAGCCTTTCTTCCACGTCCTCTTAATAATAACTCTCCATACCCCTCCGTCACCCACTATCACACCTCCACCCAAACCACACACACACCAAAAATCTCGCAGGCCGAGACCACCAACCAAAGAAATGCCCCCCCCAACAACACCCACCCGCATCCCCACCAAACCACTCTACCCCCTCTCCGCCCTCCCCATCCTCCACTACACCCTCCAACTCCTCCTAACCACCACCCTCTTCCTGCTCATCTCTTTACTCATCAAACACATGTACAGCGGCGGGTCGGCCGCCTTCTTCAGCTTCCTCGCCTTCCTCGGCTGGGCGGGCATAATCTCTCTCTGCGTCGGCGTGGTGGGGAGTTTTGCGTTTTGCGGATGGTGCTGGGTAAAGGGGGTTAGGGATGATTTTGGGGGGCCGCCGTGGGGTGGGGTTGTTAGGCCAGGTAGGCTTTCTGACGCGGCGGTGGTAGACGGGGTTCGGAGACTAAGCGTAGTGCAGGGAGATGAGAGTGGGGTGGTCAAGGGGATGCATGTGCGGGAGCTGCATGTGAGAGAGCTGGCCACGGCGTATCTTCCCGGAAGGGGTAGGAGGAATGGGATAGTTGGACCGCTGGAGGCGCATGGTGGCGATATGGTCTGAACCAGGCATGGCCTCGTACTGTGATAACAGCGCTTGAGCTCCGGAAGATCATTCGACACGGCGATATAGTTCTAGGGGTTTGGAACCAGTAGATGAGGTCGAGTAATGGAAAATCGTCCCAGGTATGTCTTTTAGAATTTCATTGCTTTTTTTCTTAGCTGATTTTGGTGCTAGTATTAAGAGTCCCTTCGTTTGCTTCCATTTGCAGTAGCGGCGGAGTCCGAGGCAATCTCATGCACCTTCATATCCATGCCAACCCAGAACCTCTTCCCTCTCCAAGTGACCGTGACACCACCATAGACTGCCCACGCCCATACAGGCCACGCTAGCGCCTCTCTGCCCACCCAAGCCGCGAGCCACTCCTTGAACGGTCGCCTTCTACCATTCTTAGGCGCACGTGCAAAGTCCGGTGTGTCGTCGTCTACATCCAACGATGCCCCTGAATGCAGCTTCTTGTACAGCGTCCAGTCAATCAGCGCCCAGATGCCAACACTCAGTAACCAGAAGACCCAAAACGCGGTCCAAGTCTGCGGGACACCGAAGTTGCGGTGGAAGTAGGGAAGCGTGGTGACAGCGAAAGCGCCGTATAGCGAGCAGAGAAAGCACTCCGTCCCGGGCTCGACCAACGTCGCCAGCGTGACCGTAAACTTCCTGACTCTCAACCACCGTATCCTCCTCGCAACATACTCCCTCACGCTCATCCCCGCCATCGGCTGAATCGCCAGATCCCCAAACACCATAGCGTGCTTGCCCCATTTCTCGCCCTCCAACTCTTCTGGCACGGGCTTCTTCCACAACATATCGCCGATCAGATGATCCTCACAGATGTTCTCGGAGAAGTAGTCGATGCCCTGCCCTGCGGTCAGAGCGTCGAGATGCGATTTCCGGAACATGGTTGATTTGCCGACGATGCATGGAGCGATGAGGACGGTGTTGATGGCGGTGTAGAATTTGGCGTGGGCAGAAGACATGAAGAGCTCCTCCAGCCTGCCGCCGCCGTCACGGAGGAGTGTGGATGCGCCTGGGTTGTTGGCTCGGACCTCGGCGCTGGCGGTGCTGGTCGTGACGACTTGGTAGTCGCTCCCTGACGCGCCGGTTCCGAGCAGGCTCTGTGAGTCTTCAGAACTCGCAGTGCCCTTCGTGTCGACCACCAGTGGCAGCAAATGCACGAACTTGTTCTTCCTGCCCTCGTCCCTATATCCCTCAAGCGTCTCCACCATCCTGGCGCAGGCGCCTTTCTGGACCCAAACGTTGCAGTCGATAATCCAGACAATATTCCCACTCGCTTCTCTGTAAGCGCGGCTCATATTCCTAATCTTCGGATTCGGGCCCATCCCCTCTGCTTTCTGACCCTGCAGTTCGGGATCCTCGTCTTCGACCAGAATCGCGGCATCGTAACCTGGGAAATCCTGGAGCAGCTTTTCGAGCACCGGAAGCGCCGGATCACGGCGGTCGGACACGCAGAAGCGGATTCGAAGCTTCTCTTTTGGGTAGGTTTGGAAGAAGGTCGCGGCGAGGCATTGGTAGAGGGAAGGCTCGAGGCCTTTGACGGGGCGGATAATGGTGACGGGGGGTGCTTTTGAGAGGGGAAGGGAAGAGAGGGCTGGTGGTTGGGAGTAGTAACGCCATCTACAATCGGGTCAATTTTGGTTCAAGTGCTGCGAAAAAGCAGGTGTGATATAGAACATACAGCTGGAGGAAGCCTATGCAGCAGACGAGCACTACTGCAACATACCAGATCAGGCAGATGGTAGCTGCGACCAGCTTAAACACCGATACATCCCGAACAGCATCAGTGCGAGACAATAAAGTCTCTGCATCAAACGCTGCAGCTGTCATGCGCCTTGACTACAACGAATGTGAAGTTGCTGGCTTGCAGGGTGTCAGACGCGAATTGGAAAGTTCAAGGGTGAACCGAAAACGCGAAGTCAGATGACGCAACGCGGTGGCGTTACATGTATCGGCTCGACATATCTTCTTACTACATGTACCTTATAGACAGTACGGTATCACACTACACACATATAATCTTGTACAGGAGCCTTCTCGTGTCCTTGGACGGGGTCTTGATCAGAGGAGACCCTCGTCTACCTTCCATTAACGTAACACGAAGCTGCCAATATCCACACCCGCAAAACGCCGACATTACACAACCCTCAATGAACACCATTCAGGCCATTAGTGACTTCAGTAACCGTTTCAGTAACCGTATCAGCAACCTTCTTCGCAGTCGAGGTCAACGATTCATACGCCTTCTCCCAGAAAGGCCCACTCTCTTCGCCAATCCACCTTTGACTCTCATTCGCCCACTCTGGCGGTTGCCGGAAATACAGCTTGTCCAGACTCAGCTCCACCGCCTGTCCGGTCATTTTGTCGTCGGCTAGGAAGGTGTCGAATGCCTTGATCACAGTGCTCATGGGCGTGATGTGCTCCTTTGGCCAGAGGCTGAGCATGTGTGGTGGGCAGAGAGCGGTGGGTACGAAAGCAGGGCAGATGCAATTGATGGTAATGCCCTCCTTCAGGAAGGTAGGTCCGGCGGATCTGACCAAGCCGATGATACCGGCCTTCGCAGCGCCATATTGTGGATTGGTATCAATACCACTATAACAATTAGCACAGCCAGCGCAGGTGGAGACGAAGCCCGGCGAAGGATGACCAGAACTTACTATAACCCAGCAGCAGAAGATGTAATTGCGATCTTCCCACCTTTCTTCTCGTTCTTCCTTGCATAGTGCTTGAACAGCCAAACACCCTGTAGCACAGCGTCAAGATCAACTTCCATCGTTTTCAAATTCATGGGCAAGGGAACCCCATCCTCATCCAACGGCTCGTCAGTCTGGTACAAGCTCTGCTTATCCGCGATTCCTGCATTCGCCGCCAGGAAATCGAGTCGGTTGCCTCCCCACCTGAAGACCTCGGCGAACAACGTTGCTTGCTGCTTGTATACGGAGACGTCGGTCTGCTTGAAGAACGCGTCTTCGCCCAGTTCTTTGCTTATGCGTTCGCCTTCTGTAGCGTTCATGTCCGCCATTCCGACTTTCCAGCCTTTCGAGATGAGGTGTTTGGTCAGCTCGAGGCCCATGCCCGAGGCAGCGCCAGTTACTATGGCCACTGGTTTTGACATCTTGATCTTGGCGTAGGTGAGCGCGATCCCGTAAGTAAGACTCAATCTCTATTTCCGATCCACTTCAGAGTGGCACTGTATTCAAGTTTCAGCGCGATATCTATCACAAATCTCTCGCACCTATATGTAGGATTGTCCCCCACTATATCCGCAGCTCTGGGGATACCGACCCCACAATCGGCTTCCGCGTTTTGGAGAAGTCCCGCGGGGAAGGGGTCCACGACTCAGGAACAAGGAACCATTCCGCTGCCCTATGCGGGACACAATATTGATTGGCAATAGAGCCCCGCCGAAGTTAAGGTACGCGGATGTGGATATATCAGCTTAGTTGTGACCTGCCTCCTTGCCATCCTATTCCCATTTTATTCCCACGAACGCGTTCAACAATGGCGGACTTATATGCTCCCGGCATTCCTGCCCGAGTGACCGACTACGCAAACAGCGTGAAGAAGAAGTTCGAAGACAACGCAACCAAATCCCATGTACGGGAGCGGAAAGAAGCCCCGGGAGACCTGCCTGTACTCCCATCTGGAGTTAGCAGAGCAAACTTCAACTCAGCTATTGTCGAGCTTAGAAAGATCGTAGATGGCCATGTTCAGCTAGTCGACCAGCCTTTAGACGACGGATGGTACCTCCATCGTCCTGTAACGCACGATGCTTTCCCACTGGATGGAGAGGACTACTTCGTCAACAGTGCGGTATGCGCGCCGGGGAGCACTGAACAGGTGCAAGCCGTGGTCCAATGGGCGAACAAGTGGTTGATCCCTATTTACCCGATCAGTATGGGCCGCAACCTAGGCTACGGTGGCGCAGCAGCAAGGGTGAAAGGCTCCGTCTTGCTTGACTTGGGAAAAAGGATGGACAAGGTCATCGAACTGAACGAGAAGAGCGCTTTCTGTCTCGTCGAGCCTGGCGTGTCTTACTATATGCTTTTCGACGAGATTAGAAAATCTGGGAAGGATCTCTGGATCGATGTCCCGGATCTTGGTGGTGGAAGTGTCATGGGAAATGCTTTGGATCGCGGTGTCGGCTACACGCCTTACGGAGATCACTTCGGCATGCACTGCGGTATGGAGGTCGTCCTTCCTAACGGCGAGGTGATGCGGACGGGAATGGGAGCACTTCCTGACTCCAATACTGCTCATGGTAGCGCAAACACTTGGCAGTTGTTCCAGTATGGCTTCGGGCCATACCCAGATGGTATCTTTACGCAGTCGAATTACGGAATCGTGACCAAGATGGGCTGTGAGTGACCCAGCCTTGCCATTCTCCATCCTGCCAGAACGCTTGCTAACCACCGCACAGTCTGGCTAATGCCTAACCCTGGCGGCCACCAAACTTTCCAAATCACCTTCCCTCGCGAAGATGACCTCCACGACATCGTTGAAATAATGCGTCCACTAAAGATCAACAACATCATCGCCAACGTCCCGCATCTACGGCACATCATGCAAGAAGCCAGCGTCTACGGCACGCGGGCCGACTTCTGGGACGGCGATGGCCCCATCCCGCACGACCGGATCGACGACGTGATAGTGCCAAAGATCTGGATGGGCAGTTTCCGCTGGATCCTCTACCTGTGCGTCTACGGCCCTGAGACGATCCGCACGGCGCATATCCAAGTGATCAAAGACGCGTTCTACAAGATTCCCGGGGCTAAACTCATGTTCCCCGAGGACACGCCCGAGGAGAGCTATCTGCGGTCGCGCGTCAAGATCTACAGCGGCACGCCGGACCTGCGCGAGCTGGACTGGGTCATGTGGTTGCCGAATGGGAGTCACACCGCTTTCAGCCCCATCAGCCCGCTCACGGGCGAGGACGCGGTCAAGCAGTATCAGATGACGAAGCGCATACATGCGAAATGGGGCTTTGATTACTTCCCGACGTTTTGTCCGGGGTGGAGGGAGATGCATCATATTGTGATGATCATCTACGACCGCGGCGACGAGGATTCGAAGAGGCGAGCGATGGGCATGATGAGGGAGTTGGTGGATGAGGGGGCGAAGCTGGGTATGGGTGAGTATAGGACGCATTTGGCTCTGCAGGATCGGGTTATGGGCACTTATAGTTGGAATGATAATGCGCTGCTGAAGTTCAATGATCAGATCAAAGATGCCCTCGATCCGAAGGGTATCTTGGCTCCAGGCAAGAGTGGGGTTTGGGGATCGCAATGGAAAGACGAGAAGAGAGTCGGGGCAACTCCAGATGCGAAGGTCTCCCAGGTGCAGGGTGAGAAGCAGGACAAGGTTGGTCCGAGGCTATAGACATGGGCTAGATAGAGAATCATAAATTATATGGTGATTTTTCAGCTCTTATTTCTTGCAGAAAAAAGGTCGAGGTAGAGGCAGTCGTCGAAGAATTTTCAATGTCGTCTCAAAGTTTTCTTTTTCGATTCGTACATGTACGTGGTAGAAGTCGTCGAGTGGTGATCGTAGGTACTTGGTGTTGTTGTTTAATACAGCTCGGGAACGCGACGCGCTCTCCGGTGGCGAAGTTTCACCGCCGCCTACGATGTACCTTGCTCCTAACTTAGCCATCACCACCAGCATCCATGGATTAATAATTTAAACTCACCCACCTGCGTCTTGCTGATTTTAGCATTTTTGGTCTGGTTGGAAATGTTTTGTTGCTACTAGTTGCTCCTGCCATGGCCGAGCATACCACCCTCAATCGTCACGAGTCATGACCACTATAACACCACATGGAGTCGCTACGAGTAGCTCAGGCCGACTTGCTACATGTATACATTCGGATGGGTCTGTGTCCCTGCAGATTACCCGGCCGATTCAACATTATTCCAAATGGCGAATGAACCCATCTCCGACGCGCAAGTTCTGGAGCCATACTGCCTACTGCGGTCCTCGTGGCCAAAAGGTAGAGCTAGACTGCTGCACGAACATCGATCAATCTGAGGAGGTTGCCCAGGAGTTTCTCAAAGAGCGTGTACTCGGATTCGACCTGGAATGGGTACCCAACAACCGCCGCCAGAAGAGCACATACAACAGCATCAAGAGCAACATCAGCGTCATCCAACTGGCCAGCGAAAGCCGCATCGCCCTCTTCCAAATCGCCATGCACCGCGGCTCTACCGTCGATCAGCTGCTAGCACCATCACTGCGCCAGATCCTCGAGTCACCCTCGATCCTCAAGTGCGGCGTCAACATCGTGCAAGCAGACGGAAAGCGGCTCGCAGCATACATGGGCCTCCAACCCCGTGGTCTCCTCGAACTGAGCGACTTGTACAGACTCGTGACGCCGAAGGAGCAGAGCCACGCGAAGCCCAGTCGCCGAGGCTTGGTGGCTTTGGCGACGCATGTGCAGGATCATCTTGGGTTGCCGTTGTTCAAGGGCAAGGCTGTGAGGTGCGGAAACTGGGATCGGGAGCTCGATTGGAAGCAGCAGCAGTATGCGGCTGATGATGCGTACGCAGGGGTTATGCTGTATCACAAGATGGAGCTTGACCGGAGCCGAATGGAGGGGGCTGCGCCTCATCCGGTCGTTGCTTGGATTAGTCAGATGGGGGATGGGAATGTGGAGGTCACGTTTCATGGTGTCGAAGACACGTTGAAGCAGGACAAGGCCGAGGTCATGAGTGCGCCAGCAAATCATAAAGACGTCGTGATTGTGGCACCAGCACCAAGTATGGAGAAGCCTAAGCCTGCGAGGAAAGGATTCAGGATGCCTCCAGGTCTGGAGCTCAGCGAGACAATCATGCGTAGTGCAGCGACACCACACTCTCTGGTCAAGGACGAAAATAGTCCTGTTTTCTCCTCAAGATCCTCAAGCCCTGCGTTCGAGGATGAACCGATTTATCCGGGTCTGCAGACCGTGAGCTATCCGACCTTGCCTACAACAAGCTTCTCCTCAGATAAAAGCCACACTAGCAACGGGCTCTCAACCGCACTACAAGAACTCGATCCAAATATCTGCACTCCAAATGCAACTCGAAGCAGTCGGGAACCACTACAAGGTACGACAAAACGGCTATTTTCAGCTCTACGTGCGCTTCGAATCCGGGTACGGCTTGCAGGCAGCCCGTTGGCTGCGGATCAGATCCTGGAAGATCTCGCCTGGTGTTATCCCCGCAACGACTACGACCTCTCGCTGGTTCCTGGTGGCAAAGATCTGGCTTCTGCTGTCGCTAAACACAGCGTTGACTTGCTGGCCTTTATCCAGAAGCATGCGCCGAACGACTGATGGTCCGCTCTGGTAGAGCATTCGCTCATGCCAATGCTAGATTCTTACGAAACTCATACGAATGCCCGGAGAAACTCTCCAAGCATCATAATCGCCATCGCCTGTCCATACGGCATACTGGTCCTCGGAATATCTTTATAATGCCGCAGATTCCATCCCATTCCGGTCCCAAAGCTCGTATCCAGCAATTCCCCGTCATCATTAATTCTCGACAACACAGCATGCACGGCCTTAATCGCCACCCCTTCGTACTCAGCGCCAATGTACCGCTTCCTCGCCGCCTTCAGCATCCCATACGCGAACCCCGCCGTCGCGGACGCTTCCACATAACCGCCCTCCGTCTCCGAGACATCTAGCAGCGTCCGCCACATTCCTTCCTCCGTCTGCAAGTTCTTCAACGCCCGACACTGCGCCTCGAGCGTATCAACCAAATGGATCCGCAATGCATCATTCGGCGCCAAATCCAGCAATTCAATAAACTCCGGTATCACAATCGTGACCCACGAGTTCCCCCTCGCCCACCTGGCTCGCGCAAAATTATGACCCACGCCGCCCTGCGCCTTCTTATCGAACTTCCAGCCATGGTAGAACAGCCCGGTCAGAGGGTCAAACAGATACTTGATGTGCAGCAGAAACTGCCGTTTGGCCTCCTCAACGTACGTGGTGCGGCCAAGCAGTTTCCCGATCTTGGCCAAGGGAAGCACAGTCATCATCAGCGTGTCATCCCACAGCTCGTCTGTGTTGGCAGACGCGTAGGTCAGGTGCTGGAACCCGCCATAGGGCGTCCGCGGTAGCTCGTACATCGCCCATTCCGCCCACGCCTCCAGCCACGGCAGGTAGTGCGGCTCACCGGTCTCTTCGTACAGGTACGCGAGCGTCAGGAAGACGGCCATGGTGTTGATATTCTTGGTCGTACCCTCGGCCAAGCGCGCCGTGAACCAGTCCTGGATTATCTTGAGCGCGGATGCGGAGCCCGTGAGGCTGCGGTATTGCCATAGGCCGTAGAGGCCGATGCCGTGCGTCCATTCCCAGTCGTTCCAGCCTTTGGTGTCGATTGTGCGGCCGTCGTCCAGGCGCAGGAGGAACTCGCCTGTCGTGTCTTGGATGTTTACTAGGTTGTCGATCAGTAGCTCGATCTTCTGGTGGATGTCGGTCGCGCGGTAGCCGTGTCTTGAGAGTGCTGTGGGCATGTTGGAGATTTGCAGCTGGGTCGCGGAGTTGGTTACGGATTCGTGGCGTTGGCTACATCAGTTTATGCCTGCCATCGATTCCCTTTTTGAGGTGTCCCAGCTCGCAGAGTCATGTCCCGAACACCGAAGTGAGGTTGCTTCGATCCTTCGCCAAGGCTCGTGACATCTCAACTGTCGCCGAGGGGCATCTTGGCTTCACCTCCGCTTCAGACACCCCGGGCGGATACCCCACGCCGTATATGTTTAGGCGGGGCCCCAGTGGGTAACAGCTGCAGTAGATTGGGTCTGATGGATGCGGTATAGGGCGTTGCCCAGACGGAGTTTCGTAAGTCCTTCCACAATAAGCACGGGGGTTGTTCGTAACCCTGGAGTATTGATAGACCGAATGACAAGGGAGGTTGGAATGGGTTGGATGCATAAGATCATGTCTTCTGGCACAGTGCATTATCTATTTGTTTCATCAATCTTTGCAATAGAACACACAGTTCATACGCTATGGCCGAAATTACACCTACTCAACGGGGTACGCACCAGGCGCCCGAGAAAACGGACAAGAGTGATACCATTGAACTGGAACATGTCATTTCACCCGATGAAACAGCCAATAAAGATCATATGAACTATGATCGTGTTGACAAGGAGCTTGCAAAGTACGCAGACGCTGCACGTATCGACATCACGCCGGAGGAGAATAAGCGTCTGAAGCGGATGATAGACCGCCGGGTCCTGGTTGTCATGGTTGTGACATACTTCATCCAGGCCCTTGACAAGGGCACAATGTACGTCTTGAACCAGGCTCTGGCCTCAACAGAGCACCTAAACAGAACAGGTCATTCGCCTCAATCATGGGCATAAAACCCGACCTTCACCTCGTCGGCGGCCAACAGTACTCCTGGCTCACAACGTGCATCTACATCGCCGTCCTGATCGTCGAATACCCAACAAACTGGATCCTGCAACGCGTGCCCATCGCCAAATACCTCTCGCTCAACATCATCCTCTGGTCCATCACGCTGGCCTGCCACGCCGCCTGCACGAACTTCGCCTCCATCCTCGCCGTGCGCACCCTGCTCGGTATCTTCGAAGCCGTCTGCCAGCCCAGCTTTCTAATAATGTCGAGCCTCTGGTACCGCCGCGAGGAGCAGGCGCAGACAGTGACGTACTGGTACCTAATGAACGGTGGCCAGCAGATCGTCGGCGGGCTGCTCGCCTACTGTTTCTCGCTGATCAGCGGCGGGGCGCTGAAATCCTGGCAAGTGCTGTTCCTGACCTACGGCTGCATCTCCGTCGTCTGGGGCCTGTTTGTGCTGGCCTGGTTGCCGGATAGTCCGATGCGGGCGCGCTGTTTCAGCGAGGACGATAAGCGGCTTATGGTTGAACGGGTCCGGACGAATCAGACGGGGATCCAGAATAAGACGTTTCGCCCGGAGCAGATGAGGGAGGCGTTGACGGATCCGCAGACGTGGTGTTATTGCGGTATTGCGATTTGTACGACGTTGCCGACGAGTGGGTTGGGCGCTTTTTACGGCATCGTTGTCACGGGCTTCGACTTTACGGTCTTGCAGACGCAGCTTCTCGCCATGGTACGATACGTCCAAACCCTGTATCGTGGGAAGCGACCATTCGCATCCGAAGCGCTGACAAGCTGTACCTCAGGTTCTGGGTGCATACATCATAGCCATCCTCCTCGGTTCAACATATCTAGTCAAGAAAACCGGCCAAAACCTCCTCATAATGGGCCTCTTCATCATCCCCTCCTACATCGGCACGATCGTCCTAATGACCGTGCGCAACACCTCCACATCCACAAAAGCGGCCTTGCTCTTCAGCTACTACATCGTTCTCTCCTTCTGGGCCGCCCAAACCCTCTCCATGTCGCTGCTCTCGCGCAACGTGGCCGGCCAGACGAAAAAGTCCTTCGCGGTCGCGATGAACTTCATCGCCTGGAGCACGGGCAATGCCATCGGCCCGCAGGTGTTCTTGGATCGTGATGGGCCGAGATA
Source organism: Zalaria obscura (assembly GCA_024184665.2). Taxonomy (NCBI): domain Eukaryota; kingdom Fungi; phylum Ascomycota; class Dothideomycetes; order Dothideales; family Zalariaceae; genus Zalaria; species Zalaria obscura. The sequence continues at coordinate 37,006 of JAMKPW020000030.1, read as the reverse complement.
TTTCATTGCGTTTGCGACGCATTTGGGCTGTTATGTGCTGCTGACGGTGATTATCGTGTTCTTGCGGTGGCATTTGAGGAGGGAGAATGCGAGGAAGGATGGGCTGGCTGAGCAGGGGGTTGGGGAGGCGAGGGATAAGAGGATGGTGCATGCGTTTGATGATTTGTCGGATAGGGAGAATGTTAATTTTAGGTATGTTTATTGAGATGGTGATGCTTTGTATGTAATTATCTCTTCTGGAAGTGGTTACCTCCGCAATATCGCGTCTTGCTCAGGACTTGTTATCGTTGCTTCTGTGTGCTGTATGCTTTGTGGGAATGTTACGGTGAACAGCGCCGGTGTAAGATCTCGCGGTGTAGGGAATCAAAGTGTAGTCCGAATTCTGGACTATATTCGTGTGTAGCTATCATCACTACGAGCCCTTCTGCATGGAAAGAAAAGAATGTCCTTTCTGGTGCCAGATGAAAATCAGGGCCACCATAACCACCCACAGCATCCCGCGCTTGAGCTCCTCACCCTATCCAGCTCTCGTCCTTCCCTTGCTCCCTCCTCGACCCTTATCCCTTGAGCCCCTCTTGCGCTCTTCCCTTCATTCCCATCTCCCCCTTCTCCTACGGAGATACTCCCTCAACCCCTCCAGCAGCCCAATCATCCAAGGACACTATTCGCATTAGCATATCTTCTCCTCCGGCACCACCCCTATCCTAGCATATCATCCACATACCTCATCCCAAAACGCCATCCAGCCCTCCAGCGAATGAACCCCCAACCGTGCCCACTCCGTTGTCCAAACCAGCCTGCCCACCGTGAAAACCACAGCAATCATCTGCGTCCGCCGGTATACGATCTGTGCCAGTCGGCCTGGTGGCATTTCCTGGCTGGTTGGTAGGCCCATTCGGTCGGCGAGGAGGCGGATGATCTCGAGGAGGAGAGGGAGCATAAGGATCGCCCACTGCCATTGCGAAAGAGGGAAGAAGTGGAAGAAGCGGCGGCGGTGGGGATGGTAGGTGGCAGGAACGGGTGGAAGGCCGCGCTCGGCACGCTCGATGTCGTTCATTGTGGGAGGGGCGGTGGGTAGGGCGGCGGTGTTTGGATTGGTAGGGGAGGGTGGAGGATTTGGTTGCGCGTGCGGAGAGAGTGGGGTGAGGGGGTGGAGGTTCAATTGCTCTGAGCCGTGTGGGAGGTAGGCGCGGTGTCTGCTGGAGCGTCTGCTGCGGGTAGTCGATGTCTGCTGCATGGTTTGCAGTCCTGCAGACAAAGAAAAGGTGTTGTTTGTGGTTGTAGAAAGAGCACTGGAAACGCTGCAATGTCTGAAATGCGCAAAGGAAGTGAAGGAACATGACTTAGGGTGTAGGAACCCGGCGAAGCTGCGCGCTCCGCGTTCAAATTGATTTATACGCCCACCCCTGATAGCTACACATCCAACTATTCTGGAATGCAACAATATTGATATGAGAAGTATCAGAGGGTCTGCCTCATGCTCCTCCGAGTCGAATCAATGTCATATCCCTTGTGGTGGTTGCGCAATAGCTGTGCGAGCAAAAAGAAAGGGCGTCGACTTCCCCTGACCGGTTTCGAAACCGCGACCTCGACGCCCTCATACAAACACGGCGACGAAGCCCTCCTCAGCTTCATACTTCTCTCTTGTCCACCTTGGCGTCCTTCCATAATCCACCACCTACCTGTCTCCTTCCTCCACCACATATCGTGTAGGGCATGAACGTGTATCAAGGGATCGCTCAGGCAAAGACAGTATGAGACTTACCCAAAAGAAATGTCATCTAGTGTGGTGCATGTAGAAAATGCAAAAGAACAACACCGGTGCTACTCGTCACCATCGCGAGGAGCACGAGCCGCGCGACAGGAGAGTAGACCGACGTTGAGAAAAGACTCGAAGTCTTTTCTTTTGACTGGAAGAGGTTAGCGTAGTACGTAATGGGTAGATGTGGTGGGCTGCAACACCACCACATCGCCGAAAGTTTGGACGACTTTGAATAAATATATAGTCACATTAATGCACGCGTGCCCCTTTACACACATGCACCTTTTGGCGCAGTAAGAGCTCTCATATAGCGGTGGTGATGCAACGCCCACAGTGTTCGTCTGCACACGCACCATACTCAGCTCCCCTACCCAACCACCACCCACCTTTGTCTGTAACAACAGTGCGTGAAGATTCTCACGCCTTGTACACAGACTGCATTGCTGCTTTATGCGTCTCCGATGTATATGCAGGCACTGGAGGCGACAAACATGCCGTCCTGCCCGACCGCTTCGGCTTTATCGCGACAAACAGTCCCATGCACAGTCACGAACACCCTTCTTACACCACTTGGCATGGCATGAGAGTCATGTCTTACTGGCGTTTGCCATCTGCCGCCTTGCTGCAACAGTGCACTGAACCAAGACCGACGTGCAGTCTTGCGAAGACTCAGGACGGGCATCTGTCGACCTTGCACGAACAGCTCCGCGCGCCCACCACACTTGCACCGAGCCCTGCAACTCGCTACTATACAAGAGCGGACTACGGCATTATCGGTTGACATGAAGATCACATCCATATCTAGCTGAACCTGGCGGGACGCAGTGACACCGTGAACCAACCACCGCAGGGAGACAGACCGGGCGGCAGACATATGAACGGCACAAAGGTCGAGCCATACCAAAGACGGAGCCCTTTGACCTGTGCGTCTTCGCAACGACCCGGTGTTTCTACCATGGCTTGGGAAACAAGCCTGTGGACTCGCGCTCTCTCCATAGGGCCAACTGCGAAAGAGATGCAAGGAAAACAAGTGGTGCTGATTGTCGTCGTGATGAAAGGGCATGCCAGTTGGAAAGCATCCATTCATCCCTGGCCACCGCAATAGCTTGGAAGCGACATATGCCAGACAAGGCTCAGACAAGGCAGCCTTATGGACGCGGCGCAAGAGGCTTCCGGTCCATCGACGCGTCTAGCTTAAGTACAGCGATACGTCTTAGAGCATCGTCGAGCAGCGGGATGTCGGCCGACAACTTGAGACAACCTGACCATGCTGCAAGCATTGGTAGTAGGTGTTCCACGGGCAGCACGCTATGGTAAACCGGAAATGCCGGAAGCATTGCTTGCCATGCAGATTGCCGACCGGATGAGCCCATGGCTCATCATGTGCTGTGCTGAGCCGTGTATCGTACCAAGAAGCCAAGCATACAACAAAATGAAGATGCTCTGGCGCTAGGAGCAGCACGGCTAAGATCCTGATCTCCCATACCGAGCAGGCACCAGTTGCATCGTTGGATTCTCGACCGAGAGGAGCCTTTGTGACTTCTATGATTGTAGCTCAGAGTCCAATCAGCCCCAATGCAGGAACCCAAGGAGCCGGACGTCCCCTGCACCAGGCTCATATAATGAGGAAGGCTGTCGGGATAAGCGAATGTATGCACTCCATCTCGAATACTAGCGCAAAAAGGTATTCGATACGGGAAGACCGTTGATCTCAAACACAGCGACGTCCGCTGGGCATGTTGTCAGCCCTGGGCTGCCAGATCGAGGCTTGAAGATGTTCCACTGGCTAGTGAAGTGGTATCAACCCAGCCACCTTGGAATACTCTTGAGGCATGCCTTGCTTTAAATGATACGGAAACGGTAATGTACCCAAGTATCGTCCCAGCCGATTGGCATCGAAAGTGGATATCCGGTGCATATATCGTTGGAAGCGGCTGCAACCTCGAGCATTCATGTTGCTTGGGCAGGACGAAAGCGCGTAAGGCATAGCCAAACGGAGGCTTGATGTTTATCTGGTCGCCCGGTTCAAGACCAGTCGTCCGAAGTTACCGCGCAGCATCGGCAACGTGGATACATGCCAGGCGTTCATGCTATCCGGACATATCACTGTCTGGGATGTCTGGCCAGTCCACTGGTGCCGTCTTTACGTTGCCGTGTCTTCGTCTTGTATGCATATGAAGTGACCCTTTTGGGATGGCTTGGGCCACCGACAACAGACTGGAGGGGAGTTTGACAGCGCTGTGCACAATACCCATCGTCTTCGGAGCTAAAGGAAAAAGATTCAAAGGGACAGGTGCATCAAGCTCTCTTTCTGTATACGAAGGACAGGGTGGCACTCAAGCTCTCTTTCTGCTGGATGGAAATGGAAGTACATTCAAACCCTCTCCACCGGGCAATCGGAAGAAGATGAGGGTACGCTTTGCAGTAGTCGGTGGGTCTGGATCTTTACTAGCTTCGCCGTGATACGTCGATGGCATGAATACTGCTCGTTTACGCATTGATGAAGCGCACGATAAGGCACAATCTCCAGAAGTTCCTGGAGGCGTGGGAACATTCATGTTTCTTTCCCTTTCGGAGACGGTGTGCAAGGGTCTGCCTGCTCTTTCGCTGTCCTCCCTACGCGGTTGATGGGTCGACCGGTCAAATTCGCCTATTCACTGTCGTGACTGCTGGAATAAGGCCTGTTGACTGGAGGTGCGTTGTTGTCACGAGCGCATGGAAGCCTGTGACTAGACGGGTGAACAGCTTTGCGAGCTCTCTGCGAAGAATTCCGAGACTAGCGACTGCAAGGGCTGTGAGCCGGTTGTGAGCCAATATGCACCCTACTGCGAAGTTGGTGATGCCGGCAGAGTCTCTAAGAGCATTTCTCTTGTGACCCGTCGGTGGGCTTGCGAGTGTTTGGCTGCGCAATACGCGCTGCAATGGCTGATGCAGCCGAGGAGTGCCCTTAATGTGTGCATGCTCTTCGCTGTACTCTTTGTGTGCCGATACCTAGGGTGCTAGCTGTGTGATGATGGCGATGGTCATGATTGTGGACGTGTCCGAGCGATGTGCTGTATCGAAGGTGTGTCGGCGCTGTCGTGTGCGCAGGATCCCTCTCGCAGTCGCCTGACTATATCAAGCAGTCAGATCGAAGGTGTCGCTTCGCTGGAGACAGGTCAAGAAGTCTAGGCCGTGTACAACAGTGCCAACTCCTGTATGAGTGCGCGGCCGAGGTTGGAATGCTTTGTCAAGGAAGAGATTCGCACGCCCACAGAGAGCGGGCTTCGGTGAAGTCGAAGGCCCAGTACTGTCAACACATATTACGTGTGAAGACTCAAGCGCCCACAGACATGTGTAAATATGATTGCTGGCTCGTGGACAGTGATCGCGGCGCATGAATGTCACAGACAATGTGTGGAATGAGGCTCGAGTGACAGATGGAGTTGGAAAGCCGAAAACAGCCCCACCAGTTCGCGCCAAGTCAGCGGCGTTGTGGGTCGATCCTTCCTTTTGCTACGAGGCTTGTCTGAACCTCTTTCGGACCTCTTTGCGCTCATTTTTACTCACAGCACCTCTACAAGGGTTCTCTGATACTGTCTACCTATTTGAGGATTCTATGTAGAGTCTACGATGGGCAGGCTGCTACAGCGAAGCGGTCCGAGGCCATTCCACCCTGGGATCTTTGAGCGATCTTTGCCCTTTTATCCTCTGCCCTCGCTGCCTTGTCCCCCCGATGGTAGTTTCTGCCCACTCCATGCCTACGGCCATCCGACGCTCGAGTACGAAAGCGGTGTGAGTTGTAGCTGCTGGTGGGGCGAAATCGGGCGAAGACATTACCCAAGGGGTGGCGCATCGACTGCCAGGCGCTGCTCCGTAACCCTGCAGCATCATCAGATCAGATGCAGACCAGTTGACAACACGCATCCGTTCACCGAGTTCTTCTTGGGGCCTGGTAACAATGAACTGGTCACTCCGGGGGCGAGCGCCTACAGGTTTGAGTCTTGACTGTCTCCTTCGTCTTTCTTTCTCGATGTGTCCCTGCTCTTGCAACGCCTTGGTTTCCTTGCCTAGCCTGGAAAAGAACACCCCTGGAGGATGTCGATGCGTGTGAAGGGAGTGCTAGTAAAGAAGCCGTGGGCGGTAGTGTCTGACCGAAAGCTCACTGCATGATGAGCAAATACCAGTAGGCACATGCGCTCTGTCATGCGCAGAGTCAATTGGCAGTTAGCGCATGATCAGGCGTGTGCAAAAGGCGCACAAGGACTCGACAAGATGCGGTTATAGGAGGAGACCGAACTCCCCGTGTGTGCCTCTTATGTCTGCGCAACCGCGTCTTTTCCCGCCTTTAACAACTGAGTTGATCGGGTAGGGAGACAAAGGTGTAAAGCGAGTGCAGCAGGGTGGTGTGAAGTTGGTACGAGATTGTGTCGCAAAACATCGTTTGGGTTGGCTGTCGCGTATAAGCAGAGACGCCAAGGATACCGCTTCTGAGAGCGCACAGCTGGCGTTCAGGGGGTCAAGTCCACACCACGGCACAACAACACCGCAACAAGGTCCAATAGACTTATGAGAGACATGAGGAGGATGAGAGGATCAAGGAGAACAATCGCACCGGGGTGCAGCGACCAATGCCGCCGCTAGCTGTGCCTGGTGCCATCGTGCAGGGGGAGTGTACATGTCACCAATGCGACTATATAATTATCTTCGGTCGTCCATCTGTCGCCCAACCCCCTTTGGGGGCGGCAATCGAGGTACGTACTGTTTTTCCTTTGTGTCTTTAGCGCAGTTGGCTTAGCAGCATTCGACCTTCCCTCTCTCGACGGCGGACGCACCGGCGTCAGTGGTGGAAGTTCGAATCCGGCTAAGGTCAGTTCCCCCCTTCCCCTACTAACCCAATAAAGCAAACCAACCCTCCGGGGGCCTTCGGGCTTAAAAGAGTTTCTTTCCCTCGCGGGGTTTTCTTTTGCACTTTCAACTGTCATTTGCCTTGCGGCCCTTCGTCTTTTCGTCTTGCTATGGGTGTGCTACAGGCGTGTATAGGAAGTCAAGAGTAATGACTTTGGTGGTTGGTGAAGGCTGTGGATCATGAATTTTGTTCCTTTTTGCACGTCGAAACGCCATTTTTTCAGCTACATCATGCTACAGAGGTCCTATACATCCCAAATTACATGAGCTCCATCAGAGCACCTTCCTCTGACTTTCTGCTTCATCAGTTCCTGTATCTATTCTGGTGCGGTTATCGTAGCGGTGGAGGGCTATTCTGGCTGACGAAAGCAGTAAGTCGTCCGAGCTTCCGTCTCTGCTCACGTCTTATTACACCTCTTCACTCTCACAAACCTTCCAACCTTCACATCTCCACGTCACCACAAACCTCACAAATACCTATCAAAATGCCTGGCGAGAAGCGCCAAAAACTTTTGCGTTTTGTCAAGGCGTGGCTCTGCTGCGTCTTGCCGGTATGCACACCCTTACCAGAGCTCTCCTCACCCCCAGCTAACAGACCCAGGACGAGCGTGACGGCGGTGAGGGCGGGGCCCCCGTCGAGTTGCAGGAGCTGGGAAACCTGCAGGTGGATGGGTCGCTGGTACGCATCACTTATGCACAACCTTTCTCGACCTTCGCTGATATACACAGGGCGACGTGGAGGATGTCGAGGCCGCGGTGCGGAGTGGTGGAGTGAGGTACCGGGAGGCCATCTTCCACCACCCCACCATGCCCGGCAGGGTCTTTTTGGTGCAGGAGCTCCCCGGCAGGAGGTAAGTTTTCCTTGTGTCACCCCTTACAGGCGTTTTCGGCTCCAAGAGGCCTGATGAACGAAAGTGAACGCTAATTACGTTGTAGGGGTTGAGAAGATTGTAGTAGATAGAGCGCCCTTTGGGCAAGAAGCAACGAGACTGCTGTTTTCGATTTTCTTACTCCTGATTTCACTTCCACCCACTACTGGTGTCGACACGACTCATGATACAGGAGCCATCATCCCTATGCAACACGAGACTGCTTACAGATGCTTCATATAGGCCCTGGCAGTTTGCCCAGCTGCAGCTATACCACCTCAATTTCACCCCTTTTCACTCCCCGGAAGACACTATTCGCTGGAACAGATGCCCTACAACGCTTTGATATTCACTTGCTCACACAAGGAGACGGTTCATCATTATACAGATACTATTCACGATACGACCTTCACTACATACCACGCCCTATCCCACCCATTCTCTCACCTGTACGCAACGACTCCCCAATAGCACAGGAGTCGCCCATACCACACATCATACCACGATCAAACACAGAAGAACGCGTGAGATGATCAGCGGACAAACATTTGGAATACACCATCTCATTGTCGAGGGGCTGATCTACACAGGTACATCACAAGTCCCACCGGATCAGAAGACTCCAGCGATGTTGTTGAGATATCAAAACAAATCATTAGCTGCACCACTTGGGCACATATCTTCCTCCAATATCACAGTATGCAAGTGGTTTAGTACCGATTCCCGAGCCTAAATTACAGGAAGCTATGCTGACGGAAGAAATACAGTACTTTAAGATCTGCAGAAATATTCACTTCCGCAAGACGTACCAAAACGAAATCCTATAACAAGTCATGCAAGGGGATGAATACGCTGTATAGCAGAGGAGGAACGGCAGGGAACATTCGCTGGAGCAGCCATTTGATATGGCGAAGTTGGCTGCTCAATGGGCAGTGCGATCCGGAGTATAGATATACACCGTGAGGCCAGTGGCTCATTCCTCCTGCTCTTACGTATGGGGAAACAATCTCTCACTATACATGTCACACTATTTCTCCACTGCCAGTCCTCGCCTCGAATAGTCACTCTAGAACAATGCATTCATCACAAGCCACATATACTTCTTTATTCCCATACCAGACCGTTCTAGGGCCTCGCCGGGCTCGGCTTAGCGGCCCGCCTTTCGTCATTAGCCCTAAGTACAAGCCACAGGAGCCACGCGATTCAGCCCTGCGGAAAGGGTCCGAAGCCCTGCGTCGTCATGTCTAGCCGAAGAACCTCCACCCGCCATGAGTCGCACAGAGAGGGAGATTCCTCAGTAATGGCATTGGTATGGCATGAACCCCCTTATTGAACGGAGAATGAATAGCTCTATCATACCGGGCTGCTTGGGGATACTCATCAATAATTACAATCGTAGTTCAGCAGCCCCGCCGATTTAGAAGCTTGTTATCATCGCAACGTTGAATGCTTGCGTATACCTCCTAACCACATTGGTATCCAGAGGACATGATGCCAAGACCACTATGAGATCACCTTCGTCATGAGGGGAAGAAGTTGGAAAAACAGCAGGTAGGCAGATAGTCATAAGTATATCATCTCCAGATCCTCTGGATACAGACTTCTTCCTTTTCCAATTCCATATACTCAATCCCATCATCAATCACGCTTTATATCGCACTATAACAACAAACCCTACCATTTCCACTACATAACCAACACTTAACCTCTATCGCAAACCAAAAGAACAACTAAAACCACAACCACAACAATGGGTCTCCTCCACAAGCTCGAAGAGAAGGTCGTCCACCACGAGGACAACAAGCACCACCAACAAGGAGGTCCACACGGCCAACAAGGCTTCGGCCAACAAGGCTACGGCGGGTTCGTCCCCTCCCCATCTCCCTCCCAACCATCTATCCGCGCAATCAACTAACCAACCCCCAGTCTCCCCCAACAAGGCCCACCCCAGAACAACTTCCAAGGCGGCCCAGGCATGCAACAACAAGGCGGCATGGGCGGCGGCTTCGGTGGTCACCAACAGGGTGGCGGTATGGGCGGTGGCTTCGGCGGCCAACAGCAAGGCGGCGGCTTCGGCGGTCACCAGGGTGGCGGTATGGGCGGACATCACGGCGGCGGTGGAGGCTTCGGTGGTGAGCAGGGCGGCTTCGGTGGCCCTGGCGGCGGCATGGGAGGCGGTATGGGAGGTGGCCCCGGCGGTCAGGGTGGGTTTGGCGGCCCTGGTGGCGGTATGGGCGGCGGTCCTGGTGGTCACCAGGGCGGTGGGTTTGGTGGCGGACGAGGAGGCGGCGGCATGGGTGGCGGCCCCGGTGGCGGAAGGGGCGGTCACGGTGGATGGTAAACGCACCACGCTCGTGCCGTTGGTGGGTTGACTTGACGAGTTTGGCCGGCTTGACCGCTGCGCGGTGTCGCCGTATCATGAGAATTAGATGAGCAGATACCCTTTGCAACTATGTTTTGCTGATTATGCATGTTTCATGATCAGGATCTATAAGGTCACTCCATGTACAGCGAACGTGCGAATGCGGCTTAGCTTCGCGTGTATGAATAGGTCTCGGGGTGGTCATGTACCAACGCCAAGGTCGATGTCACTCCGGATTTCCCCATTTCTGGTATTCTTTCCATCGCCGTATCCCTACCTGCATCTCAAAGCGTCTACTAAGACTAAAGCCTAGTTGTGTCTACGTACCATGCTGCCAAGGTCAAGGCCGTTCCCCGCGCAAAGAACGAAACGAGAGTAAGGGGGATGACAAGCACCAGTGAGAGGAGTAAAACATCATTTCCTGAGGGCCGTGTGTGTGACGGAGAAACAGTCGATGCTACGGCGGAGTCAGTATCGCGCACACCCTACTTCTCTATACGAGCACAACTATATCTTCTCAATAGCTCTTAAACCTCGCACCTCTCGGACTTACCGTCCCCATCCGTCGCGACTCCAGACGTCCGGACTTCATAAGCCGCGGCACCAGACCCGTCAGCTTCGCAACTTGCGGCGTAGAGTCTCTCATCTGGCTGGCTTGGAATGTGCGGCCTGGCTCGGCCCATAAATAGCTGGGCCCTCTCTTCGCCATCAGGCTCATCTACATCTCATCGGCCCTTTATCTTCCTTATATCCCTTCTTTACTCTCTAGCTCTCAAACGCGTACCCTCATAGACGTTCTCAACTGAGAGTTGGCTACCTGAGAGCCTGCTGGGTCTGGTATTACGAAATAAACGATTGCGGCAAGGAAAGTGTGTTTGGCAAGCTACACATTTTTCAATAGCACCATGTGTTCAGGCTGCCTGTGACTCACCTGATTAGGCGGTAGGGGTCAGGTTAAGAGGCTGGGTTAGGTTAGGTTAGGGATTTATATGAAGCGGCTAGCAAGTCGCAAATTGTATCAGATCCAGCTGTAGTCACTTTTACCCCTAGCAATGAAAACGAGGCTGGATGATGAGCAGCACTCCTCCCACGGTGATGGCTTGCCAAGACATGTTGTACCACCAAACTCATCCTGATCCAAAGCCCTGCCGCGCACGTCGCCACGCTGCTTATCGAAGCTGTGATCCTTCTGCTTGGGTATGTATTCAATGAGCGGGGTCTGTGGATAGATAGCTCAGAACTCGGATCTGGTCAGTTGTCTCTCTCACTATGATTCTCCTCTGCCTCCGTCCTTATTTGCACTCCAAAAGCTAGGTACCTACCGTATCTATCCAGTCTGTGATGTCTTTCGGAACTTCAGTATACCCACTACAGTCTCGCGTCCTGCTCGGTCCACTTCTCACAACATGTACACAGCCCACAACCTGCGCTTTCAACTGCTACGACGGCAGCCTTGTCTTCCAAGGGCAGGAATGTAGCTCTAGTGGCACACAATACGTCCTTGCTGATGCTACGTCTTGCTGGCCCGATGCCACTGTTACGAAGCCTCCAGAGCCGCCGTTCGGAGGCTGGGGCTTCTACTCTCCAGGCCTGGTGTGTCCCTCTGGCTTCACGGCTGCCTGTACGAACGTTTTTCTAGAGGACGGCGATGTCTTCACGCCAATGCCGGGTGGGAAGAGCTTCGAGTTCGAATTCAGCCTTACGCAGGGCGAGACGGCAGTTGGATGTTGTCCCTCGTGAGTTCCCTGCTAGATCTACCATGTGTTGTCAGCCACAGGGCTAACGGCACCTCATGCATAGTGGAGGCTACTTCTGCAACCGGTATCCGACAGACGGCTGGCAGATGTGCAACCTAGCCATCACCATCACGACCCCGACCACCGTGCCCCTGTTATACACCTGCAACAGCGGGTCCCTAGTATCGAGCGCGTACACTTTGCCGCTCACTCTCGCAAGCACAGCCCCTGAGACGCAACTGTTGTATTTCGCACACCTGATCCAGATCAACTATCGAAGTGCGGACCTCACAACGACTACGCCACTCACAGCCGTTGCATCGAACGCACACCAAGCCCGACACCGACTTCTCCTTCAGCAACAGTAACCCAAGATGCCAATACAACGCCAACCTCGTCCCCATCGGGCAGTCTCAGCACCGGGGCCAAAACCGCAATCGGCATCATCGTCCCCGTCGTCGCCATCCTAGCCGCCATCGCCGCCATCTGGTATCTGCGGAAAAGGAAGAGCACAGCCCATGGCCCGGTTTACGAGCTGCCGGAAATCGGTACGGCCGAGGGGCGTGGCAATGGCAAAACGCTCGTCCCGCAGGAAGTTTCTGGTAATCCGATTCATGAGTTGCATGTGCAGCCGCCGGAGCTGGAAGGGTCGGGGTTCCATATCAGACAGGCGGCGAAGTTGGGGGTGAGTTGAGGGGGCGGGACACGGCCGTTGCGTCCTTGATGCGCCACCACGGTTACGGGATCTGGTACCATCACAAATATCGAAACCGAGAAGACGCAGATTTAAGCACCTGTACGCTCAAACCATCGCCCGTAACATTTTACATATAGCCGCCTATAACTTACTCCTCACGCCCACCAGCTTCTCAACATCAACAAAGCGATAATAAAACTCCAAACTCTCCGGATTCAACAGCGTCCCACTCGGCACGACCCTCTTCCCACTCACAATCTGCTTAACCGGCAATTCCACCTTCTTCAAATTGACCGTCGTCGGGATCTCGGGCGTCTCAAACACATACTTCGGCGCATACCTCTTCCCCAACTCCCGCCCAATCCTCTCCCTCACCTTCCGTGCCAACGTCCCCGTAAAGACACGCCCAGGCTTCATAAGCAAAAACAACAGCACCGTCTCATCCAGGTCTTGGGGCCTGCGCTGACCCACACAGATACTGTCGCCCACCTCATCAGCAAAGAACGCCTCAACAACGCTATAGATCTCCGCGCTGCCGAAGCGCACGCCAGACGGATTCAGCACGCCGTCCGCGCGCCCGAGGAAGTAAATTCCACCCGTCAGGGGATGGATGAAGATGAAATCACCATGCGTCCAGACGTTGTCAAAACGCGCAAAATACGCCTCCCGGAACCTCGTCCCCGCTTCATCGCCCCAGAAATAGATCGGCTGGTTCGGAAAGGCCTGCGTCGCGACTAGCTCCCCGGCCTCGCCGGGAGGTACCGCTTTGCCGGGCACGATCTGCCCTGGAGGGGTCTCGATGGTTTGATCGAAAACTTCGACTTTGATTCCGAGACCGGGACCCTGGCATCCGCCGGCGTAGACGGGTGTTAGCGGGTTCTCGATGCCGAAACAGCCGGCTATGTCGGTCCCGCCGGAGATGTTGGCCAGGTGGATGTGCGGCGGAAAGGCGGTGTAGACCCATTCGAACAGGGCGTCCGAGAGGACCATGCCGGTTGAGGAGAGGCGACGGAGGTGGGTGAGGTCGGTGAGGGATTTTGGGGGCGCGCGGAGGGAGGTGCTGAGGGTTTGGAGGTAGCGGGGGGATATGCCTAGGTCTGTTACTCTGGGGGTTTTGTTAGTATGGTGGGGGAAGATGGGGGGGGGGAGGGATAGGGATAGGGATGGGTGGGTGAGGGCGCACTTTTGCGAGCCGACTAGCCGGATGAAGGTTTCTAGGTCTGGCTGGAAGGGTGAGCCGTCGTAGAGGATGACTCTCGCTCCGTGATGGAGGGCTTGAACGGACGAGAGGTACATGATCCAGCCCGTCTGTCCATTATCAGCATTCCGTTCCACCACCACCGTTAGCGTCCATCAAAGCTCACCGTAGTATACTGCAACGCCACATTCTCCGGTCCCAGATCCCGATGCAGTCGTCCCTCCTTGACACTGTTGATAAGCACACCACCAGCCGAATGCACGATACACTTCGGAGTCCCCGTCGTCCCACTCGAATAGACGACCAAGAACGGCTCTCCAAAGCCAATGCGCTCGAAGCTCAACTCCTCCTCCCCATTCGCCACCCGCAAGAATTGCTCCAACGTGCTCGTCCTAGGCACGTCGCTCACATTCTCCGCCTCTGCCCAGCGCGGCATACTAACCACGCCCTCAAACTCCCCAACCTCCTTCTCCTCCAGCCCCGTCACCACCTCCTCCATTTTCGGCCTCAAATCAACCGTCTTACCGTTATAAACCGCGCCATCATCCACAAACACCCAGCGGGGTTTAATCTGCACCAACCGGTCCAGGACGCCCTTGGATCCCATATCCGCGCTCGAGGAGCTGAACAGCGCGCCCGCCGCCGTCGTGGCGAGGAAAACGACCAACGTGTCGAGGGAATTGGACGACACGACGGCAACGCGATCGCCTTTCCTCAACCCACGTGCTCTCATCGCGTTGGATAGCCGGGCGACGCGGGCGCGTAGCTGCCCCCACGTGAAATGGCGGATCTGCGTGCAGCCCTCTCTGACTTCCGTCACGGCTACTTTGGCGTCTTCCTTGCCGATCGTACAGGGTTTAGAGGGGTCGGAGGGAGAGGGCGAGAAGAGCATGTTTTCGGCGAAGTTGAGGGACACGCCTTCGAACCATTTGGGGGTGGCGTCCATACGGGCGGAGGGATCGACGGGACGCGTGTAGGTGCCGCTGTGGATTAGGGGGTGCAGGGTGAAGAGGTGTGACCAGAAGCGGAGGTGCTGGGTTATGGAGTAGGTGTAGAGGTCTTGGAAGGTCTGGGGGTGTTAGGTGGTTGATATGTTGAGGAGAGGATAAAGATTGGAGGAAGTGGTGATTGTGAATACGCTTTAGAATGATGCGCGTATTGTGTGGCTGAAGACACGTTGGACGGTAACAAAAGACTCCCCAGAAGGAGAAGAAGATGAACCGTAATATCGTGATGGCAAGTATCGAAAGACTGGCGCGACCGACCTTGAGATTCAGCCCTTCACGTTTGTTGATCTCCTGCATGAACCGCCACATATTCGTACTTTCCGGATCCGGATGCTCCCACAACTTGCGGGGCATTTCGTTTGGTGAAGTCATGATTTTTGATTCGTACGAAGACAAGAAAGAACGGAAGGTCTGAGATAGGCCGGGCTATTTAGGTAATGTAATCACTCTATAGCTGACCGTATGTTTCGTCGAAGGAACTGCTCGGTTTGGAACAATGTAAAACCAGAGACGAAATGGAATCCGGGAACGATTAGAGACCATAGGGTAAGTTCCGGAAAAACTCTTGTAGGTAAGAATGTTCCAATACCATAATCATAGGTAACGAACTTTCAATGCTTGGGGATACCTAGTACTGAAAGTCGACGTGGGGTCGTCCGGTAAAGGTCGGTTCGGCAGGGACGAGGGCCTCTGCCAGGGTGCGGGGAGATCCCGAGGTCATACTTCCACTCATTACAAGCATCTATAGCTACATGTATATACAACCAGCGCTTCTTTCCCGAATGACCTGTGTCTGCGAGTTCGAAGTGTGGGCGAATATGTGAGAGATCGTAAGAGGTACTGTCCGACATTGGAGGAGTAAGGTATCGAATCGCGCTTCTTCAATGACTGGCCAATACTACTGAGTGCACGAAGTAGGTAGTGAGGCAACCATTCGCATGCACGGCCTTGCAATTCGCAGTTAAAACCATCTTGGAAGGAAACAAACCCATGACGTTCTCTGCGTTCACTCACGACAGTAAGGTCTATACTATCGTCTTGATCTGATAATCGCCATCGCACCACACCGGCCCTTACGTGTCTCCAAACAGCAATAAACCTCGCGTTTCAGGTTAAGATCATCGTCGATAACAACGGTCTACTCTCGCGGGTGCTATAAATGATCTGCCCTTGACTACAAACGGTTCCTGCCATCTTCTATCCAACCAATGCATTCGTTTATGTGGGATTGAGATCTGCGGCTATAATGTGTATAGAGCAAATTACCAAGTTAAGTACCAAACAGTTGGATTGACATGCTTAGAGGATAACTCGCCGATCGGAGTGTAAATTGCAGGCTACCTTAGTATCGAGTGACAGCCCAGTAGATCAATACGTAAGGTAGCGAGAGAGCAAGGAACAGGACAACTCAGCAGACAGTTGCATGCCAACAACGCAGGCGCGTGGAAGTTACTGTAAGTTAGCTACATACTGCAGGGTGTGCTGCAATGCGAGGACGTTGTGCTAGCCGGCTTCCAGAGCGTTCTCGTGGAGGAAGAAGTCAGCCTTGCATGGTGCGACCTCCTGCAGTGGCGTGCCTATTCTTCACGCGACACTCGCAGGTGTCGTGCGGAAATTCCGATTTTTGCAGTTGTCACGAGTACAAGTACCTAGTTATAGGAAAATCTCTTTTGTTTCGGGCGGATGCTATCAGTTCGGCAGGCGGATTCCGAGGGCAGTACATCCGTCTACTTTGGACATACCTTAGTAGCTTAGTAGGGCGGGATGATGACAGGGCGTCGTTCGAGATGAAACAATCATTCCGACAGTAAGACATGCTAACATTCATGTACATCCAAGGTGACAAGTGCAATGCAGGAGTAAGCAGGCTCTTGAAGAGGAGTCTAACAGCCAGAAGCTATTGCATGCTTGGCTTGCGAGCGCAGCCCGTGAATCCGGTACAACGCGAAGATGACATGCGTTGTATACACATGCATGTACAGTACAGTACAGTAGTGATGCTTTAGTCGCCGTTGAACGTCGAAGAGTCTCCACGTAGAAGTTAGCCACCCGAGTTCTGACTTTACGGGAGGCAGGAAGAGTTGTCTTGGCAGGGCTTGTACGTGTATCCGCGTTCCGTTCGAGCGCGATGTCGTATGTGATCGCTCGTAAGCTCCGAAACGTCTCACATCTCGTTACATGTGCAACTTGCGACTCGTCAAGGCCTTCAAGTTCTGCAATGCATGAAGAAAAAGCATGAGTCGAGCAGCACACCATCATCTTCAGCCTCAGCTCGTTCCTGAGGGCCGCGTCCCTGATCTGCAAGGTCTTTCGCTCGCCTGCATATTTCTCAAAGCCTCGCAAAAGCGCGTCGTGAATTCTGGTTGGTTGGCAGCCCAAGTGGAAATCCCAAACGATGGTGGGTGGGGGAAGGCCAGGCCCGTTGAAGCCAATCGCCAGCCCGTTGAGATAGGGCACAGGCGAAACCGCGCCGTCGCTTTTTTCTCCATACCGCGAGATCCAATAAGCGTGCGCCTCTGCCGAAACCACAGAACGCTTCTCACACATTTCATTGATTCATGCAAGCTGCCGTTGCGGGAGGGTGGATAATCCATGATCATCCATTGTAAAGCGCCATTCGGGAGTTTGGCTGAGCGACATGGCCCTTTCTCGTCGCTAGGTGGAGATGGTGTTACACCGCGGTAGAAAAGGCGCTGCTCGCCCTCTACCCCTGCATCACGCATTGCAAACGCTCGCTGCCACTTTTTTCTTTCCTTCCCAACACGAAACGTGCGCCGTGTGACAGGATCCGTTAGCCCACAACATTCGCTCGTTCACACTCGTTTGTCGTGCACGGAGACCGCGACGTCGCTCCGACCTATCTCTTACACACGCTCCTTCACCACTGTCTAAGCTTTTGTCCTATCTGCCTTTTACTCGCTGCGCTGGTTGAAAGTGAGACCCCGCGGCGATCACTTCCCAGGGTTCGTGTACAAGGGCACTTTATCCTGAGACCTGAGCATTTCACCCAAGCCGCTGGCAGGCGGTCCACTATCACACCCGTCCCATCCACACTCTCTTTGGACGGAGAATACGGCTAAACCAGTACTCATACACATCTCTGCATAATCTTCACCCAACTAGAGCTCGCTGTTCACGCAGTATAAGAGCGATTGGCTAAGACACGACATGGTAACCGAAGCTGAGCCGCTCGTGCACCACCATGTGGAGCTTCTCGCACCCCACACGCGCATCCAGTCCGAGCGTGCAGAGGAG
The DNA here is from genome assembly GCA_024184665.2 of Zalaria obscura. Taxonomy (NCBI): domain Eukaryota; kingdom Fungi; phylum Ascomycota; class Dothideomycetes; order Dothideales; family Zalariaceae; genus Zalaria; species Zalaria obscura. The sequence continues at coordinate 19,233 of JAMKPW020000030.1, read as the reverse complement.
CACTCCAGACAAAAGCCGACCACTTCAGGAGGTGGTGCCGGCCTAGCTCCTCCCTTCGTGCATCAGGAGGAGTCCCTGGCGCCGTGCAACGGTCAGACAGCTAAAGGTATTATTCCGCGGCTGTCTGCCACCATCACCGACCTCGTCGACGAACCTCTCTTTCACGGTCACATGTATCTGTCTGAAGAGGAAGCTCCGTCGCCGGTCGACTCTGTCGACACCATGAGTCTGGGCTCTGATAACGACGCACTGGAGCAGAACATGGACGTCGACGTCGACTCCGACTGCTCAGACATCGAGACCTACACCATCGAAGAACAACCCTGCACCCGCGCCCAAGCAGTCTTCCTCCGCTCAGCCGGCCGCGCCAAAGTAATCGAGGTCCCCTCCTCCCCCATACACAGCCGCAGAGCAGCCAATTCGCTCCTCTCACCGCTCCAGACCTCCGTGTCACACCTCAGCCGCAACACCTCCGGTAGCACCACCTCTTACCCGGTCAGCAGAAGCAGCAGCACAACCACGCACACCAGCACCAGCACCAGCGACACCCGCCCGGCAACCTACCGCCCAACCGGCTCTCCACCCCCCTCCATCCAATCACCCACCACGCCCCTCCTCGACGAAGGCGCCCTGACCCCGACATCCATAACCTCGCCCCTCACGCCCAACACGCCCCACACGCCCACCTACTTCGACGTGGCAGCAGCCAACTCCGACTCGCCGACTCGCACGCTGGCGTCGACGTCGACGCTGCCGAAGTCCCTGCAGGCGAAGACGCGCAGCCCGTACCGTCTCAGACTCCCGTCTATGATCAAGCGCGCCTCGACGTCCTTCCCTAACCTCGAGATGCCCTCCCAGCGCCACGTCTCTGTACCTTTATCCTCACGTGCTTCGATTGCGGCGCCCGCGGTGTATAAACCGCGGATGGTGCCGCGCGGCGCGAATGAGCGGGAGCCGACGCTGGAGCTGCCGCCGAGCCCGGTTGAGGAGATGGGTATGAGTGCGGGTGTGGCGACGGGGACGGCGATGAGCAAGGATGTGGACATGGGAATGGGTATGGGTATGGGAATGGGTATGGGGGAGATGGGAATGAGACAGTGGATGACGAGGAAGGATTCGTTGACGAATTTGAGGAGTTTGCAGCGGCAGCCGAGGATTAGGAGGGTGCAGAGTGGGATTTTGAGGTGATGATGATGGAGAAGAGAAGGGTGGGTTTGGATAAAGGGAAAGGAAGGAAAGGGAAGGAAAGCAAGGCTGGGCCTGGGCTGGAGTGCATGAGGATGAGGTTGCTTGAATTGTTACTATATCTTACGATGTTACGAATTTTGGACATGACTATGGATGGATTTGGATTGGATTGGATTGGGGGCAAGGAATGGGGATGCGATCGTGCATAGAGTGGACTGGCGTTGCTGAAACTCCCGATTGGATAGGGGAGTTCTGTAAGCTTGCTAGAGTCCAGAGGTTTAGTGTATAGCAGGAAACAGAGATGGATGCGAAGAAGGCTATATGCTATCCCCATCGTGCTGATTATGAGACCCCGTACCACTACGATCTTGACACCGGGCCTTAAGCGAAGAATGGTAGACTACTGAGTCCATTTGCATACGCGATATACATGTAAGTTATAAGACGTTTTAGCACATCAATGTATACATACCTCATACATGTATGTACCTAGGTGATTGTACCTGTAGGTACCTAGGTAGGTAAAGGTGTCGGAGCGTCCCTTCGCAACTTCCTAAACAAGCCCGCCGCCGGCCCATTCCTTGGCGGACATGGGTCACGCAATTCGCGCATCTCTTATCGATAGGGCATCACGTCAGTTGAACCAGTCACTATCACCTTACGAAAGAGGCAGGTCAAGCCATCAAGCTCGACCCGTTGCCTATCGACATGTGAACCTATAACTTATCTGTCTCTGCGAGCTGCGGCCGCCTACATATACCTCTATTTCCCTTTCATCACGGCAGTCGATGTCAATTGCTGCTATAGTGGCTCTGAAAATGGGCTACGGCACCGCGGATCACGACTACATCCCCATTGGCGGTGAGAAGGAAAGGCCAAGGAGCTCGATCTGGCAGAGATGGAGAAACACGTTCGTGGTTGCGGTTGTTGTTACTGCGCTCTTTGCTTGGACTCTGCCTGGCCGCGGACTTCTTGGAGGACTGCATAGAGATGAGCACCACCACCATGACACGGCTCCCTCTGCCGAAACGCAATGTGCTCAAGTCGACCCTCTCTCGCCCAACAAAACAAGCACGAAGCTACAAGAGATGGAGCTCTTCCTCTCTTCGGAAACTTTCCGGAACGGATCCATCGAGAGATTGTCTGGCGCAGTTCAGATCCCGACCATGTCTTATGACGACCTCGGAAAGATTGGCGAGGACAAGAGATGGGACGTATTCTTCAAGTTTGAGGAGTATCTGCAGAAGACGTACCCACTGGTGCACAAGCACTTGAAGAAGGAGCTTGTCAATACGCACGGCCTGGTATACACATGGCAGGGGAGCGATGAAGCGCTCAAGCCAACCCTACTCATGGCTCACCAAGACACCGTGCCTGTGCCCGAAAACACCATCGAAGCATGGACGCACCCACCCTGGTCCGGCTTCTACGACGGCAAATACATCTGGGGCCGCGGCGCCTCCGACTGCAAAAACCAACTTACCGCCATCCTAGAAGCCGTCGAGCTCCTCCTAGCCGCCGACTACAGCCCCAAACGGACCGTCGTCCTCTCCTTCGGCTTCGACGAGGAGAGTTCCGGAATGGAGGGCGCCGGCCACTTGGCCCCATTCCTACTTTCCCGCTACGGAAATGACTCCATCGCCGCTATCGTAGACGAGGGAATGGGTATGGATGACGCGTGGGGCACCACCTACGCTGCGCCGGCGGTGGCGGAGAAGGGGTATACCGACGTGACGATCACGGTGCGTATGCCCGGCGGCCACTCCTCCGTCCCACCAGCGCACACCAGCATCGGTGTCCTCAGCGAATTCATCGCCCTCATCGAAGCGCACACCTACCCCACGCACCTCGACGACGCGAACCCCTACCTCGGCCAACTCCAGTGCGGTGCAGAGCACAGCCCAGAATTTCCCAAGAAGCTGCGCAAGTTGCTCTCGACGCGGCACCAGGGTGCTCCGTCGAAGAAACATGGAGATATGCTAGCCGAGGAAGCAGCGAAAGAAAGCGCCTTCACCCGGTATTTAATGCAGACCTCTCTGGCCGTCGACATCATCTCCGGCGGCGTCAAAGTCAACGCCCTCCCCGAGCGCGTCGTCGCCGTCGTCAACCACCGCGTCAACATCGGCGAGCACCCCGCCGACGTGCACGCCAAACTCTCCGCCCTGGCAGCCCAAATCGCGAAGAAGTATAACCTGACCGTCCACGCTTTCGACGGCGTCGAGGCCGCGCAAAGTATCATGCTCAGCCACGGCCCCAACGACCTCGAGCCCGCCCCCGTCACCCCGACGGTTCTGAGGAAGGAAGGCAGGCTCACGCCCTGGGCTGTTGTGGCTGGCACCACGCGCGCGCTGTACGGCGAGGACATGCTCGTGACGCCGGGCCTGATGACGGGGAATACGGACACGAGATACTACTGGGGTTTGAGCAGGCATATTTTCCGCTTCGGCCCCGGGTGGGAAGAGGGCGCGGATAAGTTGATGGGCATTCATACGGTCGATGAGAGGATCGGGGTCCAGGCGCATGTTAATGCGGTTAAGTGGTTTGCCGGGTTTGTGAGGAATATGGATGAGGAGGATGTTGTGTAGGTGAGGTGAGGTAGGTGGGTGGGGGTGGAGTGCGGGAGATGCCAGTGGGGGGCGAGGTATAGAATCAGGGATAGGACGATCGAAGCTAGGTCGCCTGATACGATATAACACTTTGGAATTACGAACGATTACGGAAAAAAGTCCCTTCCTAGCTTTTCGCACGTCTCCCTCTCTGAACCACCTTGGCTGAACAGTGTATCTAGGTGGCTGTTGTGTCGAAGTGCGTGTGGCTTGGCGTCGGCGTCTCGTCCCCCAAGGTCCCTTACCTACCGTACATTCCTCGCCCCAACGCAAGGAATGCACTCCATGCAGCCACTTCAAGCCCATCTACCCCTCTGTACTATCGATATGAAACACGAAAGACGCGTGAGCGGGAACGCGTCGTGGGAGAGGTGGCCGCCAGATATGCTAGCCCTGCTCCCTCGCCCTCGACTTTTTTCTATTCCTGCCACTGCCACTGAGTTTTGGTACCAGCCGTGGCGATTGGGGATGATATGAGGACGTATGAGCGACATGCATGCTTCATGTTTCATGATTCATATTGAGATTCTGTCGTGAAGAGCGGGATTCGAAACTCGATCTGAATACTGAAATCTAAATCACTTACTCTACTCTACTATTCTCAGCTCAGCTCGAACAAAGGCTTCTTCAAACTGCTCTCTCTCTGCCTTGGGAAAAGAGGATACCGTAATCATGGGACACAGCTTCAAATCACACACCGAGAAGAATCAGACTCCTCCTAAGACTCAGACTCCTCCTCAGACGAAGATACGGGCTCAGTCTCGCCCACGAAGAAAACTCCCAGTGGCAGTCCTAGTGACGATTTCGCTGCACTTCCTGCTCTGGGCCTCCCTCTACATCGTCGGCAGTACCCTCTACCTCATCCTCACGGCCGCTATACCGACTTCGCTCCTTGCGCCGGAGGCGATTCTGGCGGGTGTGGTAAGTGTCTATCTCTGTGCGAAGTCTACCTTTGCCCCTTCGCCTGATTTCCGTTTCGGTTACTAACATCCCTAGGCGACCCTCTCCCTCCTCTTTCTGGCTCTGCATACCCTAACAGCATATCTCCGCCACCATCCCGTGGCGGGCTGGACGCACAACGCAGTGTCTATCCTAAGGACCGTCTGTACGCTGCTGGTGCGAGTCTTGGTTGGAGCTTGGCTCGCAAGTTGTGGGTTGGTTATTGTGTTTACTGCTGCGAGGCAGCCGTTTTGTGGTGCTGCAACTCTAGGGGGAGTGGGAGGGGAGTGGTTGAGGGTGGGTGTAAAAGGAGGGGAGGACGGGAAGAGTTGGGTGGATGGACGGGGGTGTGTTGTTCAGCGGGCTGGGGTCGCGGCGGGGTGTGTTGCGTGGTGGGTCCTTCTCTTTTCCCCTTTACCTTTTCGCCGTTCTCGTTGCGATCTAGCCAGGGCTTGGTTTTCTGTCTCATTTTGGGAGTGTTAGAACTGGGTGGAAGCCTCAGAGCAATTCACTGACAGGCACCCAGCATGGCATCGATAACCCTCTCCATCATCCAAGCATCCGCCCGCGACCCCTTCTCCGGCACCATTTTCTCCTGCCGCCGCGGATCTCGCCTCCCCTCCCACACCCACCCCTCTCAACCAGCTATGGCACACACGCACCCAGCGCTCCGCCCCACGCCCTCAGCACTGAGTTTCAAATGCCGCTCCACCTCCTCCCTGACCCTCATACCCTCTGTACCCTCTCAATCTCTCCCCTCTTTCGTCCCATTCCCATCAGACCTAGAAGCCGGGCCGGGGGACAAAGTGATCGGCTTAGGCATCTTCACAACACCGTCACCAGACACTCAGAAAAGCATAGGCAGAGGCAAAATCCGCCCACCCTCGCTCCTCTCCGCCCGCCCCTCCCTCGCCTCCATCCGCTCCGCAAGGACGCTGTCCTCGCTCCCTCCGCCCCAAAGCCCCCTGCCGCCGCTGCCGGCTTACTTCCCTTCGCGCGTGCCGAAGCCGCTCTCGAATCCGCGCGTCAGGCCTAGGACGAGCGCGGCAAGTCTGGGAGGTTGGAATGGGCATGGGGGCGATAGTGCGACGCGCGCTGTGCATCCGCCGAGGAGTACGGTGAGGCTGGTACCTGCGTCGAGGTCGGTTTCTGCTTCTGCTGTTGCCACTGCCACTGCCACTGCCATTACCATGACCACTGCTGTCGACACAGCGACTACAGGCACCAGTGGCGGGAAGGGTCGTTGGACGTGGCACTGGACGAAATTGCGGGACGGAAGGAAAAGCTATCGGACAGCGTCGGGGATGACACAGGGACAGGGACAGGGGCGGGGGCAATGCTACGCGCCTCTCACGGCCCAGAACCTCGAGGCGTGGAAGAGCATGAGTAGTGTTGCTAGCGCGAATACGTTGGGGAGTAGGTACAGTCGCAGCATCAGTGGGGATGGGAAGGAGGTCGAGGTCCGCTCACAGAGTCGGAGTGCTGGCGAGGCGGAAAGTGTGCCCGAGCTCTGTGGTGGCGGAGACGGGTTATTGAGACCTGGTTTGGAGAGTAGGAGTGCGAGTAGCGAGAGTACGGATAGTGCTGCTAGCGGGGGGACGGTGCGGAGGAGTCCGTTGGGGGTAATGAGACGGATGGAGGAGCCGGAGGTGCTTGTTTGGCATGGGTGTGAGGAGGTGGAGGTTAAGCCGTTGTGTGTTAGGAAGGTTAGGAGTACTTTGAGTTGAAAAGTCTTGTTTCGATATGAATGTCCGTCTCAGCTGTAACGTGTGACATAGCCATGGTTAGTGATACCTCTCTTGAGCAGTTTGGTGTCTGAGAACAGTTGTGGCGGAAGTGCATTTGCTTCTTGCTTTAGCCTTCGAGATTCTCACACCTCAAAAGCAGCCTCATGGCAGCATCATGTAGACTGTAGCTTGATGTATGCATGAAGCTTTTGTAGTTCCAGCAAGAGTCCCTATATATCGGACGATATAACTGCATCGGAGGGGGCTCGTAAAGCGGAGTGAATCTACCATCGTTGGTATATGGATTCCCTGGGAACTTGCAGGGCTTGAGCAGACTTCAAGATACATGTAGACTGTAACACATGCATGCCGAGTGAATTCAGGTTCTAAGGTAAAGTGAAGTGTGCCCAATGACGTATGGATGTGAGCGATGAGCCTCATTTGCGTGTCGTACCTGCCTAACTTGTTCATCACTCCGATCCTTCGCTTCGTCCTCCGCTACCACCTTTCACGTATACCACTCGTGCGCTACGCAAACTTCGACTGTATAAGAAGTGAGATTAGTATCTATCGCTGCTTAAAATGACGCTTATTGTTCACAGGGTTGAAGTCCTACATCGTCCCAGGATGACCACAGCGATCACTTCTGCACCGGGCCTCCTCACCCTCCCGCCCGAGCTCCGAAATCAGATCTACAGCTACGTGCTTTTCCCGCCGGGGGTCAGCATGTTATGCGTTTGGTGGAATCGTGAAGCGGTTATGCCCGCGATATGTCAGACCAATCGCCAGCTTCGGGCCGAGTGTTGTCCGTTGTTCTTCGGAAAGAATCGATTCAACCTCGCTACGATCCAGATAAGTGCCATGTCGAACGAACGGCGCTTGTCGCGCAGGTGGATACGGTCGCTGGATGATTCGCAGACGACGATGCTCGGTAGACTTACGTTCTGGCGCGAAGATTTCGGATTCGAGTTGAGCTCGGGCGAACTTGAGAATGGTCAGGAGTGGACGCTAGCGATACATCCTCATTGCCTTGAAGACTGCGAATTGAGGGCTGAGAATACCACGGGCGCACGCAGAACGTATTGGTTAGAAGCGCCACAAGCACTTGATGCGGCTCTTGCCGACATTGGTCGGAAGTGGCGGGAGTTGACAGTCGAAAGCCTTCTAGACATGTACGATGCCATCCACGACTGGCTTATCAGGTTCGAAAGACCCTTTGTGCCCTGAAGAGGAGGACACACGCCAGACCGTAGAGACTCACTACGGACAGGGTTGCTAAGAGGGATGCTGAAAGTGATGGTGTTTGGTGGGCAGCGCAACATGTTTGCTATGCACCCGATTCGCATCTACCAGTTCTGGTTTCTGGAGGGCTTCTTTCAGTCGTCAGATGACCGGGAGACGTACAGTTTTGCTGAAATTTGAGGAGAAACGGTGGAACAAAGGAATGCAGCACATGAGATACCACTTTCGTAGCCTACCAGAACGCCAAACCATGCGATACCATATTTATACAACCCACTCCCACCCTCCCCTCTTTCCCACCCCCCTAATCCACCACATCACGTCTACTTCCTCCTCATACCCCTTCTCTCCGCATTCGCCGCCTTACGCGCACTCGCCTTCCTCCAAGCCAAGAACCGGTCATTCGGTTTCCAGCTCCTGACCTTCTCCGCCGCCTTCTCCGCCGCGCGCCCAATCTCCCAATTAGCAGCACGGTACTGGTATCCCGGCCGCAGGCTCGGCATGGCCTTGACCACCTCGCCCTTGACATCCTTCACCACCTTCCTTCCCCTCTGCTCCACGGGCGCCTCACGGATCGTGCTCGGCTGCCCCTCGCCCATCTCCGCGTTCCCGCTCAAGCCGGTCTCGCTCCCTCTGACCAAGTCCCCCGTCTCTTCAACAGTAGTGCCGCTCATCTGGTGCGCCAGCATGCCGAGACGGCGTCTGCGGACCGCATTGGGCGGCTGCGGCAGCGTCTGGGACCGCTCGAAGACGACGCCGATGTATTGCCGCTTCGGGTGCTTGAGAGGGTCGCGGTAGTATTTCACGTAGCCGGGCTGCAGCGCGAAGATGGTGTGGTCGCGGCCCATGCCGCAGTTGTCGCCGGGGAACCAGTGCGTGCCGCGTTGCCGGAAGATGATGTTGCCGGGGATCACGTATTGCTCTGTTGCACGATGGGAGTCAGTTTAGTCGTGGCGGATGGAAGGAGGGGGAGGGTTGGATGGGGGCGGAGTGCGGAGGATGCGGCGCTGGCTGCGGCAGCTGAGAGTGGAACGTAGGGGATTGAATGTTGCGATGGAGTTCAGTGACCGTACCTCCCGACTTCTTCGCTCCGAGACGCTTTCCAGGCCCGTCCTTTGCTCCGTTGGCGCGACCTTGCGCCAGCGAAGTGGAATGTCTGACGGCGGTGCTAGGTCTGGCGACCCAGGCCGGCTGCTGCGAGAGGCGGAGACTCGACAGCGCAGTCTCGATAGACGTCAAGCATGATTGCGCGCCTGCTGCGGGCGCTCGTAACCGTGGGAGCAGCATCGTTGTGGTGTGTAGAGGTATCACAACGGAAGTTGAAGATGTTGCTCGGGCTTGGGATGAAGGGTCGGAGGTGCGGGATCAGATCTACGCAGTCCGTGCGTCGAAGTTCACGACAGCAGCTGGGACTTGGAAGATCTCTAACTTACCGGGCATAACGGACAAGAGGAGCATCGAATAACGTTAACTCACGAGAACTATTGTGAACGGAAGTCAAGCTGTAATCATTCACTTGTCGTTATTCTATGCTATTCAAAGACCAACTCAGTGTAGAAAATCAATCAAGTCAGAGCCGAACGCTTCATACCGAACTTTTGACCAAACTCCAATACCTCCTTTCATGATAACGTTCCACGGTGACTCAAGGCATGTCGTACAGATTTGTTTGACCATCTCTTACGGGTCAGATTCTTAACGATTCTTGACATTGTGAGGCTCCCCTCGGTTCCGAGTGATGGCATCCTACACCTTCTGAAGCCGCTGTTCCTTGTGAATCTCCTCGGCAAGGGACTTGCGCAGTGTCTTTCCCGTGCTGGACTTGGGGATGCTATCTCTGAATCGAACTTGGCAGTCCGCGACCTTGTACCTTGCAAGGTATTTGAGTAAGTGAGCTTTAACTTCGTCGGCGGTGATGCTGCTGCCTAGCTTCCTGACAACGTACGCACGAGGAATCTCCGACGCATGCTCTACCTCGACACCAAGCACAGCAGCATCGCAAATATCCGAGTGTGACAGCAGAGTACCTTCGAGCTCAGCCGGAGCGACTTGCCAGCCACGGACTTTGATCAAGTCCTTGCTTCTGCCAATCAGATAGACCTTGCCGTTGCAGATCGAACCAATGTCGCCAGTCTTCAGCCAGCCGTCCCGAGTGATGGTGTCCTTGGTAGCCTGGGCATTCTCATAGTAACCCAACATGATACCTGGGCCACGAACCCAGAGTTCACCAGTCGCGCCAGGCCCCACTACATTCTTGCCCTTGCTGTTAACGATCTGGGCCTCGAACCCTGCGATGAGACGACCAACCGAGCCTGTCGCGTCAGTTTCCGGGTGATGGAAAGTACTCATCCAGCCGCCTTCGGTCATGCCCCAGACCTGGTTGATGCGGGTTCCTGGGGCAAACAGGGTCCTTAGAGCCTCATTGTGGGTACAGATGGGAAGAGGAGCACCAGCGCACCAGACCAGTCGCAGCGATCTCAGCCTGTCTCGGGCCGTCTCTGCCATGTTGAGGAAGCGGATGATGAGCGGTGGTGCAATGGCAGTCTCGGTGATACAGTGATGCATAACAAGCTTGAAGAAAAACGCCTCATCAAAGCGGCGCATGACGTACGTTGTATGTCCGGATCTCAAAGCATCGACTAGAGCAAGTGGTGCGGCAAAAGCGTGGAAGAATGGAATGCAGAGGAGACGCCTAACCTCATAAGGCTTTCGAACGATGTCGGTGATAGCCTGGTTCTCGGAGACCCAATTGGAATGGCTTCGGGCTGCCATCTTGGGAAGACCGGTTGTGCCGCTAGTGGACATCAGCGAGACGATGGTGGTCGTGGACTTCTCTTTGTCGTTGAATTCAGGAAGAGAAATAGGTGTGCTTGTCAAGAGATGCGCGACGGTCACGAAGCCGTCGATGCAAGATTGCTCCGTGTCAGGGTCGAAGATGAGGATGTTTTGAAGTGGTAGGCCACTCATCGCAGCAGCCTCCTTGGCTACCTCAAGCTGTGCTTTCCGCGTGATGAGGATCTCACTATTGGACGTGTTCAAGATGTGGCTCAATTCCGTTGCGGTGTAGGCGGGGTTAGACCCCGTGAATCGGCCTCCAGCACCAACAATTCCGAGGAAAAAGATGGGATACATGATGTCGTTGAACATGTGCAAGCAGACCGTGCCATTGGCCGTCAAGCCATGATCCAGAAGACCGGCTGCGAAGGCCTGCACGAGAGAGCGAGCACGCTGAAGCGTGATGCAACGACTGGGATCATGAGCATCGATAAGGACGGACTGATGAGGGCTGTAGTTGTGATGGTTGAGGGTGTAGCTGACCAAGTCCCGGTAGCATGGATCAGAAGGACGGGCCGATACGGATACCATATCCGACGGTGTGGACCGAGATCAATTGAGGCACTTCCAGGTTCTAGCCAAAACACGATGCTGCGGTCTCGAGTGATGGCGGAGTTGAGGTTTCGTCGAGGGAGCCGACCAGCGGCACGGAAAGAGCTTAAAAGCACCTTGATGATTACAAAGGCCCGCCGACAATACCCTCCCTCTACAAAGCCCGCTCTGTCGCGACACGAAGGAGAAGGTGCGCACTGCCTACATGTGATCGGGTATCCCGATGTCGAATACCGCTCATGTGCAGGCTATCTCCAGCTGCTCACATGTAGGTTGCAGCCATTGCCTTTGATAGCCGAACAAGGAAAGCGCAGACAGCACGCCCTTGCCGTTTCCTACCTATACCTTGAGACCTCCATGTACAGGTACCTACTCGGAAGAACATGCCACGGCCAATGAACAGCTACCGTGCTATACACATACCCTATATCAGGAAGCTTCATGAGGTGACCGATTACCAGACTACATACTTGCTACAACGGGCCCTTCTGCCGCAATTCACACCTCCCCAGGTGAGGTGAACGCCATTATTCTGCATACTGTACGGAAACCAGCCCAACGTGTTACTTGACTCCACCTCACTTCGCGCATACTTTCACCTCCTTTGTCCCTGGATGGGCACACTTACAATGCTTCTTTGTCTCCTCTCGAATACAATGTTGTTCTTTTCGTTGAGGGCTGGCAGGCGCGACAGAGCACCTTCCGCTTTGTGCGTCGGGATGAGGTCCGACAACACCATGATGGAAATTGCCAGTTCACATTCACATGGGCAATTACATAAAGTACATGCACTTTCCTCAACATTTCGAGCCGGGGCAGAAATCTCTTCTTCAACCAATTCGCCTCCGATCCCTTGCTGCACAGTATCACAAGTCTTTGCTCGCGTTTCCGTCACGCTGTCTTTCATAACTTTGCAAGTGGTCAATCTTGGACTGACTGTTTCGACACTAGAACTTTCCTACCTCCTCCGAGCCCCTACCTTGACCCTACCAGTATCAGCACACACCAATCATGTCAGAGCGTCCAACAAGTATGCAATCAGCGACAATTGCCCAGCTTGAGGCCAATGGCTACTATGACCCTGAGCCAACCCCCAGCTCCACGTCTCGCAACTCCAGGCAGTCTGTCAATGGCCTCCGGAACTCCCTAATCCAATCTCTGACTCGAGCTTCCATCTTCCGTTTCAGCGATTCAGCTCTACAGTCCGTACCGGATGCCTTGACCGCGAGTCGTTACCCTGTCGCGCCTGGGTTCTTGTGTGCCGTTACAACATTCAATGATCCAGAAAAGATCAAACACAGCCTCGAGACAGACTATGAGAGGGGCGAAACACCAGAAGATAGCCTCCAGAAGCGTTTCTGGGCGATGAACGTCGCTACGCAGGACCGTCTTCAATCAACCCAGCGTGCTTGGCCACTACCAGAAGAGCAAGGAAGCCGCTTCATACGCTACGGGCGCTACCATGTTTTCTCAGTATACATGAGGATATTCACATTCATCTGCATGGCCAACTTCATTGCTGTGGTGGTTTTCTTGACGCAACTGCAGAAGTACCCTGGGATAGAAACCTACAGTAATGCTGCCACTGCGGCTTCCGCGAACTTCTGCGTGGGTGTCTTGTTCCGCAATGAGCACGTTGTGAATCTGATCTTCCGGATGTGCTGCAATCTCCCTCTTTGGTTCCCGCTTGCCATTCGCAGGCGGGCTGCCAAGGTATACAGTTACGGTGGAATACACTCAGGCTGCAACATCTCTGGGACCGTGTGGTACTTCATATTTTGCATTCTGGTCATCAACAACTTCCAAGCTGGTAGTGCTGCTGAAAGTGCGCTGGCAGCCACGACAGGTGTCACCCTTGTCATGCTTGTACTCATCATCGCCTTTGCACACCCTGACATACGCGCACGTATGCATGACCAATTCGAAGCCGTGCATCGGTATGCGGGCTGGACTGTTTTTGGGGCTCTCTGGACGCAGGAATTGGTTCTCGTTGCTGTCTTGGGCTACATCCAGATGGTGTCGTTCGGATTGTCTTTGATCCGCTCACCGCCATTTTGGTTCCTTGGGATCATCACGTTCTGCATCATCTACCCCTGGACGAGGCTTCGGTACCGCAACGTGCGAGTGGAGTACCTTTCTAAACATGCAACTCGCCTGCACTTCGATTATACCGATCTTGGAGGTTGCTTGGGCGTGCGCTTGACTGACGCACCGCTGAAGGAGACGCATGGATTTGCAACTATTCCAAATTACAAAGGCACACCGGGTTTTTCGGTCATTATCTCCAATGCTGGCGATTGGACAAACAAGATCATCACCAACCCGCCCGAAAAGTTGTATGTCAAAGGCGTTCCAACACTTGGTGTGATTCGCTGCGCCTTCCTCTTCTGTAAGGTAGTGGTAATTGGAACTGGTTCAGGTATTGGGCCATGCTTGTCACTACTGCAAAGCCATCCGGACTTCCCAATGCGTGTCATCTGGTCCGCGCAGGTTCCAGAAAGCACGTATGGAGTTGGGATCATGAAAGCGGTATTCCGTGCCGACCCCGAAGCTATCATCGTCGATACACGCAAGACTGGCAGAGGCAATCTCTTGGCTCTCGCTTACAGCGTCTTCAAGGAGTCTGACTGCGAGGCGGTAATCATCATCTCCAACCCCAGTGTTACCAAGAAGGTGGTTTATGGCCTTGAGACCCGCGGCATACCAGCATTCGGCCCCATCTTCGACTCTTGAATCGGTGATGGCTCGACTAGCGCTCATGCAAGGAGGAAGACGTTTTGAGGAGGAAGAATGGAGTCGGCGTATGATTTCAAATCCTCGCGGTTTCAGGATGCGAGACTGATCGGATCGGATAGATGACTACAACGGCTTATTGACGTGTCGTGATTAGACGAGGACACCGAAAAATACTATGTGGATTCAATTCAAAGACAGCAGAGTAATGGTGGATATCGTTATTGGTGTCAGCATTAGGCGAGCAGTTAACTGGTAGTGTGCATTTGCAGATATAGCAGTTAGGTGTACTTCCAAATACTAGCGTCCAGTACTTTCGCTTAGAGATGCTTTCGTGACCTTTCCTCTTACCTGGGTACCTGATATATCTTGATCTTAGACAAGTTATGCTGCATATATAGGCGACCGTTGAGCGGGCCCAAGGAGCGATGTATCATTTTTCGTGTGCCGGAATCCGGACATGCCGTAAATGCACGTCGCACATATCACCTGAGGTTTTCGAAACGGGGCAGATGGTATGAGGCTATACTTGTCCCTCGATGAAACCCAAGGTGGTATTATAGGCAGAATGCAAGGGTCCGTCTAACTCGTTGTAGCTGTCGCTCCTGCACGACCGATTTGAGCCGCAAGTCTTATGACGTCCGTGCGCGTCCGGATCGGAGAGGGAAACTTTGTTTGCACTTCACCTTGTGTGCCCGCTCACCTGTGCGCTGGTTACACTGCTGACAGAGATCTAGACGCGCGACACATACTGCGTATAATCTGGGTATTTGTAGGCTCTGGAATACCTCAGCAGCCGCGGCGCAACAGATATTTGATTGTTCTTCTAGAAGCAGAGGTGTGGACATCATTTGAGAGTATTCAAATACCACGCAGCCCTAGGTCAACGTTACGGAAAGCCTATACCCCAGAACGCCCGGGCGAACAGCGATTTGGAATCGACCTCTGCACTAGCGTAAGCCATCCACCACCGCTCCCGTTTCCAACATCCGAACCCTCTCTACCCTCTCCCTAGTCTTCCCACCCTGCGAAAACCGTTCGCTTGGAGTCCTGCCATGCGAGCGATTTGTCAACCCAGCCCGCCTTGTCCCAAACGTACAGTACTTTCGCAGGCTTCCTTCAGACTTTCCCCATAACCTCGCCCGTCCCTGGACTAATCACAAGTGAAAGCTAGGGGCCTGACAACTGTAAGCTAAGCTAATGGCCTCGTGGGAGCGGACGGGATCGATCCCTGCCAAGTGACATGCGAGCAACGTGTTCGTGTCGATCCCGCGTTCCGCTCCCATGCAAGTGCATTTGTCAAAATTGCCGTTTAAGGGGAGAGCTCTGGTCTTGACGTTTCGCCGTGTTGCGAGTCAGCCATCGGTTCTGGGGGCGGTTCTGCTCCACCGTTTCTCGCTTCGCCCGTAGGCCCATCGCAAATACTGTACCGATGCTTCGGGCAGTAACTTAGTGGGAGAGGACGCGGGCGTGCCGTGGATTCGGTCGTGCTGGTTTTGCTTCAGGCATTTGAATATTCTCCGCACGAATGTAAGGTTAGGTACGCACGCACTGTCAGCGTTTGCTGCCGCTGCAGTGATCTCCTGATCTCTCGCTTCGAGATAAGGTCGGACCTGCTTGATCTGGGCGCTGGGTCGTTCAGATCGGAGTGGCTCTGGCCCTCACTCATATCTCATATGAGATCCGTACACCGCTGCTTGTTGATCCTGAATTACAGTTAGGTTGCCCGCTCTTCCTTCCCATTACTTCTACTAAAGCACCTCTTCGATCCTCATCTTACCTTCACATTGTGGCTTAGACCTTCCACTACTACTCTTTTGTCATGGCTTCCGGCAGCTCCAAGATGCATCCTCCAACACAGTCAAGACGATCTACGGGAGAGTCGAGACATACTACGTCCACGAGAACAAGCAGCACCCAGCCAATTCAGCACCCTTACATGCAGCCTTTCAATGCTGCTGCTATCGAGTCATGGGCAAGTGGCATCTCCCAAGGCACATCAGTTGCCGGCAGTCCCGAGGATCCTGCCGTAAAGGCATACCTCGCAGCGAAGATGGCCTTGTTTCATAAGGGAGGATCAAAGTGATTAAAAGTCCGCAACAGACTGTCCTGTATGCGAACGGAAACGAACGACTCGCTATTGGGGTGGAATTCTTCTGGACGTTCATCCATACCTCGAGAGCAGCCATTATCACGTTCTAATCTTCGTCCCGCGACAGAGAGGACATCTGGACGGTCGCTTCAACCGGTACTGCTGGAGCCCGAAACCTCTAAAACGGCCGGAGTGGGCTTCTTCTCACAAACAAGATTGTGGTTCTGCTTCGCAGGAAATCCTGTACATACGGACGCAAAGGGCTGAGAAGATCGCGAAGACAAATTCGCTCTAGCAGGGGCAGTCTGGAAGAGATCACACACGACGGATTAATACGACGCGAAACACCCATCTCACGATGCGCTCTCGGTTACTACAAACAGCACCTTCGGTGATGGAGGATGCGAACCTCGGCACATCCGAGACCACGACACACAACCACGACAAATTGAAAAGCCTTCTCAAAACAACCCCGGTGGCTCCATCACAGAATCGCAAGCTCTCTCACAACACAAATCAAAACCTCGGTCGAACCGTACTACAGGTACCTCGCGTACTACAACACCTAAGTTACCCCACAAACGGCGGGCAAAGCTACACAGATCTGGCCCTTTGCGTTTCCACACTAAGCTTTTCGGCTCGGTTATAGGCTTCTCACGTTCAACTTCGGTTATAGGCTTCCTGCAGTTGTCCTATCCGCAAACACAAAAGCCCATGCGACAGGAGCTTGCTGCCGGCATTGCGAGACGGGCCGCTCCCGACAATGGGGCTGCCATCTCGGCAGTCAGACCTGCAGCCATCTGCACAAGAAATCAACTCTCTCTGGTATCATCCTTGTTCTCACTGTTGGATCCTGGCATGTACAGCCGCATATCGCATCCGAGATGGCAGATGGCATCGGCACAAAGAAAGACAAAGTTAGCTCCGGTGTTTGTGGGGAAAGCTCATAAGCCCATCAGAGCTCGGCAGTGTGCATGACCAAGCGGCCTTGATGACTACTCAGCCTCCTCCATTGGATTGACTCAAATACTGTACAGGCAAATAACATTCTTCTGAAATCATGCCCTTCTGATTCCATATTCCATTTCATCATCATACCATGGTATCCGTCGGTCATTCGGGAAGCTTGTTCAAGCTTCCGCTACCCTGCCCTGCTTTGTGCAGTGGAGTGCAATGCAGCCTACATACCCAAACCCTCAGTCCTTTCACCTCACTTCCGCGCGACTGACTTGCCTGCCCTGATGTCTTGACCAGCGCCCTTTCATCTCTACTTCCATCCACCTTTCCCTCTCCATCTCTATGCACGACTTACCCTAACCAATCCCGCCACATCTCGCATTCAATCCCATCGAGGTCTTCGCCATCGCAACCGCGGCTCCGAACCCTCCCTCCCTTAAACCCAAACCCAAACCATGTCCCTCGTGCACAGCACGCACGACAAAACCCTCCTTTTCTTCGGCCCCGGGCTCAAAGAGATCGCGGCCGTGAGCCCGGACATCGGGAACGAAGCGCTGGGACCTACGATCGCGCTGACGGTGCTTGCGACAATGGTTGTGGGGCTGAGGTGCTGGACTAGGGTGTACATTGTCAAGGGACTGGGGGTTGATGATTATGTTATTTTGGTTTCTTTGGTGAGTTGTGCCCTGGTCTTCTCGTCTGGAGTGTGGGAGGAGGGGGGTAAAGGGGTGGTAAGGAGGGAAGGGGGCTGTGAGGGGAAAAGGGAAAAGGGAAAAGCTGATGGGGAGATAGATGATGACGTGGGCCATCTGTGGGCTTGTTTGCGCTGGTGAGCATGATCTGGGGTGCGGAGAGGAAAGGCAGTGGTGCTGATGCTTTGACAGAGGTCGCGGCGGGTATCGGTGATAGGGATTGGCATGAACATGTCATCTTCATCCCGCTGATCGCAAAGGTAACCTCTCCCCTCCCTCCCTCCCTCTCCCCAATATCCACCCCTTCTCCCCTACCCTCACCACCACCACCCTTCCCCAGGCCACGCTAACGCCTTCCAGGAAGTCCTCGCCTCAAACACCCTCTACCACCTCCTCCTCAGCACAACCAAATTCTCCATCCTCCTCCAATACACCCGCCTCTTCACCTCCCCCACCCTCCTCCGCCTAACCCACCTCCTCATGTTCCTGCTCCTGCCCGCCGTCTCCTGGGGCGTCTTCGGCGGCCTCTTCATGTGTTCCCCGGTCCGCAAGTTCTGGCTCCCACATGTTGTCGGCACGTGCATGGATAGCCAGAAGTACTGGCTCAGCACCGCGGGGACGAATATCTGGCTCGACTTTTTGGTGCTGGCGTTGCCGGTGCCGGTGGTTTGGGGGCTCAGGTGTCCGAGGAGGCAGAAGGTCGGGTGTGTGGGGGTTTTCCTGCTTGGGTTTTTGTGAGTGTCGACCTAGCTAGTCGCAGAGGGGCTGGGTTGGGCGGTGGAGGAGATGGAGATGGACGAAGCTGACTGAGGGCAGTATCTGCATCGTCAGTATCGTGCGACTAATCGTCGTATCCATAAGCGTAGCAAACGAGGACTGGACCAGTAAGTCTCTTCCCTCCCTCCCTTCCCTCCCTTGCCTTTCCATCCATCCACCTCCCCCTACCCATCCACCCACTCACCCCCCTCCCCCTCCCCTCTCAACCGCGCTGACACCCCTTCCCCCACCACAGCCTCCGGCATCCGCGCAATAATCTGGTCCTCAATCGAATGCAACGTCGGCATAATCTGCGCCTCGTTCCTGGCTCTAAAACCTCTGCTCTCCCACCACTTCCCCTCCCTCTTCGCGCCCACGGGTCCCGCAAAACACTCCGTCGCTCTCCCCCGCATTGACGAGAAGCCTGATGAGCATGGCTGGTGGCGGAGGGATAGTTGGTGGCGGAGGCATAGCTGGTGTGCTCATGGGCGGGGGTGTGAGGGTGGTGGGTGTGGTGGTGGTAATGGTTGTGGTGGTGGTGGTGGGGAGGATGGGGATGGGGAGGGGGATGCAGGCGCGCTTGCGCTGGCGCTGATGCCGAGCTGGAGTTCGTGGCGGCGGAAGAGCAGTGTTTGCTTCACCGAGCGGATCAAAGGCGCGTGGCGACGGAAAGACAGTCTGGGCGAGGCGGTCTGGGAAAGGAGACATAGCGTGGCGCAGTCGTTCTGCAAGCGGGGCAGCAGCGTGGTGGAGATTCTGAGGTTCAGGAAGGAGAGTATTTGGAGTCTTGTGGTTGCGGCGGGGAGGGGGAGTAGGGGGAGTGGTGGCTGTGAAGGGGCTCTTAGGGATGGTGGGCATGGGGGGGGGGGGGGGGATGGGGGGGGGGGGGGGGGGGGGGGGGGGGGGGGGGGGAT